>JADBJO010000170.1:205000-207500 GCA_016801955.1 Conus betulinus
GGTAGGTTGTTGAAGCGTCGAAAGGAAGCTGAATTAAAGATAATGTTTAAACGTCGGCTTTGTTTGCGATAATATTGTGTTAAATCACCTAGCCAGCGATTCGGCTTCTTTCTCTGCACAAGCTATGTTTTGACAGCTGTTGTGTGTTTCGCTCACCGACAACGACTGGGGGCCGTAAAATGTCTTTAAACCAGGCCTTTTAATGGAATTTGATCTCACGACAGTCCAGCCCGCAATCTGTGACCGCTAACTGCAGCGCCACTGCGGCTGATGGCATCCCATATTCTCATCCACACACTGCCTGGCGATTTATTTCTCTGGCTAGCTGCCGGCCAGTCTGGCATTTTTCCGTGCCAGCCTGCCCGTCTCGCTGCCAGCATAGTGTGTTGTTGGCCATTTCCATCCTCCCCTCCCTCATTTTCTCGGTTCGTTCTTCCCCTCTTCTCCCTCCAGCTTTCGTGCACGGTGAAGCGGAGCAGAAGGTGAACTGATCGATTTTTCATGTCTGTGTCGACGTCTTTGTATTTTCTGTCTGTCCCTCTCTCTTTTGTCTGTCTGCCTCCAGTCAGCCCCACCCCCCACCCCCCTCGCACCCCCTGCAGCCCTAGCCTTCCATGCCACCTTCCCGTTCACCCTTAGTTTTCTAGTGTTCATGCGCGCGCCAGCGTGCTCTTGTTTGTGGGCGTGCTGGTGATTTTTTTTCCTGGTGTGTCCGTTGGTTTATGGGTTTGTTTGCAAGTGTGACTGTTGGTTAATGAGTATCCTTCCCCCATCCCCCCACCCTGTGTGTGTGTGTGTGTGTGTGTGTGTGCGAGCGAGCGCGTGTGCGCGAGCATGAGTGCGTCACGTGTGTTTTCCGCCGTACCTCCGTTTCATGTCAAGTGTACCATTCGTTTTCTGATTAACGGAGCGGAAACGAAAGACAGTCTGGTTGGCAGATGGCCCCTCGTCGTCTCCTCCCATTCGCGCTAACGGCGTTGGTTTTGCCACCGCCTCTGTATTGTGGCAGTCTGCCGCGCCGCAGTCACACAGGCCCTTCCAACAGGTGCCCAGAGGTGGGAACTCGTGTCACTGTCTGGATTCCCGTTTTAAGGGAAAGGTTCTGGCCTGAGGTTTCCCCCAACATGCAGATCCAGTTAAATTCTTGTTGTTTGTGGTCCAGCTGACCACGAGGACGCTGTTTTTTTTTTTTATTATACATACGTGTGTTCGTATATACGGGTTTCTTTTTTGTATTTTGTTTGTTTTTACATTGCAACTGGTACTGACAGTCGTAATATGATATGGCCTGGTCGGCTGTGGGAACAAACAATAAAAACTTTGTCTTGATTAATATTATTATTATTGTTATTGTCATTGCTATCAATTATTAATTAGTTATTGCAGTAGAAGCAGTATAGTAGTATAGTAGTAGTAGTAGTAGTAGTAGTGGTAGAAGTGGTATGGTATGGTGGTGGTTTAGTATTAGTGATCATCATCATCATCATCATCATCTTGTCATATCATCGTAGTTAAGAAAGCCACTGAACGATAATTTTCGTGTTGTCTTGCATGTTGGTGTCTGTCATCGTGTTGTTGTCTCTCGTATTCCTCTCTCTTCCTTCCTCCTTCCCCCTCCCTCTGTGTGTGTGTGTGTGTGTGTGTGTGTGTGTGTGTGTGTGTGTGCGCGCGCGCGCGCGCGTGTGTGTGTGTGTGTGTGTGTGTGTGTGTGAGAGAGAGAGAGAGAGAGAGAGAGAGAGAGAGAGAGAGAGAGTACCCCTTTCTCGTATGCATCTCTCTGTACTGTATCAAAATCTTGACTCTCTCTCTCTCTCTCTCTCTCTCTCTCTCTCGCACACACTCGCGCGCGCACACACACACACACACACAGGCGCGCGCCCGCGCGCGCGGGGCGCGTAATACAATCCCTTCTGTATCTCATCAGTAACCTATGGCCAAGGTAAAGAGACAGGCAATGTGGTGTGCGGCTGGTCACAGAGGGCACTGGTGGACCCCCATGATGGCGGCTGCTGATCGGAATTCTCCACCTGCTCTGTCTGGAGCCGGCCATCCCTTACTTCAGTGCTGAACAGTACAGAGGACTATGTTGATGACAGTGGTGGAAGTAGTGATGGGGGGGTGGGGGGGGGGGGGGGGGGGGGGGGGAGTCAGGGCGTTAGTGCACGCGCGAGCAGAAGGGAATCGAGTTGAACGAATATTTCACGCCTTTGAGGTAAAAGGGTGATTTTTTTTTTTCTTTTTAAAATACCGAGTGGGTTGGAAAATGTATGCCCCGTGTAAATGTGTGTTGTCCCTTGCCCCCCCTGCTACCTTCCTTTTCTGGATTTTTTTTTTTTTTGTGTCCTTATTCTGGCGAACAGTTAGGGCATGATCGTAATATTCACAGAAAGAAGGAGACAGAGACAGAGAGAGAGACAGAGAGACAGAGAGAGAGAGAGAGAGAGAGGGGGGGGGGGGGGGGGAGTTTAATCTCTTTCAGCATCTGAACGTGATCGGGATA
>JADBJO010000170.1:212500-252500 GCA_016801955.1 Conus betulinus
GAGGCAATCCTGTGAAGGTAAAGCACTTGTAACATGGAAATAGCGGTTGGCTGCACACGTTACGGCAGTTAGATTGGAACACGCTTGGATCACAGACGAACAGAGCTGAGTTTTTTTAAACGTGTTTTGTTTCGATTTCCGTTGTATTTTCCGTATTCTTTCGTTTCGTGTCTTGTCTTTTTATTCATTTGTTTATTTCATTTTATGTTGTTTTTTTTTTTTTTTTTTTTTT
This sequence comes from Conus betulinus, assembly GCA_016801955.1. Classification (NCBI taxonomy): domain Eukaryota; kingdom Metazoa; phylum Mollusca; class Gastropoda; order Neogastropoda; family Conidae; genus Conus; species Conus betulinus. The sequence continues at coordinate 212,733 of JADBJO010000170.1, forward strand.
TTTTTTTTTTTTTTTTTTTTTTGCTTAATAAAGAAAATCGAAGAAAATGGTGATTTTGTTCTAGAAGTTTAAATGAGTGCAGTTCTTAAAAGTTAAAAGAAATAGTTGGCTGGCATATATCCACATCACAATCCGATCCCCACACACACATACACACACGCGCGCGCACACGCGCGCGCACATGCATGCATGCATGCGCGTGCGTGTGGGGCATACAGTTATCCACATGCGCAAGCGACATGTACCTATTTGATTCTTGTGTTATGTCTTTGTATGTGTGTGCGTGGGTATAAAGGGTCGACGCAACAAAATGCCAATGAACTGACCAGTAATAATTTGTAAGTGGCGTAATTGAAGGGTAATTAACGGCAGCAACAGAGAAAATGAATGCCGATGACAAAGCAGACGGGCCAGCGTATAAGCATGCCTGTAAATAAGCGGCGTGGGATGGGGGTCTGTAACTAGTGTCATTTTCATGGAGTGGACAGGTTTCCGTGTGGCTTATTTCACCCCCTCATACCAGACATCCTGGGTCAGCACGCGCAGTTGGTGGCTGTCATTTTAGTCTCGTTACCTTGACCTTTGTTCATGCTGACAAATTGGTGGCATTTGTTCACAGCTAACAGATGGGCTAGCGTCAGACGGAGCTGAGGGGAGGCAGTTTCTGTTTTGTGGTGTGATGTATGTACTCCGATGACTCTGCGTATGTATGTGTGGTGCGGCGTGTGTGTGTGTGTGTTTATGTGAATACAGACAAGTATTGTACGCGCGGTCAGTAGCTACAAAGAGAGGCCCTGATGTGAATGACCGTCTGCGACATGTTCGCAGTGGAAAGACTGAATGTGTCTAAATGAATAAAAAGGCTTTGGTCCTCCCCGTTCTGCCTAATGAGGTCCCATTGTTTATTTGGGTCTTTGATTTAAAACGCGTGACCGACCTTCGTTGAGGGCTAACAAGAACAAAAGTATCTGATTGGTAATGGGGCGGTGGAGGCGTTGGGGCGGGCTGTGGGAGTAGGGGTGGGGATTGGAGCGGTGGGGTTGAAAACGACTGATCAGAGCTGTGCGATTCTGTCAAGGGTTGTAGTTCATTTGCCAAGTGCTCACTAAATCCACTAACATCCCTTGAGTGATTGCGAATGGGGTTTGTTGGTTCGGTAAACACGAGAGCAGTAGTAAGTAGTGATGGCTGCCGACAGCGGAACCAGAGTGTGAAGTGCCGCGTTGAAATGGGCTGGTGTACTGTACTGTCAGTGATGGTGCTGGTGAAGCTGGAGAGTCCAACTGCGGCGAGTACGTTCCACTTCATTCCGTCTGTGTGAGCCAGCGATGGACGTTGTCACCACTGTGCTGCGTTATTCTCAGGCTGAAGTTTCTTGTGCTGTTGTTATCAACGGTGCACTTGTTTGCCGTAGAGTTCTGTTCATGATAGGGACGTGGAATGAAGTAAATGAGGGTTGCAGCCAGCAGAAGGTTCAAAGATGGGTACTTGTTTCTTACGTTGCAAGTACTCTGATCACAGCTGTCAGCCGGCGATCATCCTTCAGCGCTTGAAGTTCACAGGGTTTTGATTTTTGCTAGCGTTGGACGTCCTTTTCCCCCGCCTCAATATTTTCACCGCAAAATGCGATTTAAACTGTGCCTAATCTTGTTCGACGTTTCACTGACGTTCTGAGTCGTAAAGCGAATGTTTTATGTAACATTGAAAATATATTTGTAGTTTACATCAGGCTGCGTCGTTAATGAAGTCACATATAGTCTAATGATCATCATGAAGCCATTTCATGATTTGTTGGTGTTGTAGTTAAGGAAGGTTAAAAGCAATATGTTTTTGTTTGTGTAGAGACAATTGAGAGCAGTTACATTTCAACGGGAGGTAGCTGCAACAGTTTATCGTCAAAAAAGTGTCTCAGGCGGTGACTGATTTGCAACCTGTGTTGAAAATATCTCGATGAATGCCGTGACAAACTTTGTAAGTATCGCTTTTATGGTTTCAGATGCTAAGTGTGTTACTATGGATACAGATGGATACTGAGAGTTGAGTCTCAACATATTTTTGGACCGGCAGAGTCTTAATTCTTTTGCCACCAAAACGTAGTTTGAACAGACGAGCGTCTCAGACCGGTGTGTGTGTGTGTGTGTGTGTGTGTGTGTGTGTGTGTGTGTGTGTGTGCGTGCGTGTGTGCTATGTGCGTGTGTGCACGTGTGGACCGAGTAAGAGATCAGGTTTTTGCAGCAGACCCTAATAGAGACATGTTGTATGTTGATACAGTACGCATTATTTTTAACGGACATCCAGATAATGATTTTGAACAAAGTAATTTATTGGGGGGGGGGGGGGGGGGGGGGGGGGGGGGGTGGGGGGGTGGTATTTGCACAGAAATGTTACAGGAGAAGTGTGTCGTAGTGGATAAGCAAAGACCTATTCCAACCGAGTGTGTTGACAGAAAGATACTTGAGACGGAGGTCTGATACTAGTGATAGTCACTAAAGTGTTAGAGGCAGTGTCTTACCGCTGTGTGTCTCGGGGTCTACGAAAGTGCAGTTTGGCAGTATGTCTTAATAGGTACTGAAGTGTAATTTGATCTTTGTCGGTCGGAATCAGTACGGGAGTATGATGTGGGTAGTGTGTCTTAAGGGATACGGGAGTGTATTTCATTTCCCTTTCATAACGGTTTATTCATTTACACAGAATAATGCAAAAGAAGGAATTAACGGGAAAGAAAAAAAGAAATATAGATAAATAGCACATCGTTCATAGTAGTAAAAACACCATCTGACATTGTGAAGAAAAGTTAACAATACATGTCAAGCAGAGAGATGAGAGAGAGAGAGAGAGAGAGAGAGAGAGAGAGAGAGAGAGAGAGAGAGAGAGAGAGAGAGAGAGAGAGAGAGGAGGGGGTTGGAAAGAGAGAAGGGCGGTGGGGGAGGGAGTGTGGCAACGAGGTTAGCCGAACGTGTAGAGGGTGGTAGTTTGCAATAGATATTTTATTTTAGAAAAACTGCACAGTTCACATTAGGTCAGTGTAGAACCATACAATAAGGATTCTAGATGGCTGTGATGATGCCAATAATTATACAACGTAGAAAGTCAGCGTGCATCTATAATTCAATCGGTGTCTGCCAACGGATGTATGATTTGGGCGGTGCAACTAAAAGGACACGGAACTGTAATGCTGACCGTGTACTTTAATGGATGCAGAAGTGTATTTTGAGCACTGTGCGTAACAGGCACGAAAATGTCATTTGAGCAGTGTGCCTTAATGAATATTGAAATGAAATGGGTACAGTTTGCAGGAGTAATGGAAATATGATTGGGGGGAGGGGGCGGGGGGATTTTAAAGGATACAGACGTATGATTTATACAGTGTTTGTCTTTACTGATATAGAAATATTATTCAGACCGTGCCGTGTGGAATGAAATTCGACCAGCATGTCTAAATGGAAAGAGAAGGACAGTTCGACCAGTGGTTCTTAATAGATGCGGAAACTTAATTGGGCCGTGTGCCTTAAAGAAGGAAATGTAATTCGGGGGCCGCGTGTCTTACTGGATTGGAGGTATGTAATTTGGGCATTGTGTTTTAATAGATGCAGAAGAATAACTTGTACCTTAATGGATACGGAAGTGTGATTTGGACCGTGTGTCTTGTAGGATCAGTACAGAAGTGTAATTTGGACCGTGTGTCTTGTAGGATACAGAAGTGTAATTTGGACCGTGTGTCTGTAGGATACAGAAGTGTAATTTGGACCGTGTGTCTTGTAGGATCAGTACAGAAGTGTAATTTGGACCGTGTGTCTTGTAGGATACAGAAGTGTAATTTGGACCGTGTGTCTTGTAGGATACAGAAGTGTAATTTGGACTGTGTGTGTCTGATAGCATACAGAAGTGTGTAATTTGGTCGTGTGTCTTGTAGGATACAGAAGTGTGATTTGGACTGTGTATTTCAATGAGAACGGAAGTATAACGTGGGACTTTGGTTTTGTGTGTGTGTGTGTGTGTGTGTGTGTGTGTGTGTGTGTGTGTTATGCGTGCGTGCGTGCGTTAAGTATACGGAAATGTAATTCTGACCCGTGTCTTAAAGGGATACGAAATCGCGGTTTGGATTGACCTTGCGCTTACTTAATACAAAAAGTATGAGTTGGGCATTTGGAGGGGGGCGGGGAGGTGGTGGTGGTGGGGGGTAGGGACATGAGGTAAGGGGTCGGCCGTATCAAGCAAAAGTCCGATGGCGTCATGTATGCCCTGGGGTTGGGCATGTGAAGGGAGGGCGCAGAAGCCGGAAGGCCTGTGGATGGACCTAGGATGGCGGACAATTACCGTCCCATTCATCCTGGTGATCCCTGGGAGTGATTCGGAGCTCCGTTGCCAGGGCTGCCTGGCGGCTCCGACCTCCTCTCCCCCCACCCCCTCCACCTTTCTTCCCCCCCCCCCCCCCCTCCCCCCCTCCGCACACACACACACATTTCCGCCACAGACGTCATATCTATTGGAGGTCAGTGGTCCCCACCCCTTCACAACCCGCTCCGGTCTGTCACGGCAGGCAAAAATGGGATGTGCGTGAAGAGAAAGAACTCACATTATGACTTTGTAGCGCGCAGGCGCATTCACACAGGAATGCTCGCACATACGCACGCGCGCACCCACACATGCATGTTGTCTCTGTCTGTCTGTACGTCTCTCTCTACATAGAAACCCCCACCCCCTCTTCCATTGTCTCTTTTCTCTCCCCCCCCCACCCCCCTTCTCTCTCTCCGTGGCTCTTTTGTTCTTTCTGCCTGTCTCTATTCATTTATACATCCCTGTCTTTCTCTTTTCCCTTCCCCCTCGTCTCTTCATCCCCTCACGGTTTCTGTGTGTGTGTGTGTGTGTGTGTGTGTGTCTCTCTCTTTCTCTCACACATACACACACACACGCTCGCGCGCGCGCGCGCGCGCGCGCGCGCATGCATGCAGGCACGCACGCACGCACACTCTCTCTCACAGAGAGAGAGAGAGAGAGAGAGAGAGAGAGAGAGAGAGAGAGAGAGGGAAAATGACTAATGAGACGAAGCAGAAAATGTAGGTAAAGCTGACGATGGAGTGGGAGACGGGGCCGCATTCTCATGGTGGATGACATACCCAAAGGTATAATGGTCTTGTAACTGGGAAAACCCACAGTTCATTTACCCTTCCCCCGAATAATCACCATATAGAAGAAGATTTTCTCCCGAGTCTGTTCGTTTTTTATAGCTTTTACTCTGCTTCTCTACAAAATAACTTGAAAATTGTAAGGTGGATGAATGTCACTAAATTGTTCGTAGAGTCAATGTCTGTTTTAGAAATGGGTAAATCTTGGGGCATCTTTTGCCACAAAGCTGAGGGATGGCCGAAATAAAACACATTCGATGTCATTGTTTTAGAGAGGAACTGTGCTTTTATTGACTATCCTAAATGACACCGAACATGGGGGGTAACGAAGGGCACCGTACATTGGGTACAGAAACGAGTGTTAGCTAACTTACTGACTGAGAAAGTGTTTCTGTTTCTGACGACAGATTGGCCACAGACGAATTAACAACATCAGCAACACTGACAACGGAATGAGGAGAAAAAAAAAAGAAAGAAAGAAAAGAAAAAAAACAAGTATCTCAGATCTTGATTATGAAGGGAAACAATGACACATTTACACGCACATGAACCTGCGCTCCTGATGATCAAACTTATCGATCAGTCTTGGCCTTTGGTAAACGCAAAACCTCAGCTGCTGATTGTCCAGGTAGTCACTATGAACCACAGATAAATCACACAGAGCCTGAGATGCTGCACTGCAAGGCGATAACGCTGGGTCATAGATTTAACATAAAATTTCCATTCCTGATGATCAAGGCAGTCATTCGTGAATCATAGACATATCAACTTCTGATTATCAAGGCATTTACAAGCCAGCATCCCCGCTGAATATGAAATTCTGAGGATCACCATGACCGTTTGACTACATTTTTTTAATAGTCATTTTCTAATTTCAGATGGTCGATAGGTTTGTGTAAAAGTGAGTGGAAAGGGAGGGGGGGGGGGGGGGGGGCTGGAGGTCCGGGGGGGGGGGGGGGGGGGGAGGTCGGGGGGGGGGGGGGGGGGGGGGGGGCTGGGTGGGAACGGGAATCTTTACATTAATTTTGATAAAAGTGTGGGTGGCGGGGGATGGGTAGGGACATCTTCCAGTTGTGATTAACTTGGGGGTGGGGGGTGGGGGGGGGGGGGGGGGGGGGGGGATGCGGAAGGAGAGTGGCATCTTCTGTAGCAGCTGAAACGGAAACAGTTGTGAATTGTCTGTGCGCACTGTCTTCTTTTTGCGCGCCTGTCAACTCTTGTAATGTTGCATTAAAATCTATGTAAAGTAGTGGTTTGAGGCATATAAATAAACACTAAATCTCATCCCATAATTATCAAGGCAATGACCAGGGTCATGAACACAGAACCTCATCTCCTGATTTTCAAGGCAAGTTGTCTGGGTCATAGATTAAAAAGGAAGCCTCATCTCCCGATTATGAAGTCAAGCACACTACTACACAACATGAAATCTCATTTCATTTTCAAGGCGAGTGGCCCTGGTCATAAACAGACACAACCTTCTGATCACCCAGACAAGTCGTCTGGGTCATAACAAACTCAGAACCTCATATCCTTATCTTCAAAGCAAGTGGTCTGGGTCATAAATAGCCACAAGACGTCGTTTCCTGATTATCAAAACAATCACTTTGATCCCTAGACAAACATGAAACATCATCTGATTAATCAGGGGTATAAGCTTTGGGTCATAGATAAATTCAAAACATCGTTTCTTGAATATCGAGGCAGTTGCTCGGGCTGATAGGTCGACACAAAACTGTATCACCTGATTATCAAGGCGGTTGGTCTGGTTGACCGATAAACTCAAAACAGCATATCCTAATTACAGGGATAGTTGGTCCTGGCCATTATATAAACATAAAACGATCTGATTTTTAAGGCAGTTGGCGTGGGTTACAGCTGACACACGAAACCTAATTTGATTATCTTTATAGGTCGGTTTTGAATAATGAGAACAAGGGTTCTCGTTAGTGCCACCAGTTTCTTTCGCCGCGTATATAATCATTCGGAAGCGGAAAAGAAAGCAGAAGTGTGTGTGTGTGTGTGTGTGTGTGTGTGTGTGTGTGTGTGTGTGTGAAGGGGAGTCCGTGGGTGGTGGAAGGGGATGGCGGAGTGGGGGTGTGGACGGACGAGGAAATGATGGCGGGGGTATGAGGGGAGTGAGAGATCGGCGGAATTGGGCAAGGAGGGAAGCTAAAGTCCTCTGAGAAAAGGCTGGTACGGAAGCGAGGAAAGACGGGCGCGTGCGTGCGTGCGTGCACTCACTCCACACACACACATACATACACACACACACACACACACACACACACACACACACACACACAAACACACACTCGGAAGAGGGGTCCCCCACATTGTCACCGGCAGGCCCCACCAGACGCGCATTGCCCGTGTGTGTAGCACTGGGCACGTGACACTCTCTGGGGATCGATGCCCTACAGCCCAGCGCCCGGTGCCAGCCCGATTCCTGCGTCCAGAGACAGCAGCAGAAGGAAGAGAAATGGGAGTGAGAGCGAGGGACGGCTGGAAGCCGCAGCTTGACGTGTCGCTGTCTGTCCTCGTCTTGTCATCGTCAGGCTGCTGGTGGTGCTAGTGCTGCTGCTGCCGTGCCTTTCGCTCCTAACCAGCGTCGTCATCGTTTGTCTTCCCGCTGCCAGAGCTGTGACTGGAACGGACACGGTGGTGTTGTCTGTATGAAGAACCGAGTTGTGGAGGAGGGGGGATAAAGTGTGAGAAAACGACGTATTCTTATGCCGTTGAGAAATGACTACACAGAGATGGGGTGTAGAGGTGATTCTTCTGATTCTAGGTGTAGAGGTGATTCTTCTGATTCTTTTGTCGTTGTGGGTTCCGTGTCTTCACAGGTAGCAACGGCAACAGGTGTTCTTCTTAGTTTCTCTCTGTCCGATACTGACGGCTGTACTTGCAGTTTCAGCCACCGTCTGTTGATTCCTTTTTCCCCCTTTTTTTTTTTTCTTCCTAGGCTGTCTCCGGATAGGTAAATGTTTTGTCTTCTGACTGGTTGTGAGGTCTTGGTTTTGTGTATGTTTCATGTTATTTGTTAATAGTCCAATATTACCAAATGTGAACAAATTATGAATTAGCCTCAACTCAGAAGGCTGTGGATTAATAGTTGTGTCATGCCCTTCAGCCATCCAGTCGCTCGTCTCCCCGTTCTTTTAGACTTTTCCCACAGATTGCGAGTATGGCTTTTTTCCTGTCTCACCCAGATTTGGGGGACATATTTTGATTACATTTCTCCAGTTGGTATGACCGCTGTAGCTGTTCCCTTCCTTTTGTTTATTTTCCGGTTTCCAGTATGTAAGCACAGTTCTCTACTTTTGATGTCCAGTTCATCGCAGTATCTTTGCATTTTTTGATGGGACTGAATGCGCCTGTCTTCGTTGTGTTAGTCCGTAGTCTGTATGTTGAATAATTGCTCATTGCCGTTCTTGCCTGGGGTCTTTCCCACACTCTTTACCGCTGCCACAGAGAGGTAGTCAGCACGGTACAATTGCCTGGGAAATGTGGCCTGTTCTGATCTGTTCTTTGAAGTGGGCGTAGGGGGATGGAAGGAAGGGATAGAGTGGGAGCTTCAGTCCAGTACGACCCCATAAACTTGTAATCAATCAGATACTAATTAGACCTATTGGCCACACTCCAAATGCTGAGCCCTTCGAATACTAATCAGACCTATTAGCCACACTCCAAAAGCTGAGACCTAGGCCATCATCACCTGCGACAAAACACCATCGGCATTAGAGCTTAAACCGAATGATACTTTCCTTCTTTCATTGATTTATCAGCTATTTCTTTACTGATCATTATTATTGTGGTTATTGCTATCTTTTTTTTTATCAATTTTATTACCATCATCATATTGTTGTTGTTATTGCCACAAAAGGGTATTAACACTGGCGTCAGTGTTTAGTGCGTGGTCGTGGCGCTGGGGTAAATGTTTGTCACTGGCTTTGATGTTGAAAACGGAAAGACTGGATTTGGAATTATGTTGATGGATATTATTTTGGAAAGGAAAAGGTGACCTCTTTGTTTCGAAGCGATGAGAAGCGTGTGATATTAATTCATTTTCTTTCTTTCCTTTTTTTCTCTTTCTTTTGGTGACGTTCTGATTATTTCTGGCTTGAATATTGAAGCCATAAATCAGCTGGACTGGGAGCGGTTTTGCAGTTAGAGACATACTTTTGGCTTTTGAATGTCGGGAGTATTACTGAGAGATTAGATGGAAATGAGTCTTTTTTTTAAATAGTGAATTCAAGAATGGGGTGAATTAATTAATAAGTAAATGCATCTTGATTAAAAGCGTCACTTCTGATCTTAAAAGGCAATAAGCAAATCAAGGATCTTAAAAAGGCTTGAAATAAAATCAAAGTGTTAGTCTCTCAGTCAGAAGAACTAGAGGTGAGATCGATGGTCGTAAATCAGAGCGCTGCAGATCAATAGTGTGGTGATGGGGCAGAAAAAAAAAAAAAGCCACAGGTCGTGAAACTTGAGAGGAAAAATCCATCAGACATACCCGAAGGCTGAAAGTGGTTATTGATTGCCAAACAAAAGACACGGAGGATTTGGGGTGGGAGCTGAGGGCCAGGGAAGGGGATGGGGGAAGGGGGATGACAGTCTTGCAACAGTGTCATTCTTGACTGACATGCAGCCACCTGAAATTCGGTTTATAGTGTAGAGATGAAAGGGTCTTTTTGTCATGTTTAAACAACAACAAAATCCTACCAGTTTGTGTTTGTTTTCCCAGTTTTAGCTTATTTGAGAACACCATGTTAGAGGAGGAGTAAAAAAAAAAAAATGTCGAAAAACGAGAGAAGATAGAAGAAATAGAAATCAAAACTGATTGATGGATTTTTTTTTATATTATTATTTCTCTTACCAGCAGAATGGGGACCTGCGTTGCACAACACAATGATTATAATATGAAAGATAAACATGGTCTTCAAACTGTGTAAAATCATGCTTGAAATTGAATGATAACATACAAGGTGTAGTGTAGGTGCATGTGGGGAATAGGTAAGAGGTGGACGGGTCGATGGAGGGAGAAGGTGTGTGTGTGGGGGGGGGGGGGGGGGGGGAGGAGGGATCGAGTGTGGAAACAGAGTAAAGGACGCCAACGATGGAGGATCATTGGGGATTATAAGAGTTTAAGTACATAGTAAATATTTCTCGCCGATATTGATCAGCTGACCTCCTCTCCCGTGTTTGCATTCAAAATAACCCAGATTGAAGCAGTCGATTGAGGTTGTCGAACGTGCCTTGTAGAAAGGTGGAGGTTTTACTGGTTGCGACTCTGCGGATCGGTTATTGCGGGTAATCTGGATCGTATAAATCGAGTATTGTTCCGTTTTTCTGCACCGAGAGTTCTACAGTTTAACGTCAGTGAAAAGACTTGGCTGCTATGCAGACTGTCCACTTGTGGGTAGCCACATAGTAACTGTCTGAGAAGTGATGGTTCTGGAATTGCGTCAGAACGAGACCGTCTGAAAGTATGTGTACGTGATTGACGATGAATATTGAAGCACTGGTGATGTTCGTTTGTCACGGCCGTGGATGACTATAGCCTCCGATTGGGCAATTCCGATGTGGTTGGGGCGACTGGCGAGTCCGATGTAGGCGCGGAAAGTTCTTCCACTACTTTGGACACACATGGGAGACGTGTTGGCATCCATGTGCAGGAGCCAGTCTTTTTTGCGTCAGCAACACGGGCATCGCACGTGATGCTGCTGCCACACGACGGGCAGTCCGTGCAAAAGACCCTACAGGGGTAGACGAAAGTGCTGAGGAATTTGACCGAAGGTTTGAACCATCGGGGAAGTGTCCTCCAGCATTGCATTTTTGTTTACAGAGCTGTCCATTGCCGCTGTTGATATGGCCGGCGATCATCAGCCATGCACGCGGCACGGCCGGACTATCTGACCAACACAGACCATTTGTATCATTTCGTATCCGTAGACGTTTGAGACGGCTGGTTTACGATGACCCGCTAGTCAGAGATTTTGCTCTGCCGTTCAGTTCGGAGTATTTTTCGAAGACTGCTTCTTTTGAAATGATTTGAGCCGTCTAGTAGGTTGACACGGTAGGCTGACTCCGTTTCCCAGGCACACAACACAAGGTTGGTCAGTTTCCCTCCCTGCTCGTTGCGAGTTTCAGCTCAGCGGCCAGCGTGACGACTGGCATTTTTGCTACCTACGTAAAGTTTAGTCGTTCAGTGGTGATGTAGTGTCAAAGTAGGCCCCCTTCACCTTCGCTTCCGTGATGGCCGTCGGCCGATTCACCAGAGATGGGTGTCGACATTAGACCTAAGTGAACCAAACAGTACACTTTCAGCTTGGTAGTTGGGCAGATTCTTCGGCTGGCCTACCATTTAGAATACAGCCAGCTGAAGAGTTGGCTTTCTTCAGTTTTATGATAATGCATCAGTGTAGATTGAACTGCTTATGTGTGGACTGAACCGCAACAGTATTGATTGAATTGCCTGAATCTCTCCATTACTTAGAGATTGTGACTGTCGGTCTGGCTGCTGGCAAGGTTTGGCAGCAGCAGACTGGCGCATGATTCGGCTTGCTTGGCGCTGACTGTAAGACCAGATTTTTGTCGAATGTCTCGGAAAGCTAGTCTGTAGTGGTCTGTGTTCCAAAACCCTCCCCCCCCCCCCCCCCCCCCCCCCCCCTTCCCCGCCTCTATCCCGTCATTCCTCCCACCTTCTCCCCAGCCATGTCCAAATCTTGTTGGGCACAGTCGTCTGTGGCTGCAAAGAAAATCCGAGATGATCACCAACACACCTGTCAGCGTCTGTCATGGCATCCGTCAGCGTTGCGCGGCAGTAATGCCATTGAGAAGACATTGATTGTGGGGTAACACCTCCAGCGTTGTTCCTGACACTACCCCTCCCCCTCCCCCCGCACTCCCCAGGCCTTTCTTTGGTGCTTTTCCTCCCCCACCTTTCCTTCCTCTCCAGCAAACTGAGAAGTGAAATGAAGCAACAATTACAAAAGCGTCCCTGCCACAACCCAGGGAACGTTCAGTAGTTGCCTTGAGACCGGTATTTTTACAGAACACAGCTCTTCAGAGGAAGACAATTTGTTTACATGATTGTAACTAATGTGAAAGTACGGGAATGTATTTTTTTTTTCTTTTTTTTTTTTTAATAATAACAAAACAAAACAAACCGGTCAGAATACTGACACTTGTCCAAATATCAATGTAGGGAACGAATAAAGCGTGCGTTCACAGCAGGTTTACGAACGTGTTATCGAGGTTAAAGATAGCGCAGGTGTTTTGTTTTTGTTTTCGCTTTTGTTTGTTTGTTTTTCACTTTCCCCCCAGTGAGTAACAGGTTGTCATTTTAAGACAAGGTGCATTAACAAAACAAAACAAACAGAAAACAAAAACGATCTCGGATACGCGTGAAGGTTTCAACTGACAGCGTTTAAGTGTACACAGAGCCTTCCCATTTGAGAGCTTTAAGGCAATCTGTGCGTAATGGCCATGTCCAGAACGGGGGCTTTCCGCTCGCATTTAGAATGATCCGAGCTTTTACTGTGACCTGCCTCCGGCCAGAAAGGAGGAAAGTTCTAAACGAAATGAAACATTGTAAGGAGTTCCGATTCATGTGGAGCATACACTACTGCCATTTTCTTGGCTATAGCTTTCGTTTTGTTTGACCTCCGTAACAACACAAGCACATCCTTCAAATGGGAGGAAAATCCATTTGCGCGACAGTAGATGCAAGGACAAATACCAGTAAATTAGAATCCGGCGGAAATCGGTACACAAATACGCGCTAGTAGATAAGATGCAGCGACAGGTGCTCTCTCTCTCTGTTAAAGTTTTCATTTTAATAATCTCTCTTCTATCACCCCACGACCTAGGCCTAGTTGTCATCCACCCTCCCCACTTCGTTCATTATACGACAGCTTTGGATTCGTATGCGGCCAGCATTATATTAAATTTAGGTCACCGAGAATAAAAGGGAGGGAGACAGAAAGACAGATGGGGATGGAAGGAGAGAGGGACGACATTGGTATTGGAACACAGACGTAAATCCTAAACTACGTCACAGCGTCATTGCATTACGTGGGCCTTGTATCTTGTGGTCCTTCTATAATCCACTCTGTTGAAGGACACTGAGCCTGTCCGACAGCCAGGTAAAAACGTGGATTTTTGTAGTTTCTAACTTCATTGTGTTTTTTGTGTAGTGATAGTGAATAGATCATGTTCTGAAAAAATGCAAGGGAGGTAATGTGTGTTTGGCTGACGTTCAGCGAGAGTGACTCCGTCGTTTTCATGGGATAGATGCCACTGGAAGGGCACGCCCCAAATAGTTTTGGCCCATCAGTCAGTATCACAGTTAAATCAGAGAGAGAAAATGCCATGATCATGGGGTGTGAAACTATGCGCATGTGATGCAGACAGTTGGTATCCCGAACATAATCATGATGTGCTCTTCAAATCAAATATGTGACTCTAGATCTGTTTGCTTTGCCGATAAACCGAGAAAAATAACTATTTGCAATGGAAAAGAGACAGGCGTTATCTTCCCCTGACCCCCCCCCCCCCCCCCCCCCCCCCCCTCCCTTCCCAGGAAACAGGCATTAATTGATATATTCCATGATGCTTCGCGTTGTCAGACAACGTCCAGAGCTATGATGGGCAAGATACCCTTCTTTCCATCTGTCATTTCTAGCCGTGGAGTTGCACTTAACAGACGCCTTGTGTTTCCGAAACAAAAACAAAAACGGAATGCTGGCAGATACTCTCTGTGATTGTCGCTGGCATTCAGGGAAAAATCAGCGGTCAGACAATTGAACGCGGTCGGACAATAGAACCGACTGCACATAGTTATGATTATTATGCCAGGGACTGTATGTGTGTGGTTACGGGAATGGGTCACTGTTGTCATATCGCGGCTATATCTAAAACGTTTGTTTTCAAGTTAAGTCCTTTGTTCCGCTGAAGGGTTCTCTCGACGTGGAAAAAAGATTACTTTTGTCAAAATGCGATGGACACATCAGTCCGAATCGCATGAAAAATGTGTGATGAACTTGCGTTTTGTGATCACGTGAGAGTATGCCACGACGTGGCGATTAAGGATCGTGCAACCCCTCTCCTTTCTCTCTTACTACAGCTGTTATTGTCATATTTCACCAACATTGGTAGAAATCCTCTCTTCATTAATTTTTTTCCCAATAATTGTACCATCATCATCATCATTATTGGTATCAGTATAATCATCATCATAACTATTTTGACTCGCATTATCTCCTTCCCAACGGCCCCGCTTTCATTCAACGCTCAGTTTGCGGCGATTTTGACAACATAAGTGATTGCACATCTTCATTTTCGTTGTCCAGTTTTGTTAATCTTGTCTGAAGACCTAAGAGGTCGAAACACGTCATGTTTTGTCTTGTGATTTGTTTGTGTTCATGTTTGGCGTGTATGTTAGACTTTTTAAGATTTGATGATAATAACACTCATCATCTTCATCATCATCATCATCATCATAAAAAATTCGGTACAAAGAAAAGGAGATGCTGTTTTTGTAAGAAACCAAAAAGAACGGGCGGATCCCCCACCCCCCCCCCCTTTTTTTTTTTTTTTTTTTTTTTTTTTTTTTTTCATTGGGCATGTTCTCAGTCTGGAGTCCCCGATTGTGACTACTTTGATGAGGTCCTATTTTTGTCTTTGAGTGCGGTAATTAGTGCGGACAAAGTAGACACGACCTTTGATTACTCCGAGTTAACAAATAAAAAGTTTCGCAGTGTTTGATCGATTTGATCAGAGTTTGGGTTTGTTGACATCAGAAACAATTGACAGCAAACCAATAGCAAAGGATTTGTCTCGCTACTCGGCGTTTGATCATCTGATCAAGTTTTGTTGTTGTTGTTTTTGTTTGTTTTGTTTTTGTTCGGTAAACTCGGTGTTTGTTCGAATGGAAAAGACGTTATTGTTAAGCTTAGTGTTATTTGCGAAATCGAAAGTTCTTTTTTTAGTTAAAAAACGAGTAACTTTTTAGTCACACTCACCGGGCTTGCCAGACCTAAATCGGTTAAATGCAATATTGCGTTAATCCGATCTGCTCCTTAAATGGTATTCGGCGTTAGGTGCTTCAGATCGGAGGCGTTTTCTTCTCACACTCGCCTTGTTTGCTTTTCTTGTCGTCGTGTTCAGTGATTGGTCGTATCGAGGAATGTTTTTATTCTCATTCTCGTATCTTCAGTATGTTGAGACGTTTAGCTTTGATGTCGACCAGCTCCTCGGGTGATACGGCAGACAGGGATATAACCATCACAGAAGTGAGGCATGGCAGGGGGAGAGAGGAACATCGATCGCTATACCTAGCACTAACGTTGAATCCATCAGAACGACAACACGTTAGGACAGGCATCGAAAATGCCAGTATATTTATTGGCGAGCCCCGGGGAATCGAACTCACGCCGTGTGTCTGCCGGACTTGGTGGGTCATCCCGCAGAGTCATCGGTGCCCCTTCCCTCTGTCCATCCCCCCTTCTCCCACCCTCCTGTCAGTCAGATGAGAGAACAAACACTGTAGCGTCCAGTTTGGCACGAACATTTAAGAAATCAGCACATGGGAGCCTCAGTCAAGTTAAAAGAACCCCTATCTGTATCTCTGTCGGTCTCTGTCTGTGCGTGCGTGTGCGCGCATGTGTGTATGCGGTTGTCTGTCTGTGTGTCAGTCAGTCTGTGTGTGCGTGTGTTTGTCTCGGTGATACATCTTGAGGAAGAGGCGGTTTGCTTTCGTTGACTACCGCGTTGGCAGTATCCTCATATGTTTTTTTGTTTGTTTGTTTTGTTATTGTTTATTTTTATACGGACATCCGAACTAGTCTTAGAAGAAGAAAAGATGAATGAAAACGAATTCGTCGGTGTTTTTTTTGTTTTTTGTTTTTTTCCTGTCAATGCCGCTGGTGATGGAGAAATCGAACGTTCGTCACTGGTGACGTGAAGTAAGAGAGCACCGGGATAAGGAAGAGAAGAGAGAGGGTAGGAGGAGAAGGTGATGAGGGGGTGTATGTGGGGAGGAAAAAAAAAAAAGGAGGGAAAAAGGGAAATAAATTAGATCAAGTCAAAACAAGATTAGATACAGTCAGATTAAACGTCCAAACGAACCCATACTAAAAGTGATGACTGCAGACAGTAAGAACCAACACAGGTCGGCATTCAAGATTCGACCTGTGGTTTTAAATAATCGTCAGCGTTGTTATTAGTTGCTGTTCATGTCGATAGCGAAAAAAGAGGAGGCAGCTGAAAATATTAAAATGACTTGAATGGGGAAAAAAACTAAAAAAAACAACAACACAACAGAGACAATAACAACAACAACATTCAAGATATGGGGTTGTCGCCTTCAGCTCCTCCTTCCCCCCATGCCCTTCACCCCCATGCCCTTCACCCCCACACGCGTCTTCACCACTTACCGCCCCTGAAAATTTTTTCGCTCCAATCGTCTTTCGAACTACAGAAGACGCTGAATTCCACTTTCTCGTTCGCTCACTGACCTTCACATACAAGCTGGATCAAGGCGTATATCCTTATTGTGACCTTGCTAATGACGGAGGTAGGTGCGTATAACTTGGTTTTGACCTTGCTCATGACCCCTACAGAGCCTTCTTCCCCCCCCAAACCCCCCCCCCCCACCCCCGCCCCCCCCCCCCCCCCCCCCCCACCCCCGGCCCCCCCTCCCCTCCCCCTCTCCCCCCCCCCTCACCCCCCTCCCGGATGTCACCGCTCCCCCCCCCCCCCCCCCCCCCCCACCCCCCCCCCCCCCCCCCCCCCCCCCCCCCGTCCCCCCCCCCCCCCCACCCCCCTCCGCGCACTCCCTCCCCCCCCTCCCCCTGTGTGACCCATGCCCCCCCACCCCCCCCCCATTTTTGTCCAGTGGTCTGATTTTCTTGTACCTTGGTGCGCGCGACCATGGTGACCATTTGTTGCCAATTTTTTGTCGGTCTCGTGGTCCTTTCTGTTGACCATGGTGGTTTTTTGGAGCGAAAGACGGGGCGGGGGGGGGGGGGGGGGGGGGGGGGGGGGAACTCCGGCACCCCCCCCCCACCCCCCCCTGTATTTGTTTTTCCCCCCACCCCCCCCCCCCCCCTCCACCTCCCCCCCCCCCCCCCCCCCCCCCCCATTACCCCCCCACCCCCCCCCCCCCCCCCCCCCCCCCCCTCCCCCCCCCCCCCCCCCCCCCCCCCCCCCCCCACCCCCCCCCACCCCCCGGGGTACCCCCCCCCCCACCCCCATCCACCCCCCCAAAGGTCCGGGAGAACCCTGTGGCATTTGCCCCTTTCCCTTTCTCCCCATAGGGGGGGGGTTTTTGGATTATGCCCCGGGCCCCCCGCCCCCCCCCATCTGGCCCCGCCCCCTCCCTGCGCCCTGTGGCATTGTTTTCCCGATTGATCCTGCACCGTGCCCCCCGTGGGCCCTGGCCGGATAGCCGATGATGATAGCATTAATCTCTCTCTCTCTCTCTCTCTCTCTCTGTCTCTCTCTCTCTCTGTCTCTCTCTCTGTCTCTCTCTCCCCCTGTATCTCTGTCTGTCTGTCTGTCTCTTGTTTTTTTTTTTTTTCTCCACCCTTCCTTTTCTCACTGCCCTTCATCCCCTCCTGCCCCCTGTCCCATTCCTATTATCTCCCCCTCTCCCTTCTCCCCCCCCCCTCTCCCCTTTGCTTTTTTCTGCCCCCCCACCCCCCCTGCCCCCCACCCCCCCTTTATTATTTATTTATTTAAGTAAGTTTATTTAAGTTTATAAGTGTATTTATTTATGTAAGTTCTTTCATTGTTACTTTGTTTTAGCCCCTCTCTGTTCTCGACATAACCGGTTTTTGGATTTATGCCGGCCCCCCCCTCCCCCTCATCCTGCCCCCGCCCCCTCGCTGCTCCTCTTTTTCCCCCCCCCCCCCCCCCCCCCCCCCCCCCCCCTTTTTTCTTTTTTTTTTCTTTTTCTTTTTTGTAAAGAGTCTTTTTTCTTTTTGCATGTCGCTTCTTTCCCAAATGTAATGAGGTCTTTTAGGGAACGTGACCAGCCATTCTTAATAAACTCCCTTAAATCAGACGAATGGCTAGAGGAGAAAAGGCGGGATAAGAGAGATAACAATGAGAGTGGGGGCGGTGGTTTTTGTCGGTTTGTTACAATGCCTTAAGGCTCGCATTTTAGACATTGACAGTTTTCTTTTATTTATTTGTTTAGACGGAACCAATTTGTTTCTTTTCTTCGTTTACTTCCGTCTCTGCATCTCTGTATCCCACCCTTCTGCCCTGTTGCTGCCTATTAGTGTGTCTGTTTGCGCGCGCGCGCGCGTACGTTTGGGTATGTGTTCTTCCTGTCGTTCCATCCCGATTCCCCCCCTACCCCCCCCCCCCCCCCCCCCCCCCCCTCCCGCCCAGTTGATCTCTCCGTGTTTGCCCCCCATAAATTTGTTTACAAAGTGAAAGAGAGTAGCGATAGTTTAAAAAAAAAAAAAAAATATATATATATATATATATGTATAAGTGTTAAATGACCATAAGATCATCCTGTGATCCATTCAAATGATTTTCATTTCTAATCCAGTTGACATCAAAAGTTAAAAAGTTATCACTGAAATCCGAATTATACCTGCAAGTAATAAAATGCCATTGTTAACTTGTTCATGAAAAAAAAATTCGATGAAACAACATCAACAACAATAACAGCAACAAAAACAAAACAAAAAAAAAATATGTGTGAGTTCCCGGTCAGATATTACCATTATTTTTCCCCCTTATCCTCAGTTTGCCCACAAATGACTTCGATCGTTTCTCAGTTCAGATCCGCTAATTATTGGACGACTTTCTGTCCTCGTGAGTGTCGCAGATCTTGGAGGATGGAGTGGTGGGTTTCCTCTTCGCTGCATCAAAAGCGACTGCATTACCTTTCTGTCCCAGTTAATCAGGTGGAAGTGGTGCCGTCCTGGACACCACACCAAACAACAACAAAGGGTTTAGTGGAGAGTGGTGCTCCTTAGAGCAGCCAGCGGGCCCAGGCAGAACTTGAGGTCACTGAGTTCTCATCATGAAACAGAGAAACGAAATCAAGCAAACAACACACACGCGCATGAACACACACACACACACACACACACACACACACACACACACACACACACACACACACACTCACTCTCTCTCTCTCTCTCTCTCTCTCTCTCTCTCTCTCTCTCTCTCTCTCTCACCAATGGCCAATTACTGTTGCATCTACAAAAAACTATGGCCCATTCACTTTACTCAAAGTAGACAGAAAACACACACACGCGCGTGCACGCACACACCACACTCACAACACACGCACGCATGCACACACACACACGCACGCTCTCTCTCTCTCACACACACACACACACACACACACACACACACACACACACACACACACACACACACACACACACACACGCGCGCGCGCGCACACACACACACGCGCGCGCACACACACATACACTCATTACTGTAGTGGAGCTCTGCAGTGGTTCCTGACAGTGTTGTTCTTGTTAGCGTGTTTGTGCATCGTTTGTTCCTGCAACAGATCAAATTTTGATGGGGCTAAACACTGTTACATTCGCCGCGTAATTGATGTCAACGATGTAGCTGTTCTTATTCGTTCTGTGTGTTTAATCAACTTTTGACAAGCTCAATGTAAAAATCCATCGCGTAACGATGTCAACAGCGCATCTGGTCTTGTCCCGCTGGTGCTTTCATGTCAGTGACGGATCATGTATCAGTGCGCCCAGTGAGAAAACAAGGAAAAGGAAAACGGTGTGTCCTGCTGTGCGTATTGCAGTACATGTCTGATCACAGCAGATCTCTCGGCATCAAATTTGGGCTTCTGTCCTCGAGGAGAGTTCTGCTCCTCCAGGTAGTAGACATCTGTATAGATTTTCCCGACTGTCATACCCCCTCCCCCTGCCTTATATCACCACCCCTTCCTTACTCTCCACCCCCACCCCACCCTCACCCCCGGTTTCTTTTTGCCGGCGGAAAAAGACAAAGACAGCATCCCCGTTTTCTAGAAGAGCGGCAGCACCTCTTATCGTTCTGGGCGTAGGCCGTAAGCTCCTTCATAAAACGGTCAGGCCGGGAGAGCCCGGGTCCTCTAATTGCCCCGGACATCGCCCAGATGGATCGCTTTCTTCTGGGGAGACGGCCGGGGATCCGCACCCCCGCCACCTCTCCCTCCCTCCCCCCCCCCCCCCCCCCCCCCCACCCCCCTCCCCTTGAAGACGAATTGACTTCAACGACGAGAGCTATTTTGAGTCGTCGTTTCATCAGCCATCCGTCTGCCGTTTTTATGCCTTTAAAAAGGTCTCTCACCCGAACTCACGCAAGTGATGGTAGGACGGACGTTATACCCGGAGACCCGACAGGGACTTGAGCAGCATGGTTTGGTGGTACAAGAAGATGCTTGGAGAAGGCCGAGGTACCGTACCGGGAGAGGAGGTTTCAGTCTGTAGTTATTCTGGCCTTGTTGAGCGTGCAGTTTAGACGGTGTTCGTTAGCAGGACCCTCAAGAGAAGGGGGAAAAAACCGATAGCAGGTAGGTAAAACATGGTGAAGGTCTGTGTAGAAGTGTTGTGTTTGTCGGATTTTCTTGGCTGTTGCTGGGAGCCTTTTGCTGGATGCTCATTAGTTGGAAGGCAACTTGATAGCGCTGTGTATAGGTGAGATGGGCACAATAGACTCGGCAAAGCCAAGTCTGGTGAGGACTAGTAAAACAGATCGGGGGAGCTCCTTAAAAGTCGTGTGTACAGTTACTGTCCAGCCATGTTTATCGGTACTGGTGTTTTTTGTTTGTTTGTTTGTTTTGTTTTGTTTTCATATTTTTTTTTTTGTAATCCAGTCTCTTAGAGATCTGATATTAATGCCCGGTTCATTTACCTGCATGGAGGTGATTCAGACTTTGATTACGCTTTTAGTAACACAGTCGGGTTTTTGACGATGGTATATTGATATTAGTTACCTAAAGAAACAAAACAAACAAGCATAACATCATTTAGGGTTGGTCTGTAACAAAAATATGATATAGGTTGAAAGATGGAGTTTTATCCCAGCCAGCGTTGATTTATCGATCGTGAGAAACCTTAAGACGGTGTTGTGCGAAAACATCAGTGAACCATAGATGTGTTTGATGTGCATTATAGTACATGCTTCAGGCATGAGGACTTTGGGGTTTTCATCGCCTTTTATCTGCAGATCAACCGATAGGGGGAAATTGATTGGCCTCCGGAGTGGCCTTTGAAAGCTTCTAGTGTTAGCCTGTGTTTGGACACGAAACTGCTCTTTTCTGAACCCTGTTTTTTTGCAGCAGCGCTGGCCCTGTTGTGGACACTGAGGACTATTGATTGATTTGGAAGGACACGGTTTATTATGCAATCGATTGAAAGGACAGTTTATGGTTCGGTTGCTAGCGATCACCCTTCAGTCCTGCCCAAAAGAGGGCTCTGTCAGTGAGGAAAGACAAAGTCGGTCGTCTGGGATTTGGGTGTATGTGAATTTCGTTGCCTTTTGTTTAAAAAAAAAAAATCAGTTTTGGTCGTGTTTTACTGTGCTCACCACATGTGTTGTCATTAAAAAAAAAAATCTCCGCTCCACTGCTTGTGGTCGTTTTTTGATACAGGAGTTGAATAGAAATGGAAAGAAACTTGTGTATACGCTGTGTGTAATCATTATCAGTATTTAGAATATATGCCAGCTGTAAATGATCTGGTAGACAAATGGGAAAAGGATTTTAGTTAACGACGGAAAAAACAGTAGACCCGTTTGTGACAGAGTACCGCCATCATTTGACCTGAAGACGACATAACTTTGAACGGCTTCAGTGGTGTTGGAAAAGTGGTTTTTTTTTTTTCTGATTTGTGAACTGGGCCTAGAAACAGTGAAACATGAGTACACACAGACAGAATACATTTCACGAAAAGTGTAGCTTCTTGACTGAAGACCTCTGCAAGAACGACACCACTACCACTACCATCACCACCACCAAGTAAATAGAAATTGGCTCGATCTCCGAGTGAAGAAAGGTAGTGTAGTGGAGAGAGGGAACTGTAGGGTGTTGAAGGATGGAAAAGATAGGGATGATCAACTTGGGCAAGCTGTACAACAGCAAGATGAAGAACTACCAAGACCTGGACAAGCAAAAGTCGCTGGACGATGATTTCCATGTCTGGAAAGGTAAGCTGCACATTCTCTGTCTCTCTCTGTCTCTCTCTCTCTCTCTCTCTCTCTGTGTGTGTGTGTGTGTGTGTGTGTGTGTGTGTGTGTGTGTGTGTGTGTCTCTCTCTCTCTCTCTCTCTCTCTCTCTCTCTTTCGCTTTCGCTCTCGCTCTCTCTCCCATATGTGCCAAAAAGGGTTTATATTGAGTTCGTAATTTAATGCTTACCTGAAACAAAATAGGAACACCCTCCTCCACACATACACATACCTACACAAATGCATGTGCGCACTCAGATACATAATTATGCGCACACATAGATGCATATGCACACATAAGCATGCACATAAACATGCAGGCTAGAACTTCATTAGAATTAATACTACTGATGTCTAGTTACACTTAAACCGATGGTGCTGTTGCTGTGAGCTTCTTGTTGTTTTGTTGCTGCTGCTGCTGCTGCTGCTGCTGCTGCTGTTGCTGCTGCTGCAGCTGCTGCTACTAGAGATCTCAAACTTGCAACTGACCCTGCGACTGCTGCGACAGTTGATGCCATTAAAGATATGGCTACGTCCAGTGTGTAGCATGAGCTGTTACATCACCTCTCTCCCTGATCCCTGTTTGCCGTCCGCCCACCTTTCGCCCTCGCCGTTTGTATAGGAATATTGGGTGATTGCGTAATGTGGCACAAGGGGACTGATTGTGAGAAGGTGGCTGATTGTGACAGTCAAGTCGAGATCAAAGGCATGGCGAGTAAGTTATGACAGGCATGTCATGAGAGGCTGGGTTCTATTTCTCTTGATAAGGACTTTTTGGACACCGTCCTCCCAGTCCCTCCATCCTCCCTTCCACCTCCTCTCTCTCTCTCTCTCTCTCTCTCTCTGGCGCACGCGCGCGTGTGTATGTATAGTGGAGGAGAAGGGAATCAGAGAAATGGCGCAGTTTTAAGAGGCGAGCATGTCGCGCTGATGATGATCAGTTTACGAAATTAGTATGTGTCGCATTCAAACACAGACAGTCAACAAGCATGCACGCCTATGTTGCTTCCAGACACACACGAAGATGCAGATACATGCTCGCGGGCAGTCGCCTCCCTTCCCTTCGCTCGTCACCCAAACCCCCGTTTCCCAAACAAAGAGAAAGAGGGAGACAGAGACAGAGCGAGATTTTGAGGCAAACCCGAGGATCAGCATACATATCTTGATAACAGGCCATCCACGGCCGTTACCGCATTGTATTCGATGTCATCCCACTTTTCTCGCTGCTTTCTTCGAAGGTAAAGCAAGACATCTCGAATAATATTGATCACAAAGAAATCGTCGGTATTTTAGGTTGGCAGATCCGCATGCCGTCGTGGGGAAAAAATCAACGGGGATTTGTATGACATTCTGTTGAAAGGAACAAAGAGATCACTCTCTGTCATCTGTGGGAGTTGTCGTCGATTGGATTGCGGAGTGTGGCGTGGGGGGGTGGGTGGGGGGGGTGTGTGTGTGTTGGGAACGGAGCGGGTAGTGACGAGATTGGGGATGGGGCTAGGTAGCGCAGTGGAAGAAGAAAGTATGTTTAGGGGTAATACTTCTGTTGTGAGTTTCTTCATGAAAAGTTTTTTTCCCCTTCATACCGCGGAGTATAAACCAATATGGGCAGAATAATTTTCATCGCAAGAGGGTATTGTTCTTGAGAAAAAAAAAAAAAAGAAAAGAAAGAAAATTTCCCCTTCACACCGCGGAGTGTAAATTCAACGTGGATAGAATAATCCACATCACAAGAAGAGTATTTTCAATGGAACAAAAAACAATTTTTCGTCGTGAAAATGGGAGGTTTGAGGAGAGATAACCGCGACTTTTTTCTTCTTCTAGAACTGGACGTTTGTTTAAAAAATATTTTAGTTTTTCTTTTATCAGTTATTTAAAGCAATTTGAATCCGAAATCTTGAATTGATAAAAGAAGTAAATAAAAGACTGAGGAAGGAATCTGGAAATAATATGAGAAAGTAATAGCATTTGTCCTGAAATGTTTTACGCTTTTGGTGATCACTTTTCTTGTATGAAGAAAATTTGAATGCACGCGTTCTGAAGATTGCTCTCTCTCTCTCTCTCTCTCTCTCTCTCTCTCCCTCCCCCCCCCCCCCCCCCCCCTCCCTCCCTCCCTCCTGTATAAAACGTTGTGTCCGGTACTGGCTAAAATTAACGGCAATGGATGATAAAAGACTACCACAGAGGCGCACAGAATGTCATTCACGAGACAAAAGAAACTGGGTATCAAACATTCGTTGCAAGTTGTATCGGCCTGGTTTTGGATATGTATGGGCAAACCAAGGAGTTCAGAACGTTAAACACTTTTTGCATGAATTTAAAGACAGACTGATTTCATGTCGATGGCAAGATTGGGGTCTCCATATTAAAACAGTGAGAGGTTTTATATGTATGGGACATTTCGCACCATACATAATGTCAAGCCGTATCTGAAAATGGATTTTACACAAGCATCTGAAATGTATGATGAGAAGGTTTAGATGTGGTTTTCCATAAATTGCTGAAGATCCTACATCATTATCATTACAAGAAAACACACCGAGATTGATTTGCGTTGTCCTCTTGCACAAAGGGAAATGAAGATTAATTGCGTTTTGATTTGTGTTGCCACGTATTAGGTGATTTAAGAATGCCTTATATACCTAAAAAATATAATGATCATAAACCAGTTTCGCTTAAGTTTGCTTCTAGCTTCTTGAAAAGGCAGCATTGTGAGAAATTTATCGATTTATTTATGCAAAGCATTTCTGTTGCATTGTGTAATGATGTCATGACGGAGGGAGTCTAGTGATCTCTATCGTTGCGAATAATACTGTTATACATTTTGTTTTTTGTACCTTCTTCATGGGGGTAAAGGCCTAAATGAATAAAATATTCATTCATTCATCCATTCGTTCATTCTCTCTCTCTCTCTCTCTCTCTCTCTCTCTCTCTCTCTCTCTCTCTCTCTCTCTCTCTCTCTCTCTCTCCCCTCCCCCCAAGTTGCCAGTTTGAAGGAGTATGTGTCTACTTTTTGGGGAGAGGGGGAGAGCAGCGTACGTGAGGGTAGGAAAGGAGTGGATAGAACTAAAGGTCTAGTATGCGTCATACCTATGTATAGGTTGATAGGAACACTTTTTTCCGTGAACAATCCTAGTTGGATGTACTTTTCCACAGAAACAATAATATAGATAACAGACAGTAAAAGCTTATATACACATAAACCAGCAAACGCCTGCAGCAACAGTGATAACGATATTATTCCAAAGTATGATGCAAAGAGCACACCCTGCTATGACCAGAGATGACTGTGCAAAATGTCAATTCCGATGTGTTTGGATTCGGCGCGCTGGCCAGCTACACAAGATTATTGTATCTCTGGTACGCTGTGCTCTGTCTCTGTCTTCGGGAACGACAGGGGATCAGAGTTCAACTGTTGTCATGTTGTTTCCGTTTAGTGGGTATTTGTTCTCTAGGTCTTCGTGTTCTTTTCTCTTATCAGCCTTCTCTTTTGCATTGTTAAATATTCTTTTTTTCTTTTTTTTTTTTTTTCTTCTTCCAAGCTTTGTTCCTGAAAGGCGGGAGAAACTCTGTCTGTCTCCCTGTGTGTGTGTGTGTGTGTGTGTGTGTGTGCGTGTGTGTGTGTGTGTGTGTGTGTGTGTGTGTGTGTTTTGCATTTAATATCATCAATCTTTGCAGTTCTTTACTGGATTTCCTTTTTTTTTTTAACGTGATACGGGCTTAGCGTGGCATCGCTGCCGGTTGTCTTCACTGTTCGTCTCACAGTGGGGTGGGATGGGGGCGATTGCCGAGGTATTTGTGAGTGGGAGGGAGAGTGGGGGGATGGGGGGAGGAGGAGGGAGGTAGAACAGAGAAGAAAGTTGCTGGTGGGCTAACGCAACGGAGGAGACAGGCCGGTCTGTCGGGATTGAGAGAACCGTACTCGTACCAATGTCCCCTTGCCGCTCGCCCGGGCGTGTGTACCACGTTGGTCGCGGTCGTCTGGGCCTGTGAGGACGTTGACAGCTGTCGGGGCGACAGGGGAGAAGGAAGGAGCTTGTGGGCTGTCTGGCACGACAGCCTCAACCGTACGTGGTGGCAGTGAGGGAGGAGAGAACGGTGGCCTCCGCTCCTTCGTTCCGCCAGACTGCCAACTGGCCACTCCTCGTTGTTGTGTGAAGGGAGCGAAGGCCTGCCACGTGTGGGTGAGGCCACTTGCAGGGCTGCTGGTTCTGTGGGATCTGAACAGGCAGGACCGGACTTCCGGCTGGGAGGTCGTGGGTTCGAATCCCATCAGAAGTCATGTGGGTTTTTTCTGCCCCGACCGGCTCCTACCCAGAGTTGAGTTTGCTGCGGGCTCAGTTGGGAAGACTGGGACCACACAGTCGAGTTTCATCCACTTAATGGATGCGTTTCTGAGAGTGTTGCTCAAATTTCCTGACCAAGACTGCAGGTGTCTGTATCTCTCGGGCCTGGTTGACGCCGGGATATATTATAAAGGAAGCGTAGAGTACAGCCCTGTCATGTAGTCTCAGACCGAAATGGAAATCCGTAGCATCATTTTAATCATCCTCATTCTCATCGATCAGCATAAAAAAAGTCTCAAATTCTGTGGCCCTTCATACCCTGCTCTCATGTGACCTCAATTTCGATGTCCTCTCCACGTCTGTGGCCTTGGTTTGGTTCCGTCCGGGTCACCGGTATCGCGAGTCCATGGGGGCTGTCTGTCGTTGGACGGACGTGGTGGCACCCTCCGGAGGGAGAGCTCACTCACGCCGGCTCCGCGACTAAGCAATTATTGTCGTCAGTAGGGGGCTTAGTAGGTGGTGTCCTGCGTATGTTAGATCAGAACAGGCGCCACTGAACACTACTGAAGTGACTCGGCAGCAGTGCAGTGTCTCCTCCGATGGGTTGCCTCTTGACGACTTGACATTGACTGCTCCGGGGTGTATATATATATATATATATATATATATATATATGTGTGTGTGTGTGTGTGTGTGTGTGTGTGTGTGTGTGTGTGTGTGTGTGTGCCCCCTTTCGCACAGTTTCTGCCAGTCTTTACGTCTAAACTGCATAACTACATTCGATTTTTCCTTCTTTTATTTTCGTGAGACACCCGGAGGAAGTCGTGGGCGGACAACATGAAGGATCTGGTCTGGTTACATGTAGCAAACTCTGTCCTGTCGCCGTTGAGTGAGTACAGGGAGCTATCGAGATCTCAGACTACCCAGGTAACCATTGCGACACTGTCTGACCTGTGGTCATGGGGTCACGATGATGATGATTTTCGTGAAAGCAGTGTCCTGACAATATTGTGAGAGGATTTGGTACAGAAAGTTTGGAACTCGTGTGCCAGTTAAGGGGGGGGAAGAAAAGCGAATTTCCTGTCTGAATTTGAGAACATGAAAAACAGAATTACTGTGCCGCCAAACGAAAGAGTAAACAAATCGTAGTTTGTGAAAATAGAAATATCATTTGTAATATAAATTTTAATTTATTCTTCCGTTTGGCGGCACGATAAATCTGTTTTTTAATCTTGTTCCAAATTCCGCATGCAGTCACCCCACTTTGAAACCAACCTGAAGTAAAGAAACCGTCGAGAGCTTACAAGATCCTCATTTACCTGAAGTTTTTAGGGAATGGGGGGAGGGGCGGGGGCAATCAACGTTCAGATCACAGTCCGTAACTGTGGACAAAGCTATATGCCAGTACGTTTGTGAGCGCGTTCGCGCGTTTATAGGTTGTGCGTGAAGGAGGTGACAGGCAGTGCGTAGGCCAGTACGTAGGTTACATCTCATATAGAATTGAAATCTTGGAAAGTATATGAGATTGTGATTAAAATACTTTTGCCTGAGTTGCATATCAACCTGCTCGTGACTTTGCAAATTTTCCGATCATTGTGAATTACCAAGCCAACTTATGTTCATTGACTGATTGTCAAAAGAATATTAAAACATTAGTTATTTATTCTCTCTCTGTCTGTCTATCTGTCTCTGTCTGTCTGTCTGTGTGTGTCTGTCTGTCTGTCTGTCTGTCTCTGTCTCTCTCTCTCTCTCTGTCTTCGCGCATGTGTATGCATGTGTGTGTCATTGTGCGTTAGGTGCGAGCGCACCGTCGACGTCAGCACAACGGAGAAAAAGGGGTCTTGATAATCGGCATGAAACTCGGCATCAATCTAAGACGAACCCCGAAAGAAAACGAAGAAAAAATAGCACTCACCACCCTCGCACCCCACCTGTTCCCATTCCCGCTTCTCCCCCCCCCCCCCCCCCCCCCCCCCCCCCCGTCTCTGTGATTCGAACGTGGTCATGCGATGACGGGAAGCAGAGGAGAGGGGGGTAAGGGGATGGTCGTTGCTCGTCGGGAGCAACGGCCGAGAGAGAGATATCAGGAAGCGGCACTGTTTTGGTATGCATAGAAATGCTGATCTCCCCAACAGGCTATTTGTATGCGGCCCTCAAAACTGTCTCCTGCCCCTCGATTCTCTTCCCTGTCGCGGGGCCTTCTGGCCTGGTCCTGGCTCCCATCTTGCGCCCTCCTGGCCAGGACCGCCCCCCCCCCCCCCCTCTCTTGTTGTATGCCGTTTTCCGTGGAACGGGAATTATAGGACTGGGCTTGGAGTATTCGAATTGCTATTGGAGGTTTGCAGTAATCGCTGAAAGCGAGCACAATTAAACGCAGTCAAAAACAGGTGTGATGGACATCTTTGTGCGGGCCATTTTGTCCGTTGCAGTAGGTCACAACGTTTATTCGTAAGCCAAAACACTGAATTACCATTGATTTTTTTTTTTTCTTTTCCTTTCTTTCTTTTTTTTTTTTTGAAACAGAGGAGGGTAAATTAGGGAATGGGGTTTTGAGCACAGTTGCTTGCCTATCTATTAACATTGCTGTGTTCTCACGTTTTGAATGGATAGTCACTTTTGTATGCGCGCGCGCGCGCGTGTGTATGTGTTCCATTCAGTTTACCCATGCTTGTGTCTAGGTATTATAAGCTGCGCCCGCAGACAGCAATTTTTTTTTAGGCTTGACGGCTTGAGCCACACAAGCTTGAGCATAGATCAAACTTGTCTAGATCACTGAGAGTGGAGTGTTGACAGGTGACAACTGTGGTCTGTGTGCATTGTCTTTCTCTGTTAATAGTGCTTGCGATTATCCAGTCAGAACTGTTTTCCGAGATCGGGAGTTGATAACATATCTGTGGCTTACTTCCCTCCCAAGATGGTGATTCTTTTCGCTGAGTGCGATTCAGTTATGAATTCCACCACTCGGAGTATTTATTAATTCAGACACGCACATCAATGGAAACGGCAAGTGCACATGGAAAGCTTCAGCGTATCCAACCGCTCAAAATCGGCTGAGTAGAGGAACGTGAAAAAGAAACACCGGTTTTGTCGATTGTGTACATGCATGATACATGCACACACATGTATGCATGTATGATGCAGAAGACGACCAGATATGGTGACAATCGAGAACATTACGTATGTGCCAGCGGGGTCGAGTACCACGTTGTCTTACTGTAAGCCTGGCCACTGTTAAAGTTTTATTCAGGGATAACCTTGCGATGAGTACAGTTCCTTTGTTCGATTGCAGGCATTTGTGCCTTAAAAGCTGAGTTGGTGCACATGAAGGAAGTTGAATGGTCAGGTGTGCATCTTATATTGTTGACTGGCCTCGTCTCTGGATTACAGGGTTCCCACAGGTTGGGAACTGTTGGGAAGGTTTGGGAAAAACGGATGGCCCTTTCCCAGTTGTGAAAGTTTGGGGAAAATGGCATTTGGTGTCTGTGGGTTGGGAATGTTTGGGAAAATTGAACAATCATCTTCAAATTTTTTTTTTTTTTTTTTTTTTTTAATCGCAAGACACCTTCAAGTGGAGGAAACTGAAAACAATACAGAGTGCTGTGAGACTGGTTAGTTTCTTCATTTCTTTAATTCAAGCTAGTGTACAGAAAATGAAAATTTACCTGCCGTTACCACATGTGTATGAGACGTAACATGATTGGGAAAACCCGTGCTGGGGTTGGGAAAGGTTGGGAATTTTGTTTCTCCACTTCTGTATGAACCCTGGATGAGGTTGTTGGCAATATTCGCTTGACAGTGGCACAGCTCTGTAGATCCGTTCAGTGTCTGGGGCACTGAAACTTAGCGTCTGTGAACTTGCACTTCTTCCTATTTCAAGGTTTTGAGCGGTAGCCTCCGGCAGTGTGTATGTGTGTGTGTGTGTGTGTGTGTGTGTGTGTGTGTGTGTGTGTGTGTGTGTGTGTGCATGCTTGCGTGCGTGTGTGTGTGTGCTCAGAGTTGAGCTGCAGTCCGAGTGGTCCGCATATGCTTTATCAGTTCTAGTGAATCCAGTCACCGAATCAGTGCTGCTGAAAATTTTGTTCTTTGTTACGTTGTTTTCGGGTTAATGATGTGTCATCCGTGGTATTTTTTGTTTGTTTGTGTGGGTTTTTTTTGCTCTCTCTCTCTCTCTCTCTCTCTCTCTCTCTCTCTCTCTCTCTCTCTCTCTCTCTCTGTGTGTGTGTGTGTGTGTGTGTGTGTGTGTGTGTGTGTGTGTGTGTGTGTGTGTGTGTGCTCTTTATCTGTATCATCTTCAAGAATAAGACAGTTCAGGGATGATAGCTGGCCTGGTTTGATTTTAGGATTCACAGGCTGAATATTGTACCTATTATTACAGTGTCTTTTGTTTTATTTTCTTTCTTCTCCTTCTCTAAACGGATGTTCAGCCCATAGCCATTATGTGTCAAAGTTGGGCCATTTTTTCCCGAATAAGATAGCCTTCGTTTCCTCTTGACCTAGTTTGATGTTGGGATTGACCGGCTGAATATTGTGCCCGTTATATTCCGTTAGTGTGCGTTGCCATCTTTTTTGTATTAAAACATCTTGTATATGATTGACTGATAGGTTTCAAAATGTGACATGGCGTTTTTTCCCCTGTAGTTTGAAAGTTAACTCTACTTCATGAAAGACAGCAAGTAACAAGTTTTAAAGAAGAATCGCTCGGTTTTTGTTCTTCCATACTTGACATAATGTATCAATAGGACACTTTGTACAAGGGCAATACCAACAAGAAAAAACGAGTTTTGGGAGAGCGTAATTGCCAGGATCAGGGAAGATTACTATTATGAGTATAATAATAAAAAGCAAGAAGACTTTAAAGAGGTGTGTGTGTGTGTGTGTGTGTGTGTGTGTGTGTGTGTGTGTGTGTGTTATCCGTGCCTTCCCCACCCCCATTCTCTCTCTCTTTGTCTGTCTGTCTGTCTGTCTCTCTCTCTCTCTCTCTCTGCTTTCCTCCCTCCCTCCCCTCCTCTCTCTCTCTCTCTCTCTCTCTCTCTCTCTCTCTCTCTCTCTCAGTACGCATGCTTGTCTGAATAATAAGCTATTATAGTGCAATGGACGAGGGGGAGGGGTGGGGGGTTGGAACGCCGCGGGCTCGATTCCCATCAGAGGTATCTATGTCTTGGATTTTTTTTTTTTTTTAGGGGGGGGGGGGGGGGGGGGGTCAGCTGCTATCCAAATCTGAGTGTTGTATGGACTCGTTTGGAAAACTGGAACCAAACGGTCGAGTTACATCCTCTTCATGGATGCCTGTCTGAAAGTGTAATTCACATTTGTTGACTAGCAGTGCAGACATGTATATCTCTCAGGACTGATTGGCACCAGGATTATTTTGTTACGAGAGTAGAATACAGCCCTGTCATGTACCCTGTGACCAGAATGGAGCTCCAGAATATCGTGTCCATTATCCTTTTCCTCATTGATCATCACTTTTTGCAAACATAGCAGGAACTTACATAATTATTATGCACGGTTACTAAGACGGAGAAACCAAATTTTGGAATAAAGTATTTACAAAGAAAGAAACGGCATATTAGGCTGGTACAGCCATCTTGTCTTCTTCATATTTGCCTTTCCCCTTCGGTCTGTCTTCTGTGCCCAGTAGCAGCCAGACGCTCACCCCCAATGTCGTCATCTTTGCTTAGCCGCGCGACCTTTTCCTCCGCTGTGATGTTCGGCTAACGATAAGGATGCTGTCGTTGTCGTCTGGGCTCTGATGCCTTTTCTGGAGAGGAGGAGGTTGAAGGGGAAGAGCATTAAGGGTCGGGGGGGGGGGGGGGGGGGGGGGGGGGGGGGGGGGGGGGGGGAGAAGTGGTAGGAAGGGAGGTGAAACGGCGGGCAAGGGAGGGGGGTAGGGCAGCAATGGAATGGTGAAAAACGCGCGAGACTGGGGGAAAAAAATGCAATTGAATCATACCGCAGGATGTCATGTATCCGTTTCAGATTTGATGTGATGCTGTCTTCGTCGTGGTTTTGTTCTTTATCTTCTTCGCTTTCTTGGATGTTTTTCCCTTGATCTTTCTTCGATAACCTTACCCTTGTCCTCCTTGTTCCCCGGCAAGGCTTGTGAAAAATAAAATGGAATTCTGTAGTGGAAATTTTAAAGTTCGGTCACTGTTTAAGTTCTTTGATAGTTCAAGCCCTCATTCTCTTTACACACGAATCCAACGCGCAACCATTAACGGCAATAATATGTGGCATTGTGAACGATTGAGAAGAGAAAAGCCCATGATGTTTTGCTGTTATCTTTGTAGGTCCCACGATCGAAAGGAATCGTAGAGAAATGTTTGTTTTGACTACTACTAGTTTTTTCCATTAAGCTGTATGCTTTCGCCCAGCTGACTGACGTCGGCCCAACAAAAATGAAAACATTTTAACGCAGTAACACAAATAGCGGTTGATTTCAGACTGTTTGAGTATGCCGTGAGCGAACTGTTTATTCCACAGTGCTAAAAAACAAACCACCTACCCCATCACTTCACGTGATCACGTGTGGCTCTCAAGCAACGATCTCGCCTCCTGCCGTAGGGCCGGATTTCTGCACTTAGCCTTCTCTCCCTTCCGTGCTTCGTTCTTGCAGAAAGCCCATTTCGGTTCTGCCCTTCCCTCCGTCAGACAAAGTAGAATGAAATTTCACTCCACTTTTTCTGCTTCCGTCTAAAGTCTCTCTCTCTCTCTCTCTCTCTCTCTCTCTCTCTCTCTCTCTCTCTCTCTATGTTCGCGCGCGCCTGCGTGTGTGTGTGAGAAGTCAAGTCAAAATGTTTTGTTTTTTTTCATGAAGGGTTAAAGAATACCTGTATAGCTTTTTTTTCATCTAACTCTCACTAATGGAGAAAAAAAAAACAAATACAGTATATGATAAAGGAAGATTACATACAAACAACAACATACTAAGAAGCATCCCAAATTCAGCCATACAGTGGTATGCACATAACTCTTAAAATCACGTAGAACACAATTACCTTTTGTAGGAACATCAGTTTCAAATGCATTTTAGAACACACACACACACACACACACACACACACACACACAGAAGGAAAAGTTCGCCAGCCAGTTGAGAAGGGGGGGGGGGGGGGGGGGGGAGCGGGACGAACGAACGGAGATACAAAGAGACGGAGACAGAAAGAGGGGAAAATACGGAAGAGGGGTGGGAGGGAGGGAGGGGAAGAGAGAGAGAGAGTGGGGTGGTGAATATCAGAGAGACCAGTCTGGAGAGAAAGAGAGAGAGAGAGGGGAGGGGGGAGGACGGGGAGAAGAGTATGGGGTGGGTAGACGATGTCCTGAAACTTCAATCTGAGAGATGCAGCAACCAGTAACCGTCAGCCCAGACAGAATGCTACCAGAGTTTCACATGGCGCCACAAGGAAAGGGGCTGGGCAGGAGAGAGAAACAGTAGAGTGACAAAGAAGAGTGGGAGAAGAATACCTCCTTTCCATGCAAAAGCGTCGATAACAGAGGGGAGGAAATACGCGCGAATACACACGCGAGTGTTCATGCACACGCGCACGCGCGGCATGCTCCCCCCCCCCCCCCCCCCCCCCACACACACACACACACACACATACACGCACGCACGCTTGCACGCACGCAGTGGTCTGGTCAGTAAGTGCGAGTGACACTGCTGGTCAAGGTTACTGCGTCCCAGATTGTAAACCACGTACTTTTTTGAAGCCAGAACGGCTTCCCACTGTTATGCAACGGTCTCTGGAAACTAAGAGAGCAAAGAATGGCAGTGGGATTACTGATGCGTCACTCTGTAGTAGTTTCCCAAGAAACTTACTCAGCTGAGCTTCCGTCTATCCCCCCTCCCCTCCTGTCCTTTTCTCCCAACCCCTCCTCTTCCCCAGGCTCTTATCTTGATCATTGTTTAAAACACATCTCAATGGTTCTGACTCTGACCATTGTTTGTTATATATCATTACTTGATTTTTTTTTTAAAGGGATGGATGGGATAGAGGACGCGAGATAATTTGGGTGGGGGAAATGGAGGAAATATAGACATAATCATGCCAGCAGTTTATGGGAGGTTGAACAAATTATGAGGGGAAAAGATATACTTGTATGTACACACGCAGGTATATACAATAGTTTGTAGTTAACATTTTTGTGGTCTTTCTTTTCCTGAGAGTTGTGTTTAGGTACTTAAAATGCCTTTGTCTTATAAAAGTGAAATCATATTTTTAGGAATGCTATATTGTGCATATATCAGAAGTTGGTTTCAAGATATGCATACGTGTGTGTGTGTGTGTGTGTGTGTGTGTGTGTGTGTGTGTGTGTGTGTTGGCGCATACTAGTACTTGGCGTTTTGATGCATTTTAAAGCAGTCTGCATGGAAAAGGGTTCAGGATATATATTCTGCTTTAAAATATATTTTGCTGGAATAGCACCCCCCCCCCCCCCCCCCGCCCCCCCCCCCCCCCCCCCCCCCCCCCCTCCCCCCCCCCCCCAAAAAAAAAAAAAAAAAAAAAAATAGATAACACGAAAAAGAAGTTAATGAAATTTTGAAAAAAAACAAAAAAAACAAAATCAGTATCAGGATTACAGACACTCCCCACTTGTATTCCTGAAATATAATCATTTTTAGTGACAGTATAATGTATGTAGTGGGAAGAAACTGAATGGGGTCTTCAGAGAAGACCTTCTCTCTCTCTCTCTCTCTCTCTCTCTCTCTCTCTCTCTCTCTCTCTCTCTCTCAACAAGTTTTAGCGCTGCTTTGCATGGACTCCGGAGATGGTCCACAGCTCATTTGCCCTGACAAAGCATGCAGCGTCCTCAGTACCCACCCCCCTCCCCCTCCCTTCTTTTCACCAGGTTTGAATTTGAAGGCAGAAGAACATGCACTGATCTGAGAATGGAGCTGATTCTAAGAGAAGCCATGTGTCATATTTAATCCAAGCGAGACATAGTTCTTTCTATTTTCCCAAGTGGTTCACTGTCCCTGTTTTCCTTGCTGGGCTGACTGCTTGATTCTCTTGGCGTCCTCTTCCTTCTTTACCTCCTTCATTTCCCTATGTCGCTCCGCTTCCCCTTTTGCCTTTGACCGTTATTTCATCTTTATTGGCTTTTTGTCTTATTTCATTTTATTAAGTAACAGCATTATGCAAAATCAAGGAAGCAAAACAGAATCTTTTTGTACATATTGACAGTACTGTTACATGAAGCCAAGAGGAAAGTAGGAAAGTTGAAACTTGAAAAAATCAAAGGTTTTGACTGTAGACTCTTGCCATTGGCTTCGGTTTCTTTTTCTTCTTTTTCCTTTTTTTTAAAGTTTTTTTGGTCGCCCAATCACGTTACCTACGTACATTTCCCCCCTTCACCTTTGTTACGGTGCATCTGATAGGCTTGGAGACCAGTGACAGAATCACTTGTCAGTGATTTGCACAAATTACTTGTTACTTGACTTGCTCTTCGGCACAGCAAATTGATTCATTTGCCCTTCTTGTTCTTCTAACTGTCTTTGTTTGTTTGCTTTTTTTTTTCTTTTTTTTCTTTTTCGTTTTCGTTTTCATTTTTTGTCCCTTCAGCTTGGCAGATCATGTTTCTGTTGTAGGCGCATTTGCCGAGCGTTTCCTTGTCTCAAAAGGTGCAGCTCTTTCGCTTCAGCTGACTGTAATTATGTCTGCCGATAGGCTCATGCACTGGTATTGGTGTTCAGCAGGCTTTTTCCCCTCCTTCATGACTGCATTTTAGCGGGCTGAACTACGTAGTACTGCACTGTGTCGCAGCAGATTTCTCCTCGTGAAAGCCGGACTGTTGTCACTCTGAAGACACGACAGTTCCCAGTCAGGTGTTGTGAGTTCGAATCCCATTAGTCCATCTTAACATGGGTGCGACTGGTGCTCTACCTCCGCTCTCTGGGGGATTGTTATTCGCATCTTTGTATCACCTTTGGCTTTAGTGAACGTGGACGTCAGACACCAAATCTAGCTTTTATTCAACTGAGGAGGGAGAGTTTGTTGCCTGGTCAGCCAAGAGGTTGCGAGTTCGGTCCTTCGTGTACCCAACTTCAGATTTAGGATTTTATTACGGTTGTTTCAATTCTTTGTGTTGTCGTGTTTGGGTGGTAATCGTGTAAGTGTTCGATTGGTCCCTTTCTCCCTTTTTATCCCTTTTCCTGCTCCCAAAAATGATTATCCCGTCATCATTCGTTTATCTTTAATCATTGACAGTACTTTTGTAACGCCTGTCCTCAGAGATACCAGGTTCTAATCGCTTTAAAATTCATGCTTCAGTTAATACAACAAGCTGCCTACCTGGATAGAACCGAATGAAGAACTGCCTATTGGGGCTCAATATTCGAACGTCAATCACTCATTTCTTCGGGTTTTTTATGGAAGATGCATGCTGTTCGTCTACATGTCGACTATACCAATGGATAAACTGGTTTTCGTGTTCGAAAGTTGGTGATCGGAGTTGTGCGTACGGGAGTTATTATGCGTGCGTTCTCAAAAACACACACACACACACACACACACACACACACACACACACACACACACACACACACACACACACACACACCTGGGTTAGTCTCATTCGAAGTGCTTTTCGGGGAATGGGAGTCAGAACCAGTTAACTCCCAGGGAAGAATCCCACTGTACCGAAATGGCCTGGCGAAGATTCGAACCCGCAACCCCAGGATCATCACGAGTTCTACCAACTGAGCTGTTCTGTCTGACCCTTTGTATTCCAGTCTCCTACAAAGTCTGTGCTTGTGATTTCCGTTTTATTAGTCACTTTTTTCTCGTGTGTGTGCGTGTGTGTGTGTGTGTGTGCGTGTGTGTGTGTGTGTGCGTGCGCGCGTGTTTGTATGTGTGTGGGAGTGCATGCGTGGGTACGTGTGTGTAATAAATTGTTGAAAAAAGGTGAAGCAAGCAATTCCTTCGTCATTAACACGATTTTTCAAACATTTATAGAGAGCAAAAAACCCATGAAACAAAGTGGTCGAGCTGTGGAGCTTGGAGGCGGGGATGGGGATGGGCGGGTGGCGAGAAAGATGGGGATGACGACGAGGGCATAAGGGGATAAGTATTAAAAGCATATACTACCAGCAGATGGGGCCGCCTAAATCTTTGTTGAAAATTGAACCATTTGTGTCGCTTGTCAAGAGTCCACTTTCGTTCCCAGGCTAGGAATTCTATCGGTGAAACTGGGTTGGTTGTGTTGGCTCAGTCTTCGTATCAAATGGAGTGAGACCTCCTATGATCATGTGATGTATTCGCCAGCAATGGAATAACAAAATTAATGGCCATGCACAATGAAGAAGTGTATATAAGAAAAGAAACAGCAGACGCTTGGTGATCCGACACAAGGGAGACCCAAAATATGCCACCAGTTATAGGGCCTACTGTTTAATTATAACCCAAGCGTTGTCGGTCACTTCAGCGCTGACAGCAGCTAAGTGGTTTGTAGAGTATAAAATGCCCCCCACCCCCCCCACCCCTTTTTTTTCTGGGAGCACGGGATTCGAACTCGTTACTACCTGAACGCCAGTTCAGTGCACTGCTTGAGGTATTCGGGCCCCCTGTTTGTCTCGTCTCTCACCCCAACCTTCACTCCCCACCCCCGTGCCTTTCTTCATCACCCCGACTCTTCCTCTCTATATCCCAACCCATGCCTCCCTCCTCCTGCACAGAGCCTTTATAGCCTGCCGTGTCACTTGCAATAGGCTCTGCAGACATACTTGTCCTGGAACACCCTCTACCTACCCTCCACCCTCCTCCCTCCACGTCTCTTTCCCTACCCTTTATCCCCACCCTCCACTGTTTATAAATCGCAGGTTGAGAAGCCTGCTAGCGGGGTCTGTGGAGACAACATTGCCTGAAAAAGCCTCCGGCCAAGAGAACATGAATCCCGCCATCATTCCGAAAGCGGGTGCTAAACGGCGGGTCCGTGGAGATGATGCACGAGCGCTGAGGCGGAACGGCAGCGAACAGGAGAGAAAGCATCCAAATGGCATAATCATGTCGTGGCCACAACGGAGGCTGCTGAGAAAATGGCGTCAAACCAAGGACTCGCCTTCTTCACCCGGAGGGGGAAAGGGATGGATCGTGGTGGAAATGGGGAGGGGAGGGGGGAGAGTCCGGAGGGGAGGGGGGGAGGGCCCGGAGGGGGGGGGGGGGAGAGCCCTCTCCCTCATTCGTTGAAAAGATCGATCATGTCAATCACTGCGGCCATTCTATCCCCCCCCGCCCCCCTCCTACCCAGCCCCTGCCACCTTCCTCACTCCCTCCTGTCCTCCCCGGTCTTTCCCTGCAGCACGTTTTGATCTGTTGTCGCAGTGCAGGACGGCGGGGGGTCGGTCGTTAATAATATGAAAGGGGAGGTCGGGCAACAGCTTCGCTTACTTCACTAACCTGTTGGCCTTTCACCTAGGTGCGATGAGCAGGCACCACTCCCCTCTTTCTCCACCACCCTCTCTCCCCCTTCCCCAGCCTCCTTTCTGTCCCGCCCCCTCCATGCTTTTTTTTTTTTTTTTTTTTTTTTTTTTTACAGATCCTATTTTTTTTCCTCTCTACTTTCATTTCCATACTTGCGGGTTTTTTCTTTTCTTTTTTTTTGTCAGCTTTTTCCTAATCTTTCATATCTTTCCAAAAGTTTACTAAACCAAGTCCTTCTCCATGCTCACCCCTTTCCCCTTTCCACCCCGGACCTTTAGCTACTTTTTGTTTCCTACCCTAGTTTAGTTCGTAACTTTTTTTTTTTTTTTTTTTTAAACCTTTTTCTGTTGTTTTATGCTCTTGGATCTGAGCATATTGTGTACACTACTTAAGCTTGGACCATTGCTTTCGGTTTCTGCTGCTTAAATTCCTTGTTTTCCTTTGCATCCGAGTATTTTTGCCCGTAAACTGAGGCTTGGCCAATGGTGTTTTCCCACTACGTTTACCGGTGTTGTTTTTCACCATAGAACATTGTCTTCAAACTATAACCTGGTCTCAACTTCCCCCCTTTACCTTTTCCTATGCTGTTTTTCACCTGAGTACATTGTGCAAAGACCAAAGCTTAGCCCGTGAATTTCCTCTTCTACCTTTTGGTATGTTGTTTCTCAAATGAGAGCATATCTTGCTTCCTCAGAAGCTTGGCCTAAGACGTTGTGTCCT
>JADBJO010000170.1:257500-265000 GCA_016801955.1 Conus betulinus
TGATGATTGGATAAGCCACTTAGTATGGTAGTTTTTAGATTTGATTGGTGATAATGGCAAAGATCGTGATAATGAAACAACTGTAATCACAAGTCGAGATAATGATAAGTTCGTGATGAATGTGTGTTCTTGACGTGATTATGAATAACACACATCCGATGTCAGTTCATTCGTGTTAAAGCTGTCAGTCTTTAGGCTTACCACCATCACAAAGGGCCTTGATTGCTACCTTGGTCCCGGTCTCCCCACCTCTCTTCTAAAATATGACGTTTTTATTTCCATGCGCACATCACGTCCATATTCATAAGCACATTGCCATAAGAAATGAGAGGGGCCACCTAACGCAAAATGAAATAAATAACCAGATATTAAGGGAATTTTGTGCATTTTACGAAAGATGAGGTTGTGTATGTGGAAATGTGTGTTTAGAGGTGGGATCAGGTGGTTGGGGTGCGGAGGCGAGTGGCTGGTTGTGTTTCTGATTGTCTTGATGAGCATTATAACATCTGCACTCTAATTTCGATGCAAATTAGGTCCTTCTCACATTTTGTTTTTCATTTTATTTATTTATGTGTTCATTTCATTATTTTGTTCAGAGGAGGGGAAAGGGGGTGGGGGCGAACAGTACAGATTAAAAAACCTGCAGATGTTGAACAGGCTGGACGGAGCTTATTTGCTTCAGTGGGAGACTAGCGTTGCGAAGGAGGTGAATCCGGTCTGTCTTACCCGCCTACATGCAGAGACGTTCACGCTGTCCTTATGATTGACTGTTTGTCTTCGTGGCTCAGTAAGACTGCGCCCAGATTGTAGTCAGACGTGCCGAACTGGAATCTCGGTCATACTCCACATTGAGAGGAGAAAATATGTTGAAAAAAAAAGAGAAAAGAAAGAAACAAAAACGTAAAAGGGGAAAAAAAGAAAAAAGAAAGAAAGAAAGTGAGGAAAAAAATGAAGGAGAACAGGAAGGAAAGAAAAGTCATTTTGGTCGTCTGTCCAAACGTGTAGTCGTTCAGTCCAAACATGCAGTCGTTCAGTCCAAACATGCAGTCGTTCTGGCGGTAATATGCAGTATTAGACAGTGCAACCTTCTATTTCACTCCACCTTGCACCCCCTTTTCCTCCCTCTCTCCGCAGATGGTTATCCCCATTCGGCCGTATGTGTCTTTGGTGGAGCTGAGCGTTCAACCCGACCTTAGTTTTTATATACCCCCCCCCCCCCCCCCCCCCCCCCCCCCCCCCCCCCCCCCCCCTCCGCCCGCTCCTCCCCTTCATCTTTTTTAAGGAGTTGTGTGCCTTCTCTGAGTTTTTTTTTTTTTTTTGTTTTTGTTGTTGTTAAAGGATGTTCAGAACTTTAACCTTTTGTAAGGTATAAAGTTTAAAAACAAACAAACGAACACAACAACAACAAACAAACAAACAAAACAAAGCAAAACACCAGCCGCCGTGGGCGAAGTGGTTAGCGTCGCGGACTCCCGGCTGGGAGGTCGTGGGTTCGAATCCCATCAGAGTCATGTGGGTTTTTCTGCCCCGACCGGCTCCTACCCAGAGTTGATTTGCTGCGGACTCAGTTGGGAAGACTGGGACCACACAGTCGAGTTTCATCCATTTAATGGATGCGTTTCTGAAAGTGTTGCTCAAATTTCCTGACCAAGACTGCAGGTGCGTCTGTATCTCTCGGGCCTGGTTGACGCCGGGATATATTATGAAAGGAAGCGTAGAGTACAGCCCTGTCATGTAGTCTCAGACCGAAATGGAAATCCGTAGCATCATCTAATCAATCATCATCATCATTCTCATCGATTAGCGTAAAAAATGTCTCAAATTCTGTGGCCCTTCATACCCTGCTCTCATGGTGACCTCCGTTTCGATGTCCTCTCCACATCTGTGGCCTTAGTTTGGTTCTGTCGGGGTCACCAGTATCGGCGGGTCCATGGGGGCTGTCGTTGGACGGAAGTGGTGGCGCCCGCCGGAGGGAGAGCTCACTCACGCCGGCTCCGCGACTAAGCAATTATTGTCGTCAATAGGGGGCTTAGTAGG
This sequence comes from Conus betulinus, assembly GCA_016801955.1. Classification (NCBI taxonomy): domain Eukaryota; kingdom Metazoa; phylum Mollusca; class Gastropoda; order Neogastropoda; family Conidae; genus Conus; species Conus betulinus. Next base: position 259,538 of record JADBJO010000170.1, read on the forward strand.
TGGTGTCCCTGCGTATGTTAGATCAGAACAGGCGGCACTGAACACCACCGAAGTGACCCGGCAGCAGTGCAGTGTGTCTCCTCCGATGGGTTGCCTCTTGACGACTTGACGATGACTGCTCCCTGTGGATTGCCGGTGCTGGGGGGGGCGGCGTGGCCGATCGGGCTGTGGCTGTGGACGGGGTGTCGGAATGAGCGGTGTGGGTGCACTGCCTCTGAGGTGGCGCAGAAATTGCGACAGAAACACACACACACACACACACACACACACACACACACACACACACACACACACACACACACACAACCAAACAAACAACAAAACAAACAAACAAACAAAAAAACACAAAGCAAACAAAACAAACAAACCGCCTTGCCATTTTCCCATCCACATTTACACATATTTAAACACCAGTGCATATTGTACAGCAGTATGCTTCACGGACGACTGGTTTCTATTTATACGTACATATCAGTTTTAGAGCTTGGCTTTTTTTTTTTTTTTTTTGTCCCCCAGTTATGTTTCAGTGTCTTGTCCTGTGCTTTGTTGGTCAGTGTTCTTGGCGGTAACTAAACCCCTCTCTTTCTAATTTTTTTCCCCAGTTATGTGCTTCTGGAAAAAAGATATGAGCCCCCCCCCCCCCCCCCCCACACACACACACACCCTCCTCCGCCCCCCCCCCCCCCCCCCCTCTCTCTCTCTCTCTCTCTCTCTCTCTCTCTCTGTCTCTCTCTGTCCTGTATGTTGTAATAAAATTTGGAAAGGAAAACAAAGATTAAATGTTATCTCCATTTTGTGGTGCCTTTTTTTTTTCAAACCTTCACTATATTCCTCCGCGGCTGGCGAGTTATCTGGCTCCCCCCCCCCCCCCCCCCCCTCCACACCCCCTCCACCCACATCCTATTCCCCGCCTACCCCTTCTTCCTACACTCATCTCTTCCCTCTCCTCTAAGTTTTATTTGACATCAGTTAGATGTAGATTTCCTTGTAGTGTTCCACAAATGCACAGTGCATAGGGACTTTATGCAGAAAATTTATAAAATAGCCATTTCCGAATGTTGAAAGTTTGACGTCCCTGTGACAAAAAGATGTTTCTCTTTTGAACATTTTCAACAGATCGCCTGGCCGTTTTTTTTTTTTTTTTTTTTTTTTTTTTTTTTTTTCCCCTAGCCAGGAAAATTCCTTCAGCCGCGGTATTTTGAAGGATTCCATATAATGTACTCCCCTCTCCCCCTTCCCCGCAGTGTGTCGATAGATCGTGATTCGGTGACTGCGTCGTTGTCTGATGACGAAACTCCTGTCATGGAAATGAAAAATGCTTGCTTCGCCGTCGTGTGTGTGTGTGTGTGTATGTGTGTGTGTGTGTGTAAATTCATTTGAAATAACTTGGTTCAATACGGATAACGCACGCAAAGCCATTTTTGTCAACATTCCAGACTGTTAAATTCTATTTGAGAAGGGTGCTGATCAAACGGAACATTGTCCAATTTAGTCGATTTACAGCTGTCGCATCAGCCAGTAAAAATGGACGCGCTGGACGGTTAAATGATGTTTACACGAGACTGACAGGTAAATGTTTTGTTGTATGTTTCTGGTCGTAGTATGAATTTGTCAGACGTATTGGCGATTTCATTTTGTGTGACAAAACGCAAAAATGCAATGTATCGGGCGGGAGTCCTCAGCGTATTTACCACGGTGTCTTTGTTGTAGAAGTAAGTGATCCTTTTGGCCACTTTATCCTGCCTGTCTGTGTGTCTGTGTGTCTCTCTCTGTCCCCCCCTCCCTCCCTCCCTCCCTCCTCTCTCTCTCTCTCTCTCTCTCTCTCCACTCCTTCCTCCGCCGAGATTCTCTCTCTCTCTCTCTCTCTAGTTCCCCCCCCCCCCCCCCCCCCCCCCCCCCCCCCCCCCCCATCCTCCAGGCTACTTATTCCCACAGATCATTTCAGCCGAGAGGAGTATCATTGTCGTGAACTAACTGGATGGGGACTAAGGGAAGGCCGTGCAGAGCAATGGCTGCACTGCACTAACAAGATGATGGCTCTCTCGTGCGCAGCCCTGTGTGTCCCTGACGGCAGACGAGCATGCCCCGCGGATGGTATCGTTATCACCGGCCAGGCTTGGTCGTAAAGGCTCTGATCTTGTAATCAAGGAAGGGTACTAATTGGTTCGTCCCGTGCCGCGGTGGGTCAAGAGGTAGAGCGCCAAGCCCCGTCGTCGCATGGTGCAAAGTTCGAGTCCCTGTGGGCGCCCAACATTTAAAAATGAATAAACAGTTAAATTTCGCTACTCGTATTAGCATGTCATTGTTCTTTGGTGCAAGCGTAATTTTGTGTGGTGTTGAGTAGTTCGTTTACCCCCATCCCCATGCCCATTCTCCAGGGGTTGTTAAACCTGAATATAGAAAAGAGTCCGTGTTGTGATGTGATGGAGTCCTACAGACTGCCGGCGGAGTGGCTGGCCGTCTGGCTCCTACCGTTCTGTGGGTCGTTCTTCTGGGTGTTCTGTCTTGATTGTAGTCTGCGATATTAAGGTGACGTGTCCAAAATCTGCTGTGCTGGTGGTGTTCAGTCTCCCCCCCCCCCCCCCCCCCCCCCCCCCCCCCCCCCCCCCCCCCCCTCCCCTTTAGTTTCTTTTAAACTTTCTTTTAATCGTTTTTTCTTCGCTTTTTTTCTTAGAGTGGGTGAGTTAGTGTGTGTGTGTGTGTGTGTGTGTGTGTGTGTGTGTGTGTGTGTGTGTGTGTGTGTGTGTTAGTGGGACCTCCAACCTCCACTTTGTGCCCCACTTCTTTTTCTAATTGATCAGCACTCGCCTTGCATTGTTTGTATGTTTCGTTACCCAAAGACATTCGCTTGTTGACTTTTCCCCCAATGCTTTGGCCTTTGATTCACAGCGTTTTTAATTAACATTAATTAATGCTTTGGCCTTTGACTCAGAGCGTTTGTAACAACTGTTATCAGTTTTTATTCAGCTAGACTATTCAAGAAACTGGAGGGGGAACGGTTTAAAAGTGTGTGTGTGTGTGTGTGTGTGTGTGTGTGTCCGTGTGCGTGCGTGCGCGCCCGTATGTGCACGTGTGCGTGCATGTGCGTTTGTGCATGCATGTGTGCGTCCTCTGTGTATTTTTGTGTACATGCGTGTGTCTGTGAGTGTCTTTGCGTACGTGTGCGTGTGCGTGCGTGTGTGTTAACTTTTCTGAAGGCAACACATTTGTTAAAGGATGACAATACTTCAGTATCTGCAGTGTAGCTAGAGCGTCAGACTTGTTGATAATACAGATAAGTGGTTTGGTGGTCATGTGTTCAGCGTGATATGACTTGCCTCTGGGGCTGAGCGGGCTTTACACAATATGATATGGTAACCTCAAGGGTCAGTGTGTCCTTGCTCTACAGAGACATGGTTCGCAGAATTAGGTATTTCATTAGTGTCCCCATAGCCGAAGGGTGTAGGGGAGGAGGGGAGGGAGGGGGTGTGCAAAACGGTTGCTTGGAGCATCTAGGACATATTTTTAGCTCTTTTTTTCAGTCACGCGCAACGGGGGTAGAGATAAGAAAACCAAGATTATGTATCTAAACGGTAGATCCACAGAGAATTACGGTTTAAATATTCTTTCTTATAGTAGTGGTAGTGACCGTACAGCAGAACTGTGTAGTTGTGGGTGTGTTGATCGATGTCGCGTCGAGTCATACGTTTGCTGGAGCGGAAAGGAATAGCGATTTACACAACTGGAAGAGGATCTGAGATAAAGCGGAGAGGCTGGTTGGTGTTGGTGACTTCATTGTCATTGTATCTCGGGATTGTGTATTTTGAGAAAGTCGGTGTCAGCATGAAGGAAGCCTCCCCCCCGATCTTCCGTGTCACTTAAGTGATGTTGCTCCCGCGCTACTCACTCCGCCTCCCGGAGCACGGGCATACTGTGGCTTGTGTAGTCTCAGCCCCCGTCACTGGTAGTCTGCAGGGAGCCGTCAGTATTAAGTCGTTATGAGGCTGGCCACCAGAGGCACGCTGCGCTGCTGCTTAGTCACTTTGTTGTGGCTGTGTGTTCTGACCCAACGTACATAGACACCTCCTGCAGAGCCCTCTACTGACGGCAAGGACTGCTTCGTCGCGGAGCCAGCGCGTGAGTGAGTGTCCCTTCCAGAGTGTGGCCACCATGTCCGTGCAGCGACAGTTCTCAATGAACTTACCAGTAACGCCGACCTCCACACGACCACACCAAGGGCGCAGACGTGGGGAGGAAATCCGAAACTGAGGTCACCATGTACAGGAAGGGCCACAGAATTTATTGCACACACACTGACTGACTGAAACCAGTTTTATTGTCAGATTAACTCATGGTTGTACACACACACACACACACACACACACAAACACACACACACACACACACAGAGTGTACGTTCACGGTAAATATTGTAAACAGATTGAGAGAACGGAAAAGGTAGCAGTGTTTGAACACATACTCCGAGAATGGAAAAGGTAGCAGTGTTTGAACACATACTCTGAGAATGGAAAAGGTAGCAGTGTTTGAACACATACTCCGAGAATGGAAAAGCTAGCAGTGTTTGAACACATACTCTGAGAACGGAAAAGGTAGCAATGTTTGAACACATACTCCGAGAATGGAAAAGCTAGCAGTGTTTGAACACATACTCTGAGAACGGAAAAGGTAGCAATGTTTGAACACATACTCCGAGAATGGAAAAGCTAGCAGTGTTTGAACACATACTCCGAGAATGGAAAAGCTAGCAGTGTTTGAACACACTTCTGGTTTGTTCCCTTGAAGCCACACCTACAAGGAAATGTTATAAACGTAGTTTGACCGTGGAAAAGTCAGCGGTGTTTAACTACACTACGGGAATGTGTTTCTAAAGCCCCACCCAGAATGAATGTTCTTAGCCCAGGTTGACAGTGAACACGTGAGCAGAGTTTGAACACATCTTCGGTGAACTCCTTCAAGCCATACCCACAGTGACTGTCATTTAGCGCGTGACGTAGTCCTGTACAGCATGGTTTGACCAGTATGTAGTCAGTGTTGCAATGGAGCACATGGAGCTATGAACCTGGTATCACTTGTAGTTACCCTGCAACTAAGTAGGAAAAAAATGATGAAGAGATCCGACCAGTTGTTTTTAATCGAATATGTAGACAGACATAAACAAAGGCAGACAGACAGGACCAAAACAGTACCCTGCTCCACAGTGCTAACGGGCAATGTTGACATTTAAGTCCTATATGCTGGTGACCGTAGCGGCAGTGAACTGTGGGAGGTCCTCCGTGTCTAGGATACGGCATGTTGGATTTCGGAGCCCAATCCCTTCCTTCCGCAGCCTGAACTATCCCTGTACTGAACCAGGTGTACCCGTTTACCACTGGGCGGGTAGAGAGGGTTTTCAAGCCGTGGAATTCTGACCGCACGAGTGATTCGAACTCCTCAGCCAAATGCCGTAACCAGGACACGGAGTGC
>JADBJO010000170.1:270000-277500 GCA_016801955.1 Conus betulinus
GATTCTGTAAGAATTTGATTCGAAATTATTTTTCTTTAATCGTTGTAGAAAATTGATGTAACAGACACATGGCTCGTTTAAAAAAAAAAAAAAAAAAAAAAAAAAAAAAGAAAAGAAAGAAAGAAATTCAAGGATAGAGAGGAAAACCTCTTGCCCTCAGCCCCCACTTTCCCACTTCCCTAACCCCTCTCCTTGCACACTTCCCGCACACCACCATCACCCCTCCCCCGACTCTCTCTCCCGACTCTCTCTCCCGACTCTCTCTCTCTCTCTCTCTCTCTCTAAGCCTCTACCGCCCTCCCAACTTCCCTTACCCCTGTCCCTTCCCCATACCCCCAAAAGTTGTTTCCGCACAGCCAACTTTACCCTAGGGTTTTATCGCCGATCTCTTATCCTTTCTTTTTCTTTTCTTTTTAATGGTGAGGGGGGAAAATGCTCACCAAAATAGAGCACTGGGGGGTCTGACATAGCAGGTGACCATAAGCAAATCATGTCTCCTACCAGGCATAGATTTGTTTTTTCCCAAGGGAAAGCACTCGTTACGATCAACGAAAAGTGCTAACAGTGTACAGTATTCTGATAGTTTGTCTCTCTCACTCTCTCTCTGTCTGTGTCTGTCTGTCTGTCTGTCTGTCTGTCTGTCTCTCTCTCTCTCTCTCTCTCTCTCTCTCTCTCTCTCTCTCTCTCTCTCTCTCTCACCCTCTCTCCCTCCATCCTTTCACACACATACGCGCGCTTCTTACATCTCTCTCTCTCTTTACCTCTCTCTCTCCTCTCCCACACACACACACACACACACACACACACACACACACACACACACACACACACACACACACACACCCTCTCCCATTCTCCTCTTCCTCCACCTCGTCCATCTCTTCATCTTTCTCGTCGTCCTCTTCCTCCTCCTTCCCGCTCCTTCTTCTCCCCCACTCTCACCCCCATCCCAACATTCCTCCTCTCTCGTACATTGGTTTTGTTTCTATTCGCATGCACCGAGACCAAGGTATTTTCTTGCTCTTCCGGCTGTCTTTCTCAAATCGGGTTTCTGAAACGGCATTGAACTGCCGACTTCTGCATGCGTGACACGTGGCCAGACTGTTTGTCCCCATGCTGGGCTGGGAACAACAGGGCTAGAGCCAGGTCCATACCTGTTGCCTTGATTCTCGATGAGGGAGGGCTGGGGTTGTACTGTGCAAGATGCCCATTATCGCTTTGGGGTGTCGCGATAATTGGGATCGTTGGTAATGAACACTCTCTCTCTCTCTCTCTCTCTCTCTCTCTCTCTCTCTCTCTCTCTCTCTCTCTCTCTCTCTCTGTCTCTCTCCCTCCCCCACCCCCTCTCTCTGTCTGTCTGTCTCTGTCTGTCTGTCAGTCTCTCTCTCTCTCTCTCTCTCTCTCTCTCTCTCTCTGTGTCTGTCTGTCTGTCTGTCTCTCTCTCTCTCTCTCTCTCTATATATATATACATATATATATATATATATATATATATATATATATATATGTGTGTGTGTGTGTGTGTGTGTGTGTGTGTGTGTGTGTGTGTGTTAACAATTCACTTGCCAGCTTCATACTTTGTATAATCAAGCGGTGCTGTACACAGTGTTTTCTAGAGTTAAAAAAAGTGATAATAAGGAAATAAAAAATCATCGCTGTTTTCCGGAGGAAAGCTGTTGTTGTCCCCAGGAAAATTGGTATTATCACTGTTTCTCTTGCTTGCTTTTTTTTTCTTCTTCGGCCAAACAAGTGTATCCCAGGGTATCTAATGATTATAATGGTCTGTGGAAGCTGATAAACTCCATAGTCATAATTACTATTTTTCTTATTATTCCCGAGGAAGTTGTTGTCCGTAGTTCAAGAAAAACAGTGATAAGAAGGAAATAAGGGATTATCGACGTTTCCTCCTTACAACAGGGGTGGTATGCGACTTTCCCTGGAAAAAAAGAGGTGAGGATAACATCTGTTTTCCTCGAGTGCTCATTGGTAGCCCACCCGACACCAGAATGTTCTAATCTTTTTGCTTTACTACTGACACTGGTCTAGTTGTATTGGGATGGGGATGTTTTACGTACTCGCAATACGCAATAATTGCTTGCGTGCTGTTCTTTTGTTTCTTTTCTTCTCTTTCTTTCTTTCTTTCTGTTGAACATCTTTTCACACACAAAGGTGTCCGTCAGGGGGATGTTTTGGGGGAGTGGGGATGGAAGGTGTGTGCCTGTGCGTATGTGTACGAGTGCCCGCGCTGGGTCATGTACATGCGAATGAGGGGGAGGGGGGGGGGGGGGGGGAGAGAGAGAGAGAGAGAGTTTGTTTCCCGGTGCATGCCCTCAGGTCAATTCCTGAAAAGAAAAAGATAATTAATTTCGATATTTTAGAGGAGGAGGAAGAAGAGCAGATATCGGAAGAGAGATGAGAAAGTGGGACGGGAAGAGAAGAGGGAAGGAGGAAGCGGGGGATGGGGATGGCGGGTTGGGGAGTTCAGCGATTTAGTTATACGTTTTTTTTGTGTCATCCCAATACTCCCTTGATTTTTCTCAGTTGAGAGAGAGAGACAGACAGACAGAGAAGATTGTGTGTGTGTGTGTGTGGTGTGTGTGTGTAAAAGAGAGAGGGAGACAGAGAGAGATAGGTGTGAGGACATGCCTTTTTAGTGTTTGTGTGTCTGTGAGAGAGAGAGATGTCTAGGACAAATGTGCCGGCGGCGCGCGCGCGCGTGTGTGTGTGGTTGTATGTGTGCAGACGCATGTGCGTACGTGCGTGTTTGTGTGGGTGTGTGCGAGCGTGCGTGCGTGCGTGCGTGCGTGTGTGTGTGTGTGTGTGTGTGGACATGACGTGCTGTTGCCCACAGAACTAAGACCAGTCGGCGTTCTCCGTCAACATGTCCTTGCTTCAAAATCAAACAGTTGGGCCTGACTTTGTATCTCCCTTTCCGTCTCCCCTCCCCCACCCATCTTGAGTGCCCAGTCACTATCTCTGTCTCTCTGTCTCTGTCTGTCTGTCTGTCTGTCTCTCTCTCTCTCTCTCTCTCTCTCTCTCTCTCTCTCTCTCTCTCTCTGTTGCGTCTTTTTTTCCCCGGGGCTGGATGGAAGACGTCATTCATCTGTTATCTACTCAGCTTTGTAAAACATAATTTTACTTTGCCTTGCGTCGTTGTTTTCTCCCTCCCTCCCTCTCGCCTCTCCCGCGCTGTTTTTGAAATCGCAGAATACCCCGTATGAAATTGTGCCTGGTTTCTCAAAAGGGAAAAAGAAAGTGATGTACAGTAAGATATGTAGTTGGCGATGGAGCTGTCAGATCTGATCATTCGTTTTATTATGCACTCCATCATGAGGAGCAAGGATCTGTACAAGAATATATTTTTTTCCAGTATTCTTTCTCTCTCTTACACACACATGCACGCACGCACTTGCTGTCTCCTGAAAAAAAAAAAAGAAAGAAAAGCTTCGTATTGCAGTTTGATGTGAGTCAGCGCGACACAGAACAATGGGTGATGCACTTTGCTGTCATTTTTGTGGGGATGGAGGGGCGGGGAAACGGTTGTTGAGGCATCTTTTTTTCCCCCCTAACGTCAAAAATCGATGACCTACGAGTGTCACGAAGAGTCTGCATGTTTACTAAGTGTTGTGGTGGATGTGGGTGGTGGGGAGGGGGGAGCAACCTGAGTTTGGGAGAGGAGAGGGAGGGGGCGGGGAGAGAAAAAGTTCCTCCTCTGTTTTTCTTGCTGTTCGTCATGGTCACTCTTTCTCTGTCAGAGCATGGCATACAAGACTGAGTAGGACTGATCGTCGTCATGGATTTTGTGGAATGAAGGAGCGGGTGGGTGGGGGGGGGGGGGGGGGGGGGGGACAAAAAAAAAAAGCATGCATTGATGACATTTCTGTTTGGCAGGGAAGGTTGTGAGTGTGGATGAGGGGGGGTCGTCTGTCGGTGCCAGGTCAAACGGTCGTTTTTGCAGGTTGTCGTCGGTTCCAGAGTTGGAACAGGATACATGGGGTGATGATCACGGCGATGTGGACATGGAAAGTGAATCTGTCCGTCTGTTCAGTCTATCAGCGACAGCAAGGCAGGCAGTGAACGAATTGATGGGGGAGGGGGGGGGGGGGGGGGGGTGACACGGACGGAGGGACGGAAGCTGCTTCTCTTTTCCTTTATACCTTTTGTCTGTCTGTGACTCTGTCTGTCTGTCTGTCTCTCTCTCTCTCTCTCTCTCTCTCTCTCTCTCTCTCTCTCTCTCTCTCTCCTCTCTCCCCCTCTCTCTCTCCCCCTCCACCCTCCTCCACCCCCCCCCCTCCTCTCCCCTTCCCCTTCGTGTGTTTGTTTCGTTTTGTCTTCTCCTCAAATGTCACAACGTCTGAGGCCGTCTCTCAGCAGTCAGTCGATACCCGGTGTATGTAGAAACTGGGGGCGATTCCTGTCAATAACACACGTCTGGGCGGTCTGGGCTGGCTTACCAATATAGTCTACTACCTACCTGCCTGCCTTCCCAGCTTCTCTGCTGCCCCAGCCCTGCTGGTCGGTGGTCGCCTGCCCTTTCTGCGGCCTGGAGGAGGGAGGCCAGACCCCGCGCAGACTGTTAGGATGACAACTCATAGCACTCGTCAGTGTGTGCGATGTCAGTCAGTGAGTGTGGTGACAAGCGGACGACGGCGGTCAGTGCTGTGCTTGTGGGACACGGGTTTCTGGTTGAACTCATTCTCCCTCCCCCCCACCTCCCCCCCCCCCCCACCCCCACCCCCCTTCCTCTGTGAACAGTCTAACACATGCAGACGTACAGAAAAAAAGTCTGTTCTGATGCAGGGAGCCCCAAGCTTAGAGACAAAAGTGCTCCGACGTACGTGAACGAGCGGGTTTTGAGCATGACTTCTTCATTGGAAACACGGCAGATGATTCACAGAGGAATATGCTGGTACAAAGAACCTATGTCAAACCAAAGTTCTGTTGCCTGTGTTTTCGTTGTGTGTCTTAGGCAAAACGTCGTCGTTGCTGTTGTAGATTTTGGTCTCACGATGATGTCTTTTTTTTTCCTTTCTTTCTTTCTCTCCCTCCTTTTTTTTTTTCCATATTCTTTTCAATTTCAAACAAGTTTCCAGCTAGCGTTTTGTAGCAGATGCTTGGAATGATTACAGCAGTACAAACAAAACAAAAGTAGAGTTGGTCGAACGTTGCCTAAGTTGGCAGACGGTGTTTGAATCTTTTGCGTGAAACGGTGTTCTCTGAACGCAGTTCTAGGGCGACAGGTAACGCATGTCAATGACTCACACTCACGAAACTGTGTTGCCTGAACGCAGCCGAAGGGTGACACGCCATATTTTCAGATTTCACACACACACACACACACAGACGAGTGATGTTGCCTGTCCGCCACCGAAAGGGTGACAGGCGACATTTCATCTCCAAGAGGACTGGCGATCTCTCTCTCTCTCTCTCTCTCTCTCTCTCTCTCTCTCTCTCTCTCACACACACACACACACACACACACACACACACACACACACACGAACACACGCGCGCGCGCGCGCGCGCGCGCAAGTAGTGTGGTCCATCTCACCTCAGCGATTAGAGACAATAGTTCACAATGGTGCGTACGTGTACACACACACACACACACACACACACACACACACACACACACACACACTCACTCACTCACTCACTCACTCACTCACTCACTCACTCACTCACTCACTCTCTCTCTCTCTCTCTCTCTCTCTCTCTCTCACACACACACACACACACACACACGCACGCACGCACACGCAGAACACACACACACACACACACGCGCGCGCGCGCGCGCACAGAAACACACACACACACACACACACACACACACACACACACACACACACACACACACGGGACACACACACACACACACACACACACACACACACACACACACACACACACACACACACACGTAGTGTTGTTTAAACTCAACTTGGCAATGAAAGACGATATTTCACAATGGTATGCTTTACACACACACAGACACACGCATGCACGCACGCACGCACACGCACACACATACACACACACACACGGGCACAGACACACCCACGGGGACACACACACACACACACACACACACACACACACACACACACACACACACACACACACACACACATACACACATCCGGTTACTGTGTTGCAAGACAAGGAAGCACTTTCAGAAGAGTATAATATTTTCCACATATTTGTACTTCCTCATTTGCTGTGTTTTAAACAAGGAAACAAACAAAATAAGAGTACTGATAATGGTGGTGATGATGAAGATAGTGATGATGATGACGATGATGATAGTTGTAATAGTAGAAGGAAGAGGAGGAGTAGAGAGTAGTACTTGTAGGAATAGTGGTGATTGTAATTATTCAACCTCCCACAGGACTGAAAATAGACTTACTCATTATATACTTTAAGTGTAATCACAGTCAGGTGCGAGCTTGTCTGCTCTTCACCCTTTTTTCCCCTACAATTTTGAGTCATAGCATAACAGACTGACCTCCATTCCACTAGCTGAACTGAACAGGAACTAGATCAGGGGGGCTCAGGAGAATGCAGACCTGCGTCACTGTCGAAGGGATCCTGGATCCGCCCTTGGATCGGGATCTGCACCACATATCTACGCGCGATTTAAAAGAGGTGCTCATTGGGCCACATTCCATCTTTCCACTCACTTTCGTTTAAAAATCCGTTCGTGGTTGTTGCATGGTCTGTTCACGGACAGAAGAACAAAGCATCATACACAAGCGAAACCCGTCACGATCTTAGGGGAGATAATTTGAATAGCGGCATCAAAAGTTTTCAGTTTATCATGTGCAGGTTGTTAAGTTAGGTCATGTGGAGATAGTTTTGGGCTTCAGTAAAGAAACTATTCAAGAGCAGTTCATTCTGGTCATGTGTAGACTTTTTTTCTTTTTTAGGCTCCAAGAAAGAAAGTATTCAAGAGCAAATAACTTTCCAAAACATATTTTTTTCTGTGAAAGTACAGGAATGCTTGATGAGGGATACTCCAACCTGACACCATAAAGGCCTATTGCAGCGAGAACAGCGGGGGTGACGCCAGGCTGTTCATTGATGATAGACGTCAAGGGAATCAGCGCAACGTCCACCTTTTCATTTACATAAGACGCTAAAGACTTCCACTGTGTCACAACATCCTGTTTGATCACAACGGGCATAGTGTTGCGAACGGATATAGCAAACAAAGAGATCTCGGTCAGATCGGCTGTTAATGCTGCTCTGAATACGTATGCTTTCTCATTTTCTCTCTCTCTCTCTCTCTCTCTCTCTTGCTCTTCTCTTCTCTTTTTTTCCTTCCTTTTATTCCTTTTTCGTCCAGTCTTTCGAAGTCATGTAAGCTATGTAACTCCATTCCCCTTCCACTCCCCACCCCCTTTTTTCTCTCTTCTGTCTTTCTTTTTTGTTTGTGTGTTCTTTTTCTTTGTTAATTGAAAATTATGTTCCAAAACGACTAATTCAAGTAAGACATTA
>JADBJO010000170.1:285000-365000 GCA_016801955.1 Conus betulinus
TTTTCGGGGAAGAAAAAAGTGCAGCCAGTATTGTATCGAGAGAGTAGCGGTAATGTGACCAAATACTGTAGTCTGTTCTGCACCCTTCACACTGCACACATGCATGCACCATGCGTGCATTGTGCATGTGCTCTCTCTCTCTCTCTCTCTCTCTCTCTCTCTCTCTCTCTCTCTCTCTCTCATTTCTCTCTCTCTCTCATTCTCTCTCTCTCTCTCTCCCCCTCCCTTTTTTTTCCCATCCCTAAGCCTCCTCCTCCTCCCTCATCTTAGTATCATACTCCGTCTCTCTGTCAGGCTCTATCAGTCCATCAGTTTTTTTTCTTTTCCTGTTGCTGCTGCTCATGCTGCTGCTGCTGTTGCTGCCTCTACTACTGATGCTGATGATGCTACTCCTACCTCTTCTTCTGTGTCTATTGATGCTATTACTCTCATTAATCATCCTCCCAGCCATACAATCGTTGAAAACTCGTCTATGTGTACCTTCTTATATAACATGAAAGGCAGCTTACACAGCGCAGATCTCCACCAAGTTCAAATTGTCCCGTCCTCCCCCATCTATGGTTATCAATGTTGGAAGAAAACTCATAGGAGAACCGGTCAGCAGGTTTTCAGCAAGAGAAGTAGTGGTCACCATCATCCAGCCCCCTCCCCCACCCACACCCAGCTCAATGGAGTGAGTGATTTTGCCCAGTGTATCAGAGTTGTCATCCAGACCCACATAAAATCTTAAAAATTGCCAGATTCACTGAGGGCTGTGTGTTATTTAACTGAGAAATCTAAATACCTGCATGCCTGCGCATACATGCACACATGAGCACGCATGTACTCTCACACACACACACACACACGCGCGCGTGTACGCACACACACACACACACACACACACACACACACACACACACACACACATGCCCACACGCACACGCGCATGCGCGCACCATGTACACATAGAGAAAAGTTGAATATCTCTGTTCTCAATGTTACAAGAAAACAAAGAGAAATTCCTTAGTCATCGACCAGGATCTTCACAGAAACTAAGTGGGTGTGTCCTGAAGGAAGCCTTATTCCATCTTTCCACTAAATATGTTTATTAAATGGGTTCAGCGTTTTTTTGCGCTATTTTCCTGGCAAACAGACCGTTAGCCAACCAACCAACCAACCAACCAGCCAACCAACCAACCGACCAACCGACACGCCAGCTGATGTGGGTGGAGGAGACATACCCTTCTTTAGGGGGTAGGAAAACACCAGTCTGACATGGTGGTCCTCTTTCTGTGTGTGCAGGGTCCACGCACCTGATGGACACGCTGGACGACCTACCGCCTGGCATCGGGCAGTACGATGACTTCCACACCATCGACTGGCTGCGGGACATCGCGCGGGACCGCATGCGGCACCGGCACATCGTCAAGAAGCGGCAGGATGGCTGGTGGGAGCAGCTCAAATCCGCTCATGACGCCTGGTCAGGCTGGGTCTGCGTCTTCCTTGTGGGGCTGGCTGCCGGTGAGAGACAGAGAGAGAGTGGGGGCGGGAAGGGGGGGTGGGGGGGGGGGGAGGAGGAGAGAGACAGAGAGAGAGAAGGGGGGGGGGGGGAGGGAGAGAGACAGAGAGAGAGGGGGGGGGGGAGAGAGACAGAGAGGGGGGAGGGATAGAGGGAGAGAGAGAGTGCATGTGTTGTGTGTATACCTGTGTGCATGTGTTTGTGTGTGTATACCTGCATGTGTGTGTGTGTGCTTGCGTGTGTGTGTTGTGTGTGCTTGCTAGCTTGCGTGTGTGTGTGTGTGTGTGTGTGTGTGTGTGTGTGTGTGTGTGTGTGTGTGCGCGCGCGCGCACACTTGTGTGCAGGCACAGGAGTGCACACAAAATATATATATATGTGTGTGTGTTTTGGAGGAGGAGGAAGTTGAATGGGGTGGGGAGAGGGGTTAAGAGAAGAGTTAGGTTGTGAAGCAGAATGTTTCAGTGATGGTTGTTTCGAAGAGGAGTGGTTTGGGTAAGTGGTTTTAAAAAATCTCTGCCACTGCCTGTCTCTTGGTCTCATTCTGTCTCTCTCTCTCTCTCTCACTCCCCTCTACCCTTTTACCCACTACATTCCCCATCTATATTGACCTGAATTTCATCACTACATTGTCTCTCCTTATGTCTCTGCCTGTCTGTCTCTCTCATATTCTCTCTCTCTCTCTCTGACTCTCTCTCCCCTCTCTCTCTCTTTCTCTCCCTCTATCTTCCTCCCTCTGTCACACACACACACACACACGCATGCATGCACGTATATGCGCGCGCGCGTGCGCACGTGCGCGCACACACACACACACACACACACACACACACACACACACACACACACACACACACACACACACACACATACACACACACACACACACACACACACACACACACACACACACACACACACACACACACACACACACACACACGCATGCGTGCGTGCGCGCGCGCGCGCGCACACACACACACACACACACACACACACACACACACACACATATGCAAAAACACACACGCACACTCACAGAGAAAGAGAGAGGTGGCATGCAAGCACACACTCCTTTATTGTAGACTACTTTCTGTTATAACTATGTTTATGCATACATGCCAGCACAGTCATCAGTTTGCAGATTTTATCTCATTTTTAGAACACTGTCATGGTCTTGCACTCCAGCATTTGAGGATTGCTAAAATGTAGAATTTTCAGTTGGAAATATAGTGATTGAATTTGTTTAAACTTGCCTAGGACTTGGGAAACTTAAGTAAAACCAAACACGGGAATAAGTTTCTGCTCAAGAAAGATCCACAAGCCCAGACTTCTTAATTACACCATTAGTCAGGAGTTTTGATGTTTCAGTTAATGGCCCACTCCCCCCCCTCTCTCTCCAACTGTATCTCATCTCCACCTCCCTCTTCTCTGTCTCATTCTCTCTCTCACTCCCCTCTACCATTTTAAATGGGTTTTTGAAATATCATCAGACAGTGAGAGAAGCTTGGCACTTTGAACAGTTGTTCAGTGGAGCAAAACAGTATGAAAGCATTGTAGCTGCATGATGAGTTGTAATGATGATAAAAACAGAAAAACAGAGAAAAAACGGGTAAGGTAGCTTGCGTGTGGCTGTCCAGTACTATTCCTCTAGAGTCTGGTTCACAATGATGTCATACCTAATTGATGCCACTGTGCCCTCCCTCACCACATCCTCACTCCACCACACCCTACCTGGCAGTCTGTCTTGCCAGGGAACGCTATACTACAGCCTCATTGCCTCCCTGGTGATGTGTTATGTCCTTAACTGTCACACTGGCCTCAACAAAGAGAAGACATTTTTGACTGGAACAACAAAAGTGGGCATGTCATTATCTGGCCTGTGCTTCTAAACACGTTCTTTCTGTTTAGGACTGGCTAGCCCCATAGGACTACATCACATGTGGCATAGGGTTAGTGTCTAGCCAAGTGGTCATTTGTCAGACAGACCTCAGATTTTAGCGGATGTAACAACATGGCAGGGTTCATTTTCAGTGCTGTTTGTGGACTAAGTAAATAGTTGATATATTTGTGTTGTTTGGTGGGGGGGATGGATGCTAAGGGCATGGGGTTTTTCCTCTCCTCATGCCAGAAGAACATTGATGTGCACGCACATGCATGCACGCACACACACACACTCACTCACTCATACACATACACACACTCTCTCTCTCTCTCTCTCTCTCGCTCAAACACACACAAGCACGCATGTGCATGCATAAGAACACACACACACACACACACACACACACACACACACACACACACACATGCATGCGGGCTCACCATAGTGCACTACAGATGGACACATGTACTCTCACACATGCACATCATACGCGCAAGACACTTTAGAGAGTACGCTGAGCACATATATATATATCCATCATGCCACATGTGCAGCAAGCAAGAGACAGAGACAGAATAAGATTTTTTTTCTAATGCCTGTGACACTGTGCCCCCCAACACACACACACACACACACACACACACACACACACACACACACACACACAAGCAAAGTTTTGTTTTTCTTTTAGAGAGAGGGGTTTTGAAGTCTTTTCTCTTTATCCTTCCCTTGGTGAGTTCTTGCATGTAAGCCATGCTCTTGGGTGAAAGAGGGAAGCTTTTTTTTTTTTTCTGCCCAAGCCTTCACACCTGCTTCCTGATCGAAAGACCTGGGAGAGAAGGAGAGTGAGACTAAGAGAGAGAGAGAGAGAGAGAGAGAGAGAGAGTGTGTGTGTGTGTGTGTGAGTGAGAGAGAGAGAGAGAGAGAGGTGGTCTATGGGTATTGCTATGGATTTAGTTTTTTTTTTTCCCCTACAGTGGAGACTTGTGTCATGGAGAACTGTAGTAGCCATTACGCCACAACGCCCAGTTTTGATCAGGTTACTGCCCTTTCTAGCCTCCATTTCCTGTAGTCTGGTTCCCCACGGGACGCTAAAACCCTGGAATTACGCTGAGACTGAAAGGCGGACGTGCTGGAGGTTTGGGGCTATAGTAATCAGAGAAACGTGAAAGCTATTTCTAATAAAGGAATAAAAGTGCGACT
This sequence comes from Conus betulinus, assembly GCA_016801955.1. Lineage (NCBI taxonomy): Eukaryota > Metazoa > Mollusca > Gastropoda > Neogastropoda > Conidae > Conus > Conus betulinus. The sequence goes on from JADBJO010000170.1 coordinate 289,587, forward strand.
CTCAGTAGCAGCATGATCAATTTTATCTCGTTCACTACATGTGTGTCTGGAAGGTGACAGTCTGTCAGTCTGGCTGGCTGGCTGGCTGTGTTTATCTCTGTCTCTGCCTGTCTGTTTGTTTATCTCTGTCTCTGCCTGTGTGTCGGTCTGTCTGTGATATTCCTCCTCCTCCAACTCCTCAACTCTCCATCTTTCTCTTTCGAATGCAGGGACATATGCATGTTTTTCTCATTTTCATACAGACATGCTTGCAAACACCTGCTGCAGACATGAGATGAAAAGATACCAACAGTTATTTTAGAACATGCATGCATGTATGCTTGGTTTCCCGTTCACTGGCCTCTCTGCCCATCTGCATGAACTGGGCTGACTGGTCTTATCTCACAGCAAGGTTTTTCATGGTAACAGTGATCGTATGACTAGCATAAGTCACTTAGCAAACTGGTCATGAATTTGTTCATGTTCGCCAGAAACGAACACAATCACGTTTGAAAACAACCAACTTGATGCGTTCATTTGGGCTGCTGGCCCCTATTCAAATATGTAAGAGCACATACTCAGAAGCTAAAATGTACAATTGACGTTTATGTTTTGTTAAAGGAAGGATTGAAAAGGGTTATCTGGTAGCTAATATTATGACATCTGCTTTTTTTTTTTTTTTTAGTGGCTCTTGACTTCTCGTTCATGTGTGTGTGTGTGTGTGTGCATGCATGCGTGTGTGTGTGTGTGTGTGACTTTATACAGCATACAATGTCGTATTTTGTCATATTCAACCAGATAGCTTTATCAGACTGTTTGTTTGTTGTTTCAACATCTGTGAACTTCGTTTAGTTCCCAACATCAAGTGACAAAAAATGTAAAAAAAATCATCTAAAGAGTACCACATAATGTGCATGTGCCATGTCTCTCACTCACAACACTTTCTCCCCACCTTTTTGTCATCGGCCCATTTACTCCCAAACCTCAGGTAGATACTCATAAATACATGTCCATGTGCGTACATGTATTTGCACATGCACACACATGCACTCACACACGCTTATTAACACACTCAAATATACACCCACACATGCACATGCGCACGCGCGCACACACACTCACACACACACACACACACACACACACACACACACACACACACACACACACACACACACACGTGTGTAAGTTTTGTGCACGTAGGCATGTGGTCATACAGAGAGAGAGAGAGCATATGTATACATGCATGCGTGCAGTGATGCGCGCACACTCGCACGCACACACACACACACACACACACACACACACACACACACACACACACACACACACACACACACACTCACACTCACACATGCACACATGGGCATACACACATATGCACATGCACACACATTCTCTCTCTGTCTCCCTCTCTCTGTCCATCTGTCTCTATGGTCTCTCTCTCTCTCTCTCTCTCTCTCTCTCTCTCTCTCTCTCTCTCACACACACACACACACACACACACACATTCACATCAGCCCTGACATGTCCCTCTGGGGTTGACTGGGCCATAAGCAACATTACCCCTTACACACATTAACATGCGCATGCACACGCGCGCGCACACACACACACACACACACACACACACACACACACACACACACACACACACACACACACACACACACACACACACACTCACACACACACACACATGTCCTGCACTTGCATAAACATGCATGTTCACACGAAAACACAGACTCGCTCTCTGTCTGTGTCTGTGTGTCTGTCTGTCTCACTTTCAGGCTCATCCCATCCCCTCTTCAATCTCTACTTCTTTAAAACACTCTCCCAACAGATCCTTTGCCCCTCCTCCCCCCAGCCCCTATTCCCCTACCTCAGTCTCACCCCCACACCCCCTGTCTCTCAGTGCCCTTCCCCGCTCTCCCTCCATTCCCTTCTCCCTCATTCCTCTTCCTGGTCTTGGCCATGGAAAGTAATGGTGTTATGGGCAAATTGAGATGGTGGCAAAATGACATTTCCATTTTCCTTAGGATTATCTGTTGCCCCTCTTTCCCCCGCCGCCGCCACTCAACTTGTTTTCTGTCCACTTGAGGATACGAGGAGATTGAGGAAGGTTTAGATCGGGGAGGAAGAATTAAAACAAGTTAGACGGAATTTCCTAAAGTTATTATTTTGTTTTTGTTCTTTACTTTTTACTTTGTTTTAATAACTCAAGAGTGCTTGAATGCTCTCCCTCTCTCTCTTCACCTATTTCGTCAATAAGCAACATTACCCCTTACACACATGCTATAAGCAGCATTGAAAAGGGTTATCTGGTAGCTCATGTTATGACAATATATGTGTGTGTATGTGTGTGTGTGTGTGTGTGTGTGTGTGTGTGTGTGTGTGTGTGTGTGTGTGTGTGTGTGTGTGTGTGTTTGAGATATTCAGTTAGAATTTTCTGCCTTGGAAAAATGGTGATGCATTAAAAGTGATGAGCCTCTCTTCTTTTTGTCTCACTGTCTGTCTTCTGTTTATCTCTTGTCTCTGCCTGTCTGACTGTCTGTCTGTCTCTCTCTTTCTCTCTCTCTGTCTCTCTGTCTCTGTCTCTGTCTCTCTCTCTCTCTCTCTCTCTCTCTCTCTCTCTCTCTCTCTCTCTCAAACACATATTTTACTGTTTTCACCCATTCTATCATTCCCCTTCTCCTCCCTTCATCTGTTCTATGCTGAGGCAAAGTGATGGTGTGGGCAAACAGAGATTCAAGCAGAGGGACATTTCCCTTTTACATAAGACCGTATGGTGAAAGCTTGGCCGTGTCTGGAGTGGCACTGTCTTCATCTGTCTTTGGGCAAGGGTGGTTGGGTCTGTGGGGTGTGCTTGACAGCTGGAGGGTGGTGTTTTTCGCTGGTGGGTGCTGCAGTCATGAAATACGGGCTGGTACACCCATGGGGATGCTACTTTAAGGCTGTTAGGAGTTGCATCCTGTATCCTGATTTACCTCTGTTCAGGAGCAGTTATGTTCCTTGATATCTTAGTGGAGTGTCCTGCGCGTGCCTGTACCCATCGTCAACACAGCGCAGGCCTCCAAGGGTGGCACAGGACTGCTCTAAAAGCAGGTGAAGACAGTGCTTCTCTGGGTCCTCCAGCACCTTCGGGGTGTTTCTTTTTCTTCTAACCCTCTTTCTTGACTGCACCCACAATTTGTTTTCGGTTCACTTGGGGTAAGAGGAGACAGATTTATATCAGAAAGAAAGAGTTGAAACTTGAGTTGGTTAGGTTTTCTGTATTCAGCCATTCTTTTCTGGAAATGGAGATAGATCTACATCAGGGTGTAAGGACTGGATATAGTTGGATGAAGTTTTTTTGTATTTTTGCATTCTTTCTGCGATTTCTCTTAACAGTTTCCAAGTGACTTGACTTCCTCATAAGGGGGCTGAGTGACTCATTTCGAAAGGGAATGAATCCCTCTAACTTTCTGTCTGTCCATCTGTCTCTCTTTCTCTCTGTCTCACTGTGTCCCTGTTTGCCTGTCTATGGTTCTCTTGCCTACATGCATGTAAGCATAACTGTCTGAGGTAAACTGAAACATCATTTCCTCAGCAGTTACAAGTGCTGTGTTCAAGAACAGACTCAAAAAAGTGTCAGGGCTTCTAAGTGGGCATGCACATCATTCATACGTCTTCACTTTCACTCTGAACTTCCTCACATTTTGCCTTGACAGATTTAACAGCATTTTTTACCTCCTGAGGCACGTTCATGAACAAAAATGGTCAGATCGTGATCTTGTCATGACCCAAGTTTTTTTTTATCTGGTCACATAAATTTGAGAGAGAAAATACAAAAGAGCATATTCTTAAATTAGTTTGACTTGCGTAGAATAAGGTATTATTACAGTTCCTTTAAGGTTGAGCAAGCTTGTCTCATGGATGTATCTCTTATTCAAAGTGAACAAGCAAACAAACAAAAAGCAGAAAACTTTTTCACTCCACAGATTCATTACATTTACGTGGACAGCAGCTGTGGGTCTTACTGTTGGTGTGACAGTGAAACATGCATCTTTACTTGTTTCTCTCTCTCTCTCTCTCTCTCTCTCTCTCTCTCTCTCTCTCCCCCCTCTCTCTCTCGCTCTCTCTCTCTCTCTCTCTCTCTCTCTCTCTCTCTCTCTCTCTCGCTCTCTCTCTCATATTCCTTTGAAAATCAATACATTTTTTCTGGGATTTTGCTCTCCAAAGTAGATAGCTGGGAGTGAAAAAGAAAGTTTCAGAACAGAGATGGTGTCCATACTTTAAAAAAAATGGGTTGGAGAAATATTGCAATGACAGTCTTGTTCACTTGTATCTTGCTCAGTGCCTGCCCGTTTCTGTCAGCATGATGCACGATAATAGGAACAGAATGTGTGTGTGTGTGTGTGTGTGTGTGTGTGTGTGTGTGTGTGTGTGTGTGTGTGTGTGTGTGTGTGTGAGAGAGAGAGAGAGAGAGTGAGTGAATGAGTGTGTGTGTGTGTGTGTGTGTGTGTGTGTGTGTGTGTGAGTGAGTGAGTGTGTGTGTGTGTGTGTGTGTGTGTGTGTGTGTGTGTGTGTGTGTGTGTGTGTGTGAGTGAGAGAGAGAGAGAGAGAGAGAGAGAGAGAGAGACATAGGGTGTGCATGTGGAAGGGACGGAATGGAGGGTGTGTGTGTGTGTGTGTGTGTGTGTGTGAGAGAGAGAGAGAGAGAGAGAGAGAGAGAGAGAGAGAGACATAGGGTGTGCATGTAGAAGGGACGGAATGGAGGGGTGTGTGTGTGTGTGTGTGTGTGTGTGTGTGTGTGAGATAACAGGTCTTTCCAGTCTGTCCAAAATATGAACCCAATTTTGGGTATTTTGGGGTATCTGTTCTGTGTCTTCTTGCACTTGGGCATACTTCCTGTTCTCCCTTTATCTTTTATCTGTGTTGCTTGTTCCCTCTCCCTTCTTCCCCACCTAGCCCTTTCGCCCCTTTCCCTCTCCCCTCCCCCTTTCTCCCTCTCTCCACTTCCCTCTTCCCCTCCCTCTCTCCCTCTCTCCAATTCAGATTGTTCAATTTTCTGAATCTTTTTGGTCTTTGCTTTGTCTTTCTGTCTGTTTGTTTGTCCGTCTTCCTCCCTTCCCGTTATCTTTCCTTCCTCCCTCCTCCGCCCCCCCCCCCCCCCCCCTCCCCACCTCTCTTGCTCTTATTTTCTCGCTCTTCCTCTCTCATTCTCTTGTTCTCTCTCTCTCTTTGTCTGTCTCTATCTGTCTGTCTGTCTTGCTCGCTTTTGCTCTCTCTCTCTTCCTCCCCCCCTTCTTTCTCCTTTCCCTCACTCCCTTCTCTCTCACTTGCTGTCTCTCTTTCTCTTTTGGTTTCTATCTCTGCTTCTCTCTCCTCTCTCTATCTCTGTCTCTTCTCTGTGTCTCCCACTGTCTCTGTCTCTCTCTGTGTCTGTCTGTCTGTCTGTCTGTCTGTCTCTGTCTCTCTCTCTCTCTCTCTCTCTCTCTCTCTCTCTCTATGGAAAACCAGTATGGGTGACAAATTTTTTATTGTCTTTTCCAGTTTGGAAACAATTTTCTTCGGTTGAACCAAGGTGTTGACAGAATGAATTATTTGTTTTTCATTTTGCTTTTTAGCAAGTGTTTGTACAGCATTAAGTGGTAAAATTGTGAAGACCAGATGCAGAAACAGTAAGAGGTTTATGATGTATGTCTGGTAACCCCTTGGTGTATATACACTTTTGTATGCTTTCAGACATTGATAGATGCTTCATGTTAATCATAACCGTATGTCCTTGTGGAATGTCAGCTATAGCAGTTCATTCATATAAATATAACAAACATATTGAATATGATTTAATGTGCTATCTATCAAGTCGGTGAATTACAATAACTTTGTTTCTTCTTTTAACTGTTTCCCATTTCTAGAATGCATTCAAGTTTGTACTTCATACCAAAAGTTCTGTAGGAGCCAAAACGTTTCCGTATGATTTAAGATCTTGATGCCATCCACAAATGTTGAAACTGGTGAAAGTATATACATTTTTGCCCAAGTGTTTAAGATATGAGTAGTGTCCAAATCATGATCACTGAATACTGAATAGTCATTCTGAATAATTATTGTTAGTGTATCAGAATTGTTTACACACATGCACAAGGGGAAGAGGTCTTTCATTAAGAAATTTAAAAAAAGCATTTTTATATTGGCTCTCTCTCCAATGTCTTTATCCGTAGGGGTTTTTTTTTTTCCTGTGTGGGTCTTTTCCATAGGAGCCAATTTGATTTAAAATTGATCAGACAAACAGGGGGAATTGATGAGTGTGGTGAAAGACTGTACTGGTGGTGTGCAAAGGGTGATCTGTTTTGCCTTGAATTCATAGAGCATTCAGTGTGATTCGGTAATGATAATGATAATAATAAGAAGAAGAATATAGCATTTATAAAGCGCCTTGCCAAAGGTTCTAGGCGTTGACAATCCACACTATCGTGTACGCAATGGGCTGCCTACCTGGGTAGTGCCGACTGAAGAGTTGTCTGCTGACGCTTCATTCAGTTGTTTCCGTTGTCATCCAGTCAATCTCGTTCACCCAGTTTCCTTACTTCTTCATTCTTTCAATTTCTCATGCAGAGTGTATGGTATGTGTAGTGTGTTATCCATTCCAACAGCCAAACTGGTCTTCGCTTCCGAAAGTTGGTGATGGGATTTTACATGAGTGCAAAATGTTATGTGTGCATTCACACACGAAACCATGGTTTATAGTTTCATTCGAAGGACCATTTGGGAAAATCGACTCAGAAAGAATGTTAACTCTGAGGGAAAAATTCCCGTGTACTGAAATGTCCCAGTGGGAGATATGAACCTGCAACCCTGGGATCACCAACATTATGAGTCTGGCGTGGCGTTCTACCAACTGAGCTATTCCGGCCCCATTTAATAACCACCAGTACACTTAATTACCACCCTATTTCACAGGAATGTTTGGTTTGCTTGTTTGTTTGTTACCCAAAGGTGATTGTTGGTTTCAGGTTCATGTGCGGGCATCATTGACATAGGGGCCACATGGATGTCGGATCTGAAGGAAGGGGTGTGCCTTGATGCTTTCTGGTTCAACCAGGAGCAGTGCTGCTGGTCAGGCAACTCCACCACCTTCGATGCTGAAGGAGACTGTGACCAGGTTACCTGCCCTGCTCCTTTGACAATCTGCCTGCCTTTGAACTGTGCTTGACGGGAATGGATGTCTAAGGAAGGGAGAGAGGTGGTGGGAAGCTGGGGGAAGAGGGGGTGGAGGCATTGGGGTGGAGGTGAGGGACAGATGTGTTTGCAGATATCTGTTCAGCACAGTGAGTTGTTTTAAACAAATGGGGGATTTCAAGAAGTAAATATGATTATTGCTGTGACCTTGGTGTAGCTTTCATGGATAATTCAAAGGTTCATTTATGAACGTGTTATATTACAAAGCTTCACCTGTTTCATCCACCTTCCTCCTCCTGTTTGACCACTCTTCTCCCATCTTTTTTATTCTGGAGCAGCATGTGCACCGTTCCTTCAGGCTCTCCTTTCCCACAGTCAGATGCTTTGCCTGTGAGCTGATGGTCATGAGTTCAAGCCACTTTTGGGGGTCTGAATTTTGTGGCTTAAAAGTCTGTCTGTATCCACCCAACAGTAAATGATTGCCTTACTCAGGTCAGGGAAGGTTACAGTGATGGAACTAGAAAGATGAGCACCACTTTCCATAATACTGTGCTCCGGACACAGTGAACCTCTAAGGTAACGGCCATTACACTTTTGGACTTTAACCTTAACTATCCCCATCCTTTTTTTTTTTTTTTAAGTATGTATTTGCAGGTGGTTTTTTTTTTAACTCTACATCAGCTGTTTTGCTCTATTCGAAATAAAGAGATTAATACTTTTATCTCTAATTAAAAGTTAAATGTGGCATTCTTATCAATCAAATGCTGAATTAACCTGGAAAAAAAACAACAAATAATTTGACTAAATAATTCCGTAACAAAAAGTAAATTTGTGACTGTTGTTAACATTTTATCACTAAAGAACGTGTTCTTTTTTTGTATCACTAGAGGAAAAGTAAAAGAGCCCTCACAGATTAATTTTGCATGTACTAGAATATTTTTTTTAAAAACCAAACTGTGTTTTTGTGTTTTGACAGTGGCATACATGGCCGGAGCTGATTGGTCGTATGTCTGGGGCAGGAAGCTACATCATTGGTTTACTGCTGTACATCGTGTGGGCCATCGTTTTTGGCCTGCTGGCTGCCATGTTGGTCCGTGTTTTTGCTCCCTATGCCTGCGGCTCCGGTATTCCTGAAGTAAGAAAATGATCCTAATTACAGTGTGCGCAGGCCAAGGACTGTGGGCCAGTGAATTGTTCTCATTCTTGCTTGTCTCTCTCCATCTGTCTATCTGTCTGTCTGCCTGTCAGCAAGATCATTCAAACACAGTATGGGAGATCTGCATCCACTTTTACAGGGTGATTTATTGGGTTAGTATTTACAAGTTCTTTTTTTCTTCTTCATTTTGTGCTAGAATTCAGGGCTAGACATTAGGTGGCCATTAATATTTTCTTTTTTTTTTTTTGACTTGTTTTCATTGTTCAACCACTATGAATTTCGTTGCTCAGCATAAAATAACAGTTTGTGTACATTTTTTTTTTTTTTTTTTTTTTTTTTTGAGAGATTGTGCTCATTTCTTTCGTTTGATTTCCATTTTGATTCTCCAAACGAGCCTTTCATTTCATCACAGAACAGCCGTGTTTTAACAGTGGAACCACTGCGATCAAGCCTCATTTGCTTTTCAGTTTTGTGGAGCTGCACTGTCTTGGTCTGATCTGGAAACATTGCGTCATTGACAGAACCTACATTTTAGCTTTTGCAAGATGGTTTCACAGTATACGCAGCAAAAGTTTGGTCTTACACATTTGCGATGAATGAATTTAAAGGATAGAGGAGTCCATTTTAATCGTTGAACTTCATGTGAATATTGAAACCTCCCACAAATGTTGGGGGATGAATTAGAACTGGCCGAAAAGTGAAAATCAGTGTTAGATAATAAAAGAAAAAATTGAATAGGGGGCCCCTAAAAACCAAATTTTGCCAAATTCTGTGATCTGCCCGTTTGTGAGGTTTTTGCATATGTGACTTTTCCAACATACCATTATGGTTGCCACATTCCATTTCAGGGATGACATCAAAACATCATGCCAGTTTACATGCTTCGGGGGATTTGTGTGTGTCTGTGTGTCTGTGTCTGTGTGTGTGTGTGTGTGTGTGTGTGTGTGCAAGTCACCTATCGTGCCATGGCATGATGGCATGGCATGGTTTTCTATGAAAAGTGGAATGGAATTTAACATGCATGATAGTTGTTGCTTTTTCCATGCATGTGTTCACATACAAGACCTCAGTTTTTAGTCATATCAAAAGGACTTGGAGTGGGTAGAAGGTTGGGGGTTCACGCCCCCAAAAAAAATCTCTGCTACCTGGTTATCTCAAAGCAGGGACAGAATCCAGGAACCATGGATCATGAGACTTATACTTTATACACTTTACTAACTAGATGTGACACTTAATTGAATGTAGTCGTTAGTTCTCTTGGTATGAAACTTAATTTTTGCTTTTTCAAAATTTGATAGATAGAAACAATGTTGGAGAGAGGAGGCAATTTTCATTGGCACAGGAAATGGTTGCATTGAATGAGTCCCTTACTTTGTGATACTGTTGGTTTTTTTTTTATGTATTTGGGGGAGAGGGAGGGGGCAGATTGGTGTGTGTTTCATAGCTTCTTCTTCTTTCAGCTACCCATATTAAGACTTGACATAGAAGATTGCTTTGATTGTTCAGTGACTGATGGAAATGGAAGTGCATAAAGTTTTGGTCACTCACTGACTTGAAAATGTCTCAAGAAAAAAAAAAAAGAGAGCAAGAGCAAAGTGTTATATGTGCTGTATTATAATTCCAAGTAACTGTGAAAACAGACTTGAGAATGCCAACACTCACAGACCTAGAAAGTCAGTATGATGTTGATTACAAAAAGTCATTATCACTTTGCAGAGTAGCCGACATGTTTTCAAAGTCACAGTGCAGTCAGTGAGGCTGCATAGAAAAGGCTGCATCTTTCACCTAAAACCACAGACAAGAATGTTTACCTCATTTACTTGCGGTTCAGAACAGTTCTGTAAATACATTCAGACTTCAGTTTGGATAGATGGATAGGTCGATAGATGGATGGATGGATAGTTGGACAGACAGACAAATACTGAGACAGTCTGGTAAAAAAAAGAGAGAGATGTGTGTGTATTTGCCTCTGTGTGTGTGTGTGTGTGTGTGTGTGTGTGTGTTTTGCCAGAGATAGAATGCAGCAACCTTAATGGTGGGATTTTTAAAAAGTTACAATGTATATCAAAATCTCATCAGTGGTGAACCCAGAGTGTTTTTGCTTTGGAATTTATAAATAAACATGATCAAAGATGCATTGAGTTCAGCTGTTCTGCTATTCTAATTGTGTTTTCCCTTTCCATGAAATCAGAGATTGAGTTTTCTATGTTTTGGTCTGTATTTTGTGGACATCTGTTCATGAATGTTTTTGTGTGCATGTGTGTGTGTGTGTGTGTGTGTGTGTGTGTGTGTGTGTGTGTGTGTGTGTGTGTGTGTGTGTGTGCACGCTAATGTGTACGTACTGTGCGTATACGCATACAAATATGATTGTCAGTCTCTTTTCACATATCTATATTTGTCTGCATCCCCCCACTCGCCACCATCTCTTTTCTCTCTGTCTTTCTCTCTGTGTCTCTTTCTCTGTCTGTCTGTCTCCTCTTCTCTCTCTCCCCCCTTATTTTTCTTTTTTTTCTTTGTCTTCTTTGGCTTTTTTTTCTTCTCCTCCCTTCTGTCTCTCCCTCCTCGTATCTCTCGTCTCAGTGTCTGTCTGTATGTCTCCCTCGTTCTTCTCTCTTTATTTTCATTTTTATTGAGGAGGATAAGATGTAAAAAAAAAAAAAAAAAAAAAAAAAAAGCCTGTACCATGCATATTCTTTTTCCTCATTTAAAAAGAATTGTTTGTTCATTCATTTGTTCATTCATTCACTCTCTCTGTATCTCTCTCTCTCCCTTGCTCTCTCTCTTTCTCTCACTGTCCCTCTCTCTGTTTTCTCTCTCTCTCTCTCTCTCTCCCCCCCCCTCCCCCCACCACCCCTATCTGTCTGTCTCTCTCAGCAGTCATCTCTCTCAGCCGTTGTTGTTATGTCTCAGCATAAGGAAATCTAATGGCCTCCCTTTCCTATTCCGTGCAGATAAAAACCATTCTGAGTGGCTTCATCATTCGCGGTTACCTGGGCAAATGGACCCTGCTGATCAAGTCGGTGGGCATGATGCTGGCTGTGTCGGCTGGTCTCAGCCTGGGCAAGGAAGGACCCCCTTCGTCCACGTTGCTGCTGCTGTGTGGCAACATCTTCTCCTACCTCTTCCCCAAGTATGGCCGCAATGAGGCCAAGAAAAGGGAGGCGAGTGTCAAGAGTTTTGTGGGCTGTGTTGTCCTGGGAGTCGTATCTTTTTGTTACGCTTAACTCTGTAGTTTTGACGTTTACTTCGTAACTCCACTGTGGAGCACGTATTTTTGCCGCCATGGTTTGGCTTGTCTGTGAGTCAGCAAGGTTGCTCAATAGCTAGGCTGTCTGTTATGACAAAACCTAATGGAAACATGGAGTGCAGCCCTAAGGGCAAACCTTTTATATTATGGTGCAGATCCAGATTAAAGGGTGGAAGTAGTCTGTTTTGCAAGATTACAAAGTAACTGCATGGCTGATTTTAACAAATCTTGATGGAAAAATGGAGTGTGACCGAGAATGAACCCATTAAAGGTTGGTGTGTATCCACATCAAAGTGTGGATACAGGATGTGTTCGAACTTGGTGGAGGTCTGTGCTTAACCACATGCTGATCATGCTTATTATATGATAATATTCCCTGTAGCTCAGGCGGTTACTCGGTGAACATAACTGTCACTAGCAAATAGATCACAAGCACATTTCTGTTGGATGATAAGATTGTGTGTGCACATGTGGGAAGGGGGAACGAGGGGGTTAGTCACCTTACTGTGTAAGCATACTCTTTGAAGGGTTGAACCCAGTGTTAGGAGAATGACTTAATGTTATGCTAGGAAAATGCTATGGCTGAAGGCAGTCCTCACATGACACCGCATAACATTAACAATTCAACAGTGTTGGCCTCAGGGCCCAGTTTTCATTGAAGATAGGAAAGGCGTGGTGGAGAGAAGGGGGCGTCAAATCAATGGATGCACAAAAAAAAAAACATTGGGTTATGGTATGATAAAACCTGGCTGGTTTTAGTTTGCTGTTCTCTTTTTCTTTTTCGTTTTTCCTTTTTCATTAATGTGGTGATCAAGGTATATGTATAAACTGGAATCTCGGACATTGACGTATTCCTCATTAAAAGAGTGGACAGGGCACTCCAGACTGAGACATCATATGTTCACAAAATTCCACGTTAGCGAGTCTTCAAGTTGCCCATGTGATACAGCCCCCAGTGAGAGTGGGACACTTCCTGCAAGACTGTTCCACACATGAAAAGCTAAGGGCAGATACCTGGCCTGCCAACACCGATGGGGGAAAAGCTTTATGGATCACTGGAGGGCCTCCACCGTATAGCAGCCTTCGTCAATGCCTCTGGGGTTCCTGTCTGAATGAACAAAAAAGATTGAAAGAGTGAAGAATTAAATGATATCAAAACCAAGCAAACAGCAAAAAGATACAGGAAGGATTTTTAAAATATGAAATACAGGGATGTGAGAACTATGTTGAAATTCCAGTGAATGTGCTTTTTTATTTACAAAATAAATAGAACAAAATACATGTGTGCCTCTGGTTTGCATTGACATTGACAGTGACCACATAACAATGAGAGGGAGAGATGTTTTTATGCTGTGCATTTTTCTAGGTGGGTTTTGTAAGCTTCTTTGTTGACTGTTTTTGATTAATCTGACTGCACAATATTTTGTCATCTGTAAGGAAGTCTAGCCATTGGGAAGATTTCACAGCGTACGTAAGATGTTGAAATGGAAAGAACTAATAAAGAATGTCACTGCAAGTTAGACTGGACCTGCTGACATTTTTTTTTTTTTTTTTTTTTTTTACAGCTGCAGTAAGCCTTTTCTCTCCAGACCCCTCACATACTGTTAATCCAAATTTGACCAAAGACATGGCTTAGATTACATATTTTTCTCTCTCTCTCTTTTTTTTTTTTTTTGACAATCATTGACTGATATTTTATCTGCAAGGAGGTCAACCCATTGGGAAGATTTCACAGACGAGGTCAACCCATTGGGAAGATTTCACAGACGAGGTTAGCCCATTGGGAAGATTTCACAGACAAGGTCAACCTGTTGGGAAGATTTCACAGACAAGGTCAACCCATTGGGAAGATTTCACAGACGAGGTCAACCCATTGGGAAGATTTCACAGAGGAGGTCAACCCATTGGGAAGATTTCACAGACGAGGTCAGCCCATTGGGAAGATTTCACAGACGAGGTCAACCCATTGGGAAGATTTCACAGAGTACAGAAGATGTGGAAATGGAAGCAATAGATAAAGAATGTCACTGCAAATTAGACTGGACCCGGCTAGGCAGTTTTGTGTTTTTTTACCACTGCAGGAAGCTTTTTCTCCTCATACCCCCTTCTCACGTTTACCCATATTTGACACAACTTAGGTGACATTTATGAGCCCTAGGCAGACGGCACATATTTTCATTATTAGAACAATATGAATTTGATGGACTAGGAACATTGTTAGTCAATTGCTCAAAACTCCAGAAATCCACATCCAGGCTTAGGTAGAGCACTAGAAATGGGTATGATTGAAACTGTGATCAGTTTTTTTCAGCGTTAATGTAAACGCACATGACACATAAATGTATATCCAGGTCTTTGGTCTCCACCTCACACAAATACGTATCCACTTAAGTATGGGTTTAATAACAGTATTTATGTGTTGTTCGCAAAAGTCATGTTTTATCTCAGTAGTAATAGTTTCTTTTTTTTTAAATTCATTACTGTTATTGTCAGTGATAGAGTTCCATGATTTCTGTATTAACATGACATTGTTACAAATATGTGGGTTTGTCTGTGATAGATCCTGTCGGCAGCCTCTGCAGCAGGTGTCAGCGTGGCTTTTGGGGCTCCCATTGGTGGGGTTCTCTTTAGTCTGGAGGAGGTAATGCCTTTTCTTTAGCTTCCTCTTCTTTGTGAATGAGCTCAGTTTGTAGTTCACATATGTTCACTGTGCTGTAATATCTCAATAGAAAAAGAAACAAAAAAAACCATTCTAGAAGTACCACCAACACCTGTTATGTAATTAAGGCTTTCAAGAACACGGTTTTTGCTTAGAAAGGAAAAAGTAGAATATTTGTTTAAATAAAAATAGAAAACTTAGAAGAACAAAAGGTATCAAGTGACCTATTAGATTATGTATGTTTGTCCAACATTGAACAGACCTAATAAAATACTAAATAAATTATTTGGAACAGGTGTGTTTTGGGCTGTGAATTATGATTATTGCTCAAGAGTGAAATGTTTAGTTTAGGGCAGTCGTTGCTAATATGTTTATCATAAATTCCCTATCGTGATTATAAAATGTTTTCAAGTTCATGTGCATTACTGGACTACAAGTCATGCAAGACATGAATTCCTCTTTTCGATTTTAGCTAATTTTAGTGCCCTGAAATTTCATAGAAACTGCAGATGTAAGTGAAGTTTTTACAACTCTTATTGGCTTTAAAAAATGTTATTAAGACTAATGAAATATTGTGGATTAAGCATTGTATAAAATAAAATATTGTGGATTAAGCATTGTCTAAAAGGGTTATTTTTTGTACTAGGAAAAATATGTTTGGGTAAAAAAGTGAGAAAATATCCATCAGCCGAGAGATTTGATTATATTTGAAAGATATTGTATCTGTATGCTACCATTACTGTTGTTACTAATATGATTTGTCTTGCATTTGCATGTGCAGATTTTTTGTGAAATAAATGCTGTGAGGAATGTGTGCACATGTCCATTATGTGTGTGTAGGCACTGTGTGTGTGTGTGTGTGTGTGTGTGTGTGTGTGTGTGCATGCACTTGCATTAATGTATGCAAGCTTGTGGGTATGCCCTCAGGCTTGCATGTAACCCTTCTCTCCCCATCACAAAATAACGCTTCTTTGGACTCTTCTGCCTGGCCAGGTGAGCTATTACTTCCCCCTGAAAACACTGTGGAGGTCCTTCTTCTGCGCCCTCATTGCCGCTTTCATCCTACGCTCCATCAACCCCTTCGGCAATGACCACCTGGTGATGTTCTACATTGACTACAATGAGCAGTGGTCCCTTCAGGAGCTGGTCCCCTTCATTCTGCTGGGGGCCCCTGGGGGTGAGTCTGGTGCTGTGACTTCTGCATTAAAAGAGAGCTCAGTGACAGTCAGTGGTTCATTGCCACCTCTCTTTTGTTAACTTCTCCCTTTAATTTTTTGGAGGTATTAGCTTCCCTTCAGAAGGAGCAGATCAGAAGAAATTTTGTTCTCTGCCAGTTGATTGACAGGGTGAGTTAGTGTATGATAGTATTGGGGGTGGCAGGATGGGTACCTTACCAGTCAGTTCAAAGTGCTGTAAAGGAAGTGTCTACAGCTAATGCAGTGTCATCATGGCCAAGCAGTTCAGAGCAGTATTCTGGAAGTATCTACTAGCCAGTGTAGAATGGTACTGGGGGATATGTATTTTGGGAGTATGCACCAGCCAGTCGAGAATGGTAGTGGGGAGTATCTACCAGACAGTCATATTTGGGGGCTGTTTGCCAACTAGTTCAGAATGGTATTTTGGGGCGTCTTCTAATTAATTGTTGTTGAGATGTATTTGGAGGGCATCTATCAGCTAGTGTGGAGTGGCATTTTGGGGACTAACTGTCACCTTGTGTAAAGTGGTGTGCTGGGGGGGGGGTGGTATCTTCCATCCAGAGTAAAGAGTATTGAGAAACTGTATTTTATGACAGAGAAAACCAACTGCGGACTAGAGACTAGTGCAGAACAGCTTTTGAAAGCTCCTTTTCAGTAGGCAAGGTAGACTGATATTTTGGATGGCAACAGGGTATACATGTTAGAGAGATCCCACAAAATTGGAATCCTCCTGTTTATGGGTTCTGTACCTTCTTGCAGCTTTTGTAGGGGAAAATAAAATGTTCTGTTCTGGAAGGGAAAATACTGGTTGGCTTAAAGGTAGTAGTATTTTGATTTCAACAGTTTGGCGGTTGTTTGCGAGTGTATGTTTGCATGCATGTGTGTGTATGTGTGTGTGTGTGTGTGTGTGTGTGTGTGTGTGTGTGTGTGTGTGTGTGTGTGCATGAATGGGTAATTAAACTTTTAATCTTGTCGCCCTCTATTAATGTCTGAAAACAAGAAAAAGAAGTGGTTCACATTTTGAACAAACACAGTCAAAAAGAGTCCCTCTGTTCAATTCAAATTCTTGCCTGCTTTTACTGTTTGGTATATATGTGTAAGGTTGGAGGCGACCTGTCCACTTTCACAGTTTCGTTTTTTGGTCAGTTCTCATGTTTACACTCTGAAGTCAGCTGTGTGATGATGAAAATATTTGTTGTAGCTGACCCCTGTAATTGGGATGGAAATGCAGGAGGGGGGGGGGGGGGGGGGGGGGGAAGAGTGGCATCTATATTGTGTTGTTTTTTTTCCTCTGTGGAACAAGACTGTTAACAAACCTGCGGTGCATGCTGATGTTACAACTCCTGCATAGACATCAGCCTGTGAAGAACATGTCCTTTAGAGCCTAAGGGTGACAGGACATTAATTTTACTATTCAAGGTATGCTGTTGATTGTGTTGTAAGTTTTCTGTTGTGTTTAGATTTTATGTGTCATTATGATGATAATTTTTTTTTTTTTTTTTTTTTTTTTGACAGGGATTGTTCGGCAAACTATTTATCAAGTTTAACATTATGTGGTGTCGCTACCCGAAAATTTTCCTCCCTTGGCAATTACCCCATCTTGGAGGTAGGTACTGTGTGTGTGTGTGTGTGTGTGTGTGTGTGTGTGTGTGTGTGTGTACTTGAGAGAGAGTGTGTGTTATGTGTGTGTGTGTTTGTGCATAACTGTCAGACCATCCACATCACAGATGTGTTTCAAATTGAAATGCGAACAGTTCATATTTCTCGCCAAAAACATGTGTTCACAACAAAGAACATTTTAGTTATAGTTACAACAATGCTTTATTACCATCTTCAATAGTCATAAAATGAATATGGAAACTGTTCATGAGCAAAGTATTACCAATAACACTAATGTTAAGCTTGTGGGTGCATTATTGTTGATAATCATTTTTTTTTGTTTTAGTTTGCACTTTTTTCTTCATGAGAAAAAGACATTGTTTACATCTGTTTGAAGGGTGACACTTTCACATAGATTCTGCAACTTAGCAGTCATCATTATTAGGAGGTAGTGTGTGTCCTGCATATGTTCGATCAGACCAGGCATTATTGAACTGTTGATGTGACTCAGCTGCAGTGGAGAGTGCTGTGATGGGTTGCCCTGTGATGTCCAGTTACTGGTTACTCCTGTTGGCTGTTGGTAGTGCAACTGCAACAGAAGGATCCTGGATGAAACAAGGTGTGATGGGAGATGGAATGAGCAGCGTTGAAGTGATCCAGGCATGAAAGAAGAGACTGCAAAAAATAGTTTTGAAAAATGTTGTTCCAACTGTATTAGTTACAAGTATATTACACATTTACATGTTTTTAGTCATACACAGGGTTTCTTTTTAATGGGGTGTTTAACCCGTTCAGCATTGTTGGCACCGAGCGGCAACAACACAGCAGGAGACTGTAGCTGCTGATCAGTGACAACACAGCAGACAGCTACAGGCACTGATTGGCTACAGGGACATGAGAGTGAACAAACTGCTTTTTAATCTCCATTCAGAGACCAGGAAAGCCCTGTTTGCAGTGGTTGGTCAGAGGTCATTTCTGCTTACTGTTCAAGTCATTTCAGGGCTACTTTCATTGTTCAAGTGATTTCAAGGCGAGTTCATGGGCAGAACACCTTTTTAAAGGGATTTTCACTAAGCAGAAATGACTAGTCGGCCAGGTATTTCCCGTTCACCACAAAGAGTCTTGCTCAAGCAAGTTTTGCAGCAAGTAATGAGTGATAATATGCCTGATGGATGATTTAGTGCCATCAGTGACTCAGAAGGGGAATTTAATCAAACTGGGATTCCCCTTTCACTTTAAAACATAACACACACACACACACACACACACACACACACACACACACACACACACACACACAATAATAATAAGAAAAGTTTGAAAATAACACATACCAGATTTGAAAATTCTAATTTGCATCAAAAAAGAAAGAAAAAAAAAAGATTGGTTGGAGCAGCTTTTGAGCAATAGGTCTTCAGAGTTTATGCCTGACAAAATCTCAGCAAGTCACAGGCAGTTTCCAGCAGTGCGCAGCAGCCATTTTGGCAGTTCAGTGCAGTTTACTGTCTTTGGATAATCAGTGCTGAAAAGGGTTAAGGACTGATACCCCCACTGTCTCCTTCCTGCCTCCTTCCACCCTGTAGACTACGTGGGTGAACAGTGCAGTGTCACGTGGCAGATAGCATATGGCAGCAGGTGCAGAGAGCAGTGAATGATGGTGGCATTGCGTGTTGCAGGTGTTGGTTGTGACATTTTATCACAGCCCTGCTCAGCTACCCCAACCCATACACACGGTCAGTTGGCATCAACTTCAGCTCTCTGTTTGTCTGTCTGTGTATGTTGGCATTGCATTGCTGCCTTTTTGTTTGTTTATTCACATTGCTTTTGTTTCTTCACCTGTGAATTGTCTGTATGTCTGCTGGTTTCTCTTTCTGTCTGTCTCTCCCTCTCTCTTTCCTCCTCCCCTCCCTTGTTCACAAACTCATATGCACTATCACATATCTGTAAGGCATGATTTCACTGAAATAATGGGAACGGACAGGGTAAATGTTGAATGTTACATAGTACAGGAAAAGTATTTTGTTTCATGCTTCTGTGACCAGGTGGACAAACTTTTTGTATTTTTTTTCGAACAATCACGATCATCACACCATAGTCCCCTTTCCGTCTGCTGGAGATCTTAATATCATGTTACTACCCTTTCTCCCCACGATTCCTTCATTCTTGCTTATAGTGTAAGACAAAGAATATATGAACAGCACAGGAATACCACAAGGTCAACTGGATTACTTGTAATTTCAAAGTATTATGAGTACAATGGAATCTAGCAGTAAGTCTCCATAAATCTTTACAAAATAGGACTTTAAAAGGAGAGTCTTCATTGGGAGGTAAATCTTGTATGGACCAAGAAAGAATGCTTAAATGGAAGGAATCTTAAACAGGAGGAACTAGCAATCACGCCACAGTGGTTAGTGCTTTTGGGTGGAAAGTCATGATTGTCAGTCCTGTTAGAAGCCTTAGTTGTAAAAACTTTAGTCCTCGGTTGGCTTCTGTTCACAATTGAGTTTGTTGTGGAGTCATGTGGGAAGATTGGAACCATACTATCAAGTTTTGTCCTATAGAATGCTTCTCTGTGGGAGTGCTGCACAAAATTCCATGTTCTTTTGAAAGTGTCTACATCTTTCAGGGAAAGTTGATGCTGTGATAGATAATGATGGAAAGCATAAAGTACAGCCCAGTCAGTAGAGTGTCTGATCAGATTTAAAGTTTGTAACACCAGTTTAATCATCCTTATCCTCTTTGATCCTCACTCAAGACAAGAAGTCTTACATTCTGTGGCCCTCCATCCCCTGCTGCAGTGGTGACGTCAGTTCTGATTTCCTCTTCATGTGTCTGTCCATGGCGAGGTCTTGCCTAATTCATCAGTGTTAGCAAGGTCATAGAAAATGTCATTCCTCGGACGTAGCAGGTCCTTGGGAGGGGACTATCACTCATGGCTGACTTTGTTAATCAGCAGTTATTGTCATCAACAGTCTCTCTATAATCCATTCATCTATGCCTGGGAATCAAAAATCCTAAAGTGAGTGATACACATTTTTTATGCATTGCTCTTTATTACATTTGTTATTTTCTTTTGTTAAGTGTAACACACCCTTTCAGAATCTTGTATGTTTTGTACAGCAATAACATATGTTCAGTTCAAAAGAAAGTTAAAAAAAAAAAAAAGTATTGTCTTCTGTAGGGGGCTTAGTTGGTTGTGCCATGCTTAAAGTTGAATCGGAGTGGAGATCACTGAACACGACCAGATTGACTCAGTAGCAGTGCACCGTCTCCTGTGATGGGTTACCTCATGACAACCTGCTATGGATTGCTCCAGTGGACTGCCAGTGCTCATGCTACAACAAGAGAGCTTCAGTGTGTCTGTGTATGGCTGACGGGGGGGGCGAGGGGTGAAGGCAGAGCAAGCAGCGAGACAGCAAAAGCAAAAGGTCTTTAATAGGAGTTAGTCTTTTTTTTTTCTTTTTTTTTTGTAAGGTCTTTATTGAGAGGTTGCAAATTCAGTTGGTAACCTTTTCTGTGGTCTTTTTATGGTCTTATTGAGAGGGTTGCAAATTCAGTTTGCTGTGGTCTTTTTTTGAGACCCATGTGTTCATGTAATTGATATACAATAAAACATTCTTGTGATGTATTAGGGTGGCTGTCACATCAGGAATGGTATTGTCTTTTGATCTTTGGAGACATGCCCTGCAGTTGGTGTAATGTCAGAATGACTGTTCTGTCCAGGATGAATTCCAGTGGGCTGATTCGACTGCTGGTCAGTCGCTGTGGACCAGAAGATGAAATGGAGTTGTGGTCAGTAGCTTGATGAAGTAAACACAATCACCTCTGCAACCTGCACATGACTGCTTATGATCTGACACCACATCACCGTGCAAAACACTGTACAACATCAGAAAACAGCATGCTACAGAGATGCACAGCAATAATGCAGCACACCAGAACAACACTGCAGTGCAACACACCACATCACAACACAATACATACATCTGCATTCATCACAAACACACACACACACACACAGACACACACACACACACATCATAAGACGCCCTCTCTCTGTCTGTCTCTCACTTGTTTTTTTCTCTCTCTCTGTCTCTCCTTCCACCCCCCCCCCCCGCTCTTCTCATATATATGTTCACATGCATTTGCACACACACGCGCACGCAGGCACGCAGATTCAAACATTCACATGTTTGAAAGTCATGAAAGTCAAATTAACTTGTAATAATGCACATCTGCATTGCAAAATTAAATCACACTATGTATACACACACCAGTACATATCTATATCTATCTATCTATCTATCTGTCTGTCTGTCTGTCTGTCTGTCTGTCTATCTATCTAGAACACATACTTACACATAAAACACTTTTTTTTTTTGCTGATTACTTACTGTGCCTCATCTTTATATTGTTTTTCCTCCTTACTTGCAATCAAACAAATCCATCATGTGCAAGTGCTTGTGTGTCTCAGTGACTACAACCGGAACCTGTCGACACCTCACCCGTATCAGGACAGCGCCTTGGCGGGTCCTGGGGTCCACGCTGCCCTGTGGAAACTGTCCTTGGCCTTGGTCTTCAAGGCCATCATCACCATCTTCACCTTTGGCATCAAGGTCAGCAGATAGGATGTTGAACATTGCATTTTTTTTCTCTTCCACAAGTCTTCTGTTTTGCTAAGGTGTAAGTTTGTTTCTCGATGAGGATGGCTGATGCGGGTTTGGAAGTGTGTATATGTGTTTGTGGATGTGGGTGTGCATGTGTGTATACAATTGAGAGCAGATGACCTGAAAACAGATCGCTCCAGTTAGCATGAAATAGTTGCTTGGTCTCAATAGCAATATTTGGCTCACCAGAAGTTTGGCCAACCCTGAAATTAGTCACCCCCAAAAGAAAATCACATTCTTTTTAATTTTGGTTTACTGTAGTCGATTGTATGTGTATATTTGTTATGTCAAACCATTTGAAATGGTGGTGAAAGATCATCTGTTTACGTGCTGTATTCTGTTGTCCAACTCCAGCATTTATGAAAGTATGCCAACAGTTACATCCTTTCAAATTTTATTTTTTTCCCATAATCAGTCATGCTGGATTCAAAACAGTTCTGAAATGCCGACAGTCTACTTGAAGTGAATTTGAGGTTTGATTTTTTTTAAGGTAGTTGAATGGCAGTTGATTTCTCAGTGTGTATTTCAAGTATTCAACATTGTGAATATGGGTGTGTCCAGAGTATGAGTAAGGCTGCCTCTTGATAATTTTTCTTGTCTTAGCAGCTTACATTAGATTTGAGGGCTTATCAATAGTTAGGTTATCACTTTATGAGTAATATCTGTTCGCATTAGTCTGGTATAGTGACGCGCAAGTGTATGGGACTTTGTATTTGTTTGTGCAACGTGTTTTATGGTGCAGGGACATAACAAGGTAAGCAAGCAAGCATAGAAATGTTTTAAAAATTGTAGCATACAAGCAGTGCATGCTACAGTTATTATAAAAGTTGCTCATTCTGGAACATAAGGGATGAAATGCATGCAATAAAACAAGGACTCAGTAGCCTATCTGCTTCACTGTTAGTTTTGCTGTGTGTTGATGAATAACTGGCAGGTCTTTCTTTATTCAGTCCACATGTTGAAGACACAAGTAACATAGTAAATCCAATAACAATATCAGCAACAAGATGGTATCCCTTCAGAAGCTCTCTGGCTGTACTGTTGTTATGTGTTTGACAGATACCAGCAGGGTTGTTCATTCCCAGTATGGCAGTGGGGGCCATTACAGGTCGCATGATCGGCATCGGCATGGAACAGTTGGTCCTGTAAGTGCTTGTCTCTCTGTTCAAAGAAATCATATGTTCCCATTTTCAGTAGGGCTTGAATTGATCAGATTACTAGTTCCTCGTGCTGCCAGAAACTGTTTCAGGCATTAAAACCCTTTATTCAAAATGCTCAGGTGGTCCTCGGATTTTAAGAAACAAGGCTGTGTCGGTTTTTCTTTTCTACCAATGAATGCTTAGCATTGTCTGCTTTCACTGTCCTCACTATTTTGTATGGCTTGCTTTAACTCACTTGACACCATCTGTAGTCCCATTTATTCACGTTCACCTGTATGTACAGACTTTCTCCTCTCGTACTGTTTAGGTGACTGCATTTGGATGTCCAGGTGCTTTCAGTTTTTGACATTGTAGTACAGAAAGAGGTGAAACAGAGCGATGAAACAAAAGACAGTCTGGAAAAAATGAAACGAAGATTTAAAGTGGTGTGAAAGGGAAAAATGGAAGATGACAATACAGTGAAACTTCTAAAGCAACTACTGTAACAGTGCCAGGATCAAACTTGAGGTTGTCTTCGCTGATTAACATAGGATAATAGATTCTGAATGAAGACTGCATGCTTTGCTTTGTGCTTCAGATTAACACAGAACTGAATTAATTGATATTTTGAATTCTTTGTAATTTTGAAGTCATACCTTGTAATTTTCTTTTTTTTTTTTAAATCTTCTTTATTTCCTTCAAAGTTCAACATAAATATGACCATTCTTCAATCTATCGGACATTTATGAAGGTTTTTTTATGCACAAACATATATTTATATATAGAGAGAGAAAAACCATAAGGCAGAAAACCATTCAGTAATTCCAAACATTCCAACACAGAAACAGCACACTTTCATCACATACAAATATACCAAAAACAAACAATAAAACAGACATGGACACAAGCAAGCTGCAGTAGAGACATTGTAATTTTCTATTCAAACTGAGTTTTATAAATGTTGGCCTGTGCATCTAACTATAGTATTTCTGGTTTAAGAGTGAAATTCATTAGCTGTTGAATATAGCACTCAACTTCTACTCTTCTACTCTGTGAACTCAGAAGTAATTTGCACGGTGTCGTTGACTTGAAAAAAGTTAAATTAGATGTCTTTTCAACAAGTCTATAATTTAGAGTAGATTGATCAGATTTTTGTAAGTCATTATCAGTTGAATTTGCCACACACACACACACACACACACACACACACACACACACACACACACACACACACACACACACACACACACACACACACACAAATTTAAGTCCTTTTATGTATATGACAGGCCCTTTCATTCCAGCAAGAGATTCTTGTTACTCCTCAAAGGTCCTTTCACATCCTTTTAAAAGGTTTCATATCCAGGTTATAGTTTAGCAAAACAGTTTTTGATGTTTGGTGTTTAAAGTTACGGTAGATGCTGTGAATTCACTATGACAGTTTCAAGCAGAGGATGCTTGGTTGCAGGCTTGATCAAGGTAGTGACTGGGTAATATGATCAAGAAACAATATTGTGGTCAGCTGCAGTCTCTGAAATCGCCATTTTGAAATGATCAAAGTCAACTTTGTGCCTGCAGTCCTGGTTACATGTAGTGCTCATTCCAGGACAATTCACAGAGTGGCTTTAGGAAGGTCCATGTGACATAAACATGGCTCAGAACAAACACACTGCACAGTATGGGCACTGTGGTCTTGAACTGGATCTGGGGTTGATGGGAGAGTCCTGTCTTGTGCCAGCATATCATGACGACTCTTCACCAGATGTAAGCAAACCGGATAGGTCTCTTTGTTCAGCTGCTGAACTAAGTAGTGAAGAAAAAGAGTTACAAGCTGATTTGGTATAGATGCAAAAACTGAAAAGCACAGAGGCAGAGACTTTGAACATAATTCTGTCAGACTCTTGAAGATAACTTCATCAGATTTCACCTTTGAAATTTTGCTGAAGTGATGCAGAAATACTTGCAGTCATAGGTCATTGTATAATATTAGTTCTTTTAAGGTCCCTTTTTTCTAACCTGTTCTTATTTTTAGTTGCATAGAGACCTGAAAAAGCAGCATTGGAAAATCAACAAAAGAAAAGATAAAAAAAAAAGCTCATTAGGGTATACATATATTCATGAGCTTGTGTACTCATTAACAAGAGAGAGAGAAAGAGAGAGACTTGAAGCGGTTCCACAAAAACCTGATCTCATTGAATGATAGACGTTTGTGAACGTGACTAGGAAAGGCTGATACACAGTAGTCTAATGGTAAAATGATGAAAAGGAATGCGTAAAGAAATGTGAATCACTTGGATGACTCGTAATAAGCATCTTGGAGCCCTGTATGACATGTTCAAGAAAATGGTCTTGTCATAGACATATTGTAATCTTGTTTCCTTAAAACTGACAAAAATGCAGTGAATGCATTTCCGCAGAAGAATGCATTTGACATGGCCCTGTTTCAGAGCCAACCCAACCAGCCCCCTGTTTGCTAACATGTGTGAACAAGACTCATGTCACATCACCCCAGGCCTGTACGCCATGGTGGGCGCTGCCGCTGCTCTGGGAGGAGTCACACGCATGACAGGTGAGTTGTTATGTGGTTACCTGTCATCAGCAGTTGATACATCTGCCAACACAGAAGGAGAGAGATGCATGCGTACAACATCTGCCAACAGAGAGAGACTTAATGTGCATATCCTTCTTATAAATGCACAGATTTATATACATGCACATAGAAACATGC
Organism: Conus betulinus; assembly: GCA_016801955.1. Lineage (NCBI taxonomy): Eukaryota > Metazoa > Mollusca > Gastropoda > Neogastropoda > Conidae > Conus > Conus betulinus. The sequence goes on from JADBJO010000170.1 coordinate 315,121, forward strand.
AAGCACATCCCTGTACAACACACACACACACACACAAACGCACACATACTCTTTCTCTCTCTCTCTCTGTCTGTCTGTCTGTCTCTCCCCCCCCCCCCCCCCCTCCAGTTCAGCTGGAGTGTGTTTGCATGTTGCAGTGTCTCTGGTGGTCATCATGTTTGAGCTGACTGGTGGGCTGGAATACATTGTGCCCATGATGGCCGCTGCCATGACCAGCAAGTGGGTGGGAGATGCTCTGGGGCGTGAGGGAATGTATCCTTCCAAAGAATCACCAGAAGAAAAATGATAGAAACGACAACATTTCTTTGGAATGCATAGAGACTAATTCTTGACTCATGACTCATCTGTGCCATGACTCATCTGTTGAAGGTTACCGAGTGAGACCAAAGGCTGTAGACTGTGATTTGGTTCTTTCTAAACTGCATGTTTTCTTATATGTTCTCATTTCAGAAACATGTCTCCTTAATAAAGACCGTATACAAAAGTAACAGCCCTGATGTCCCCCCACCCCTCCCCCTGATAATTGTCTGGGCTTAAAACATGACTAGCTGATGAACAGAAATAAGACAGATGCTATTTGTTGAAGCTGTGGATATTGTGCAAATGATTCAAATATTTCCCATCCAAACAGCAGAGGTAAAACTACACTGGATGGATTTGGAATGGATGTGTGTATTATGGTAGTTTAATGTCTCTTTTGGTGCTGTAAAAGCAATTGTCTTTGAAAACTGTTGTTTTCCATAAAAGTTGATGGTAAACAAAACTAAAAAAGGAAAGCCTGTTCCCATGCCCAGCATTGTCGCAGCCTGTTCCGGAATGTTCTTTGACCATGTCAGTTATGATGCACACATATCACTGAATGGTTATCCCTACCTGGACAGTAAAGAGAGAGTTCACACACACCACCATAGCAGCTGACGTCATGCGGCCAAGGTAGGTACAGTCTCAGTGCATCTCATTCTGCTGCTGGAACAGGGGGGGGGGGGGGGGGGGGGGGTCGTCCCTTTTTGTTTTTTATGAAGTAGACTGGTATGGATGGATTCACTTTCTATTTACCTTGGCTGTGACCAGAGAGAGAAGCGCTTTTCATATATGCTAACATAGTAGCAGCCTGAGATCTTTTCACCGGCAATTCGAAAAGCTGTTCACATCATTCATTGCATGAATAGAGACCTGAGAATCCTTTTACATTGAAGTTAGAATGTTGAAATTGTGACTGCCTACTTGCATAACCATAGTGTGCCTCTTACATTGCAGGTCAAATGTTAGAATGTTTACTGCACACTGTATAACCACAATCTGATTGGTGCTGGATTGACAAGGGCATCATGTTAGATATAATGAATATAATGAATGATATCAGGAGGAATGCTGTTTCCTGTTTGGCATGAAATACATTGGCATTTTTTCCTTCCTGTTGTTTGATATTTCAGTTTTGCATGGTACTAGTAGAACGAGCTACTGGCAAGAAGTCGGCAATGTTAAAATACGGTAGTTCTCTCAGGAGACTGCTCGCCTTTTGTCATGATTACATTTGTGTAGTTGTACGCATTTTAAAGTCAAGAATGAACATGAATACCCCACATAAGAGCTTACTCCACTTGTTTTTCACTCTCGACTGTTGTTCTTTTATGCCTTCGGACATGGTACATTTTTTACATCTGCTCAGTGTCTATTTGCGTCATTCAGTCTACATTTTCAGGTCTGCTTTGCGCTTACTGGAATTCTCTACATGTGTTCATCACATTAAAAGTCTTGTCTTTGCATTTCTGACTTCTTTCTTTTTTCTTTTCTTACTTTTCTGCTGGACATTTGCTTGCTTGTGTTTTCACAAGTGTTTTCTGAAGTTTGCTTGTCTGGCGTCTTTTGACTTGGATACTGCCTGTTGGTGCATTTTGTCTGGTGTTGAGTGTGTGTATGGATGTCATTCCATGGGCTTGAAACAAGTTCCACCCTATGAAAACCAGGGTTGTTGTCACAGACTGCGCTGTACTAAGAACTGACCTGCTTCATGAACATGGCCAGTCCCTCTGTACATCATTTCTCACACACATTTTTCCCCGCTCCACTCTCTGTCTTTTTCTCTCATTCTCTCTCTTTTTCTTATTGTCCTAATCATAGTGAGCATTTCTTTTAACCAGGTAATGTATGTTGTTTTTGTTTCATTTATCTTTCAAAGGAGGAGAAGGGAATGGAGCCTTAGCTCAGTAAATGTTGCCTCATGCATTTTGTCTCTGATGTGTGCATTGATTCATGTTGATTGGGGATGTGCTCCTGGTGATGAAATCTGCTTTTGTGTGCATTTGATTCTGACTACAAGATATTGGAGATATGGGATTGGAGTGTAAGTTGGTTTGTGGCTGTTTCCGTTAAATAGTTTTTTGCTTGTGGAGAGCTAGCTGTGTATGGCTTTATTTTTTCTTTTTTTTTTTTTTTCTCCTCATAAGTTGTCTCTATGCCCTATCTTTTATTTTCTAAGTCTGTATATGTCTGCCCACTTGTTTTCCATATATTTCACTTTTGAATTTTGTCTCACAAGCTTTTTTTTTTCTTTCTTTCTCTTTACGTTTTAAAAGACAGAACTAATTACAGTAGTCACAGTATTTCATCATCTTCAATTGAAATTCATACAGTGGGAGTTATGAAGAATGCTGGCTGTTAGATAAAGTTGTTAGATAAAATTGTTGGCATATTGAAGAAAGGAGGAAAAAAAATCAACCCGAGTATTATCATGCCACAGTGTTGAGTGTGCTCATAAATCACTCTGCTGCATGTGCTTTTCCCATTTCCGATATTTAGGTTGAAAAGCTTAGTTCTTTTTCACAAAAAGAGTTTGAAAACAAGTATAATTTGCTCATCATTACAACAGAACCATTCTTTAAAAAAGAAGAAAAACAGAGTAGTGTCACAAAATATTATGGTCCCTCATTCATTGTGTGTAAACCACAGGACAGTCTGTAAATTTATCCAGCTGGGATTTTAAACTTGAATTCCAAAATATCAGCGCCATCTTTTCTGCAGATGGTATCCAAGGAGTATTTTATTGCAAGTTGAAAAAAAAAATTAGTCATTGAAAAACAAAAAATCACCAAATATGTGTGGATCTGCCAAGCTTAAGTCATTGATAAAATTTGTAAGAATCTGTTGCTCATGTCAGATATGGAATCTGTGAAACATTCTTTTATTTTAACTTGCATTTTTTTCTGTTTTAGTTCTCATGCATATCCCTATTATTATTTGGTTTAATTTTCATTTTTGTTCAAAATCACAGTATTTGTGTATGCATGTTTGTGAAACCTTTGAAGTATCTATGGAGACTGATTCATTTTGGTGTGTTGTGACTGTGAGTTGTAAATTTTCAACATAATTGATTTCTGTTTTTCATTTTATCATACCCATCCATTGCCTTCCTTCTTTCTCCCCCCCCCCTCTCTCTCCTCCTCCTCCTCCACCTCATCCTGTCTCTGTCTCTCTCTGTCTCTGTCTCTCTCTCTCTCTCTCTCTCTCTCTTTGCTCCTCCTCCTCCTCTGTGTCTACTCATCCCCTTCTCTCTCTCTCAAAACACACACACACACACACACACACACACACACACACACACACACACACACACACACACACACATGTTTATGGGCACCAATTGCCTTCTCTTCTCTGTAGTTGTATATACACTCTTTTTGTTTTCTGTTTCTCATGTCTGTCTGTCTGTCTGTCTGTCTCTGTCTGTCTCTCTCTCTCTCTCTCTCTCTCTCTCTCTCTCTCCTTTTTTTCTCCAGTTCCGTTCTCTCTGCTTCACCATTTTTCCTCTCTTTGTTCTTTCATACCCCAACTCTCCTGCCCCCCCCCCCCCCCCCCCAACCTCCCCTCTGCCCCTCTTGTTCTCAGTCCAACTTCATCTCTTCTCTTCCTCTACACACGGGCCTCTTTGTGTGTTTTAATTAGCAGTTGTTGTCCAGCCAGAAGTTTTGGTGCTTCCTTTCAGTTTCAGCAGCTTGAACAGTTGTAGTAGCAAATAGCTTCTCACCCCCATCATCTTCCAGTTTGTCAGAGAATCATTTATGAAAGTCCTGGAGTCCTCATTTCATTTTCCTGCTGTTTTCTTGTTGATTTTTATGATATTGTAGACAAGATTTAACCCTAACAATGACAGCGGCATCAACAACAACTACAACATATTTTGCTTTGTTCCTCGTATGTATTTTCTAAGTTGAATGCGTTTTTGTGTGTCTGTGCTTTGTGTGATTTCCATGCACGGAAAAAGCTTTGTCAGTGTTGTGAAAGTGAAGAGTGGGAGATGTCATTGCTGTTCACCATATCCCCACGCTGTATCATCCAAATACTTCCCTTCCGCCTCCACCACAACATCCTTGACAGTGTTAATGATTTTTGCTGCAGAAAGGCTCAGCCATATTACTGATGTATCATAATCATTGTTATCATCATTTCGTCGTCATTATATCAGTTCATAAAGATGGGCTTCAGTATTTATTGGCACTGATCAAGTTTGTACAACACTGCACCGGTACAGAATCGCATACATGTTGTCACAGTGTTCAAAGTCACAGTATCTTTTTTCCTTTGGTTTCTTTCCAGTCATCTCCTTCAGTCTGATTCTGTTCTGTAAAATGTATGCGTTTATAGTTGAGCACTAAGATGCACAGGTGTTATGTATCATCACTAATTAAACCACTCAGAAACGCACAGCAAAATGGACCTGTTTCAGTGACCCAGCCTTAAGCTCCATCACCCCATCATCCCCTGTTTCCCACCCCATCCCCCACTCTGAAATGAATTGGAGTTTTCTGTGCATTAGGATTGAAATGCGTACTTCCAGTAGAATGACTTCTCTCTCCAGCAAAAGAATGAGTATGGTGTCACTTTCAATGAAAGAATGACCACATTGATCCCTCCTATAAAGAATGACTGTGTTGTCCCCTTTAATGAAAGAAAGATTATGATGTCCCTTGCAGTGATGAATGACTGTGTCATTTCCGGTGAAAGCGTAAGTGTGTGTCCTCCCCAATGAAAAAATGACTACGTGTCACTTCCAGTGAAAGAACTGATTTGCTGTCCCATCCAGTGAAAGAATGACCATGTTGTTCCTTCCGATGAAAGAGTGACAAAGCATCACTTTCAGTAAAAGAATGAATATATTGTCCCATTTAATAAAAGAAATAGCGTTGTGTCCCATCCAGTGAAAGAATCACTGTGTCACTCCAGCAAAAGTATGAATGTGTTGTCCCATCCAGTAAAAGTGACTTTGTTGTACCTTCCAATGACGAATACCTGTGTGTCACTTTCAGAGAAAGAATGAGTGTATTGTTCCCTCCAATTAAAGAATGACTTTGTTGTCCCTTGTGTTGACAGTTGATAGTGTATCACTTCTAATGAAAGAACAAGTGTGTAGTCCCTTCCAATGAGAGAAACACTATGTGTCACTTTCAGTGAATGTCTGAATGTGTTGTCTGATCCCCCCCAAAATGATGATGATTTGTCCCTTTCTGATGATGAGTCACTGCATCACTTCAGTTATAGAATGGCTGTTGTCACTTCCAGTAAGAGAAAGATTGTTTTGTCATTTCCAATAAAACAATGACTGTTGTCACTTCAAGTAAGAGAAAGATTGTTTTGTCATTTCCAATAAAACAATGACTGTTGTCACTTCCAGGAAGAGTGTAGTTGTGTTGCTAATATTCTTTAAGATGATGCATTAGTGGGTAGCATTGATTCTCTGTGTTTAGCAATTTCTTTTATTGGAGTGCAAGTGGCAAGATTCATTCCACAGTGTTCAGAAATATAGGTGATTTGAAAAATATGTATAATCATATGTGTAAACTTAATCTGTGTGATCACTCTGTTTTAGTTTAGTGTATGTGTGTGTGTTCATGTATATGTGCATGTGTGCACGTAAACTTTTACAGCATTATCATGATAATTATAATTACAAGCACAACCAAATTTAGCAGAACAATAGATTCTGATAAATATCTTTTCAACTGTCCCTTGCATGAAGATTTGACCTAATAGTAAAGACCATAAATCTGTGGTGAAAGTTTTCAGTTGTACGTTCAATGTTACAAAACTGACATATTCATACTAACTGTGATCACTCACAGTTATTGGTTTATATGCTGGTAAAAGATAAGGTCTTTGAAGCTTAATGCCAATCTTGTAATAAGAAATATTTTCTGTCAAGATCAGACCATTGAATATGATTTCTACTTAGTGGACATGCAGATGTTAATGAATGTATCAATAATTATGGAACTATGTACAAATAAATCTTGTCAGATATATAAAAACAAAAACAGAATTTCTGAGCCACTAAACAAAGGAACAAACAAATACAGAACAGACACAACATGTTGCAACCTGTTGGATCTTCTTCAGACAGGAGAAACAACATTCAAAATAAGGAACAGAGGATAACAAAAGGTCGCATCCTCTTCAATAGGGATGAAAATTTGATGTGGGTAGAAAACCGAAACTTCAGAATGGAAATGAAGATAAGAGGGAAGAGACTGGAGGGGATGATAGTAATAATGATAATCATAAGATAATCAAAATGGTAATCTAATAATAATAGTGATGGTATTAATAATAATGATAGTGATAGTAATAACAGAGAAAAAGAAGAAAAACAAGAAGATGATATAGAAAAAACAGTAAAACAGGAAAGACAGTAAGATAAAATCAAAGAAATCTATAGTTTTGATACTACTTCTGCTACTAATGATAATATTAGTAATGATATCAAGAATGAAAAGAATGATTATGACTATAATGATACAGAAAATGGGAAGGATGGTTCTATGAAATTTAAAAGTTTGATAAACGTATAACAGTTTAGAAAATAGAAAAAGGTGTGGAAGGTAATCATTAAGATTAACAATGAAATTGATGGTGATGATAATAATAATAGTAATTGTAATAATTTTGTTACTACTTCTACAACTACTGATTATGATAAAATTTATGTTTGAAAAAAAGGTGACAATAGTAATAATAATGATAATGATAACAATCATTGAAAAAAAACTAGTGATGATGATGATGATGATGATTGTTAGCAAGTGGAAAGGAATGAAAGTGATGTAAGTGAGAAGATAAGAGCATTACTGAAGCAGGAAGCAGAAAAAAGCAGGGAAAGAAAGAAAGGGAAAAAAAAGGTAAAAGAAGAAGTGATGCAGTTGAAAGAAAATCTGAGTTAGAAAAGGGGGTGAATTGATATCTAAGTTAAGGGCTGTGTGTGTGTGGGGGGGGGGGGGGGGGGGATAGATAGGTACATGCTGTTTTGTTGTTGATTCCAAGAGGGCAGAGGGTGCCCAGTCTGGCAGTAAGATAAGATTCCTGCAGAGTGTGCTCAGATATGTTGCTCAATGATCGCCAGAGCACCAGAACTTTGACACCATTGGTATTGTCATGGTGATGGTTGAAGTACATAGCAATTGGTTTAGGTCGGTGTTGGCAGGTGTCAGCTAAGTGTTCAGAAATGCATACATGAAGTGTGTGGGATGTCTAACCGAAGACGAGGCATTGTGTCATAAGTGTGTAGGAGTTTTTCATTTATTGTCCATCAAGTAAGTGCAGCTGAATTAAAGCAGCAAACTGAACAGTCTGACTTGTTTTGATGATAACAAATCTTTATGAAAACGATACAAACACAGTGAATATTTCATATTGTTGTCAGAATGAAAAGAAAGACATGAGAATTTGGGAAAATCCATAATGGATGCATCAAGTTATTGTAATAGATCTTACACTAAAAGAAGTCAAATTTGTGGTTACATCAAAGTTAGCTGTGATGAATTGTGGAACAGGTCATTTCAGAAATGCTACCTATCAGTCAAGGAGAAGAAAATGAGAGCAAACCATATGCAGGAACTGGGTCGGTTGGAACACATATGCTCTCCCTCTCTCTCTCTCTCTCTCTCTCTCTCTCTCTCTATCTCTCTCTCTCTCTCTGTGTCTGTCTTCACCCATTCCTCTCCACTCACTGTCCCTCCACCTCCCTCTTCACCCACCACTCCCTCCTCACCCCTTCCCCAAATTTCCTGGCACAGTCATACCCTTTTGGTTAAATTACAGGCACAAGTTTTGAATCTGTCAAAAAGACTGTGCCATGTAGATGTACGAAAGCAAAAAAAAAAAAAAAAAAAAAAAAAAAAAAAGAAAAAAAAAGATGTACAGAAGCATTAGATGTTCATCACGCAGACGAAATCTGCATGTTTCTTTTACATCCATTTGTCCTTGCCACCCTTTGCCTTTCATCCTCCTGTGGCATGTATTCATCACATGCGAGTCATAACAGAGAAAAAAGAAACTATATACTGACATGGTGTAAAAGTACAGGTCCATTGAGAGATGGGGTCTTAGTATCTGAAGAAAGGTCTGTGACTCAAACCATTGTTTTCCCCATCTCTCAAGGGACCTGTACTTACACAGCAAGTCAGTGTATAGATTTTGTGTGTTGTACAAGGTCCTACAGTGACGAGGGTTTTTTTTTTCATTTCTCGAGTCAAAACAGGAAAATTCTCTTGTTCCTGTTTCCCTTTGACAGCTTGTCAAGTTTGTTAACTTTGGTGCAGAGTAGCAAATTAAACAGTATTAGCATTGGGATTTCTTTTCATTCTTAAAAAGGTGTGTTCCAGTACTGTTTATTCAGTAACATGTAGCATGATGTATTTTTCAGGTGTTTCTGAGCATCATAAATACATGTTTTATGGAGTATGACATCAAGACGTGCTTTTGTTGACAGTCCAGACAGTCCTGGGCAAGAGTTCTGATGTGTGGATTCTGGCTTTAGCATGCTCCTGGCACAAATAATGCTAAGGTGTGAATTTATTTTGTTAATGGCTACTGGTGTGGTCTTCTTTCAGGCGCAACGATCCACCGCTGTGTGTCATCACACAGGACTCCATGACAGTAGAGGAAGTGGGTGAGTTGTGAACGTCTTCTGACTGTGCGTTGATGAAGAAGTGGGGGGAAATCGGGTACATGCTTTCCCAAGCGAAGACAGTTCCTTTAAGCGTGTGTGAGTGGGTGTGTGTTAAGATGAATGGCATCAGACAATGCATGGTCACATGCTTGTCAGTGGAAGAGTAATCTGACCCCAGTAGGAGTACAGATGATGTTTGCCATTGTTGTACAGTATCTTTGGTTCCACTCATTGGTAATAACTTGCACATCTCTTCAAATACCATCTGTATCAATGGTCTTGTGAATCTGTATGTTGATCTGACTGGCCTCTAAACACAGAAGGGCTTAAAGCCCCAACTGGCAGATGGGGCTGGGCACTTGCAAATCATTCTCACAGCTTCTGGGGTCAGTCAGCTTGTCAAATCTCAGTTCAAAACAAGCGCATCCATCCCTTATCCCTAGCATGAATAGTGGAGAAAGAAATATATCTTCTTGTATCATGTACTGTTCTATGTAACCAGTATTTGAATGATTTGGTGAGGTGTTTGTCAGTGTCACTGATGCTGTCTGCTAGGGAAAGAAGCTTTCAGTGCAGCAAGCGTATATAGTTGCAGAAAAATTGTCTGATCATGACGTAGCTGGACTGATGCTCATGCTCGTGCTGAAATGTGACAGACCAATCATTCTTGTCACTAGTGGGCATAGTTGTGGTATCCTACGTGCGTTGGATCAGAACAGGCAACACAGTGAGTCAGCAGAGGGGCAGTGACTTCTCTGATGGGTTGCCTCTTGACAACATTGACTTCTCCCAGTGGATTGTTGATCCCTGGGCTACAACAGGACAAGTCAGGGGTGTGGCAGTGTATCGGAGCTGGAATGAGTGATGTTTGGGTAATGCCTCTGAGGTGGCACAGAAGATGATGAGACAGTTAACAATTTTTTTAAAATTCTCACGAAAGGTATTTTTTATTTCAGAAAGTTTTCATCCCTGTCTGGCTTCTGCCTGGAGTGGTTGAGTGTGCTAAGGGTTGCCCATTTCAGACCTAATGCTGGCTGTGCATAATGACAATACACTTCTGGCTATGGTTGTGTATGGGAAAACCAGAATGAATGTCATAGCATTGAAAACCTCCAAAAGGAGACAAATGATGGGACGGCAAGAAAAAAGAAATATTACTCGAACAACTGTAACTGAGGAACAAGAATCGCCCAAATGGAATGGCACTGTTGTGTATGTTTGTGTGGATAGAATTGGGAGATGGAAGCTTAAAACTTTAGAATTGTCTATAAGTTACATGTTGTGTTGCGAGACCCTATGTGCAAATGGACTGAAGGAAAAAAATCAGCTTTAAATATGGTCACCGGCCAGCTCACAGTTTCAGTTTACTTTTTAATTATGAATGGACTAACTGTGTACTGTGTGGAAAGCTTTTTGCAAATAATCTGTGTACAGATATGAAGTTTCAGTTGACACAGATGATGAAAACTTGCTTGATTGTAATAGTATGATGGAACAACATTGCTGTTGCAGTCCAGTGTTGATGGGTGCAGCATGACTGTGATTTGACCTGCTTTTCAGTGTTTGAAGAGACTGATCTGTGCTTTTCAAAGCACAGGGTCCGGGCATGACATTGTTCTGGAAAAGTCTGCCAAGGGCAAGGCACCATGGTGACACAGTTACACTGGGGGTAAATCCTGCACATGAGAAACCCAAAGCCATTGATTCCTGGGAGACCCATCTCCTCATTGGCAAAACCAGTGTCCACAAAGGCAAAGCCGTCATGATTTCATTTACCATACATTACATCTCAGTTTTGGAACCTGTGCTCAACAGTCCTGCTTGGACAGTTTTTGCTTTCCTGTTCTTCTCACCCTCAAAGGAAAGTTGGTTTAGAGGAGATTATCTTGCCTTCAGAACATCTCAAAAGCTGTAACCTCAGGTCTCTCCTTCCTTAACTTCCATCTGATTATCGTAAAATGAGAAGGAACCATTTCTGGGAAGTAGAGGAAAGTAGTCAGAGAGACAGGAAAAGTTTCACCTAAAACTAGTTTCCTGTGGATAGCTGGCGCTACCATTATGACAGGTCGATTCTGGTGTGATTGTGTTTGGGAAAGGTAGAATGAAGTGTGAGAAATTAATACTTTTTGAAACTGAGAGAGGAAAAAACTGATCACCAGCAGCAGCCAAAAGTTTGAATGGTGACTGGGATTGTTTCAGAACACATCTTGCAGAGCACCAATCACAATGCAGCAGCCAGAATGTGCATCGGTTTGACTGGGATTGTTTCAGAACACATCTTGCAGAGCACCAATCACAATGGTTTCCCCCCCGTGGTGGTGTCCAGGGAGTCGCAGTACCTGGTGGGCTTTGTGCTGCGCCGTGACCTCAACCTGGCCATCAGTCAGTGGCTCTGACCTGCCCTCTGTCTGTCTGTTGCCTCCCCTTAGGATAGCCACAGTCAGCTGGCATATGTCAATGTCTGTCTGTCTGTGTTTTTCCATGTGTCTACATGTGATCATAGTTGAATGGGTTAAAGATGTGTGAACTTGTCTTGATACTGGGACTTGGGACTTGTGTAAATAATGCAAGGCCTAAACATTTTTACAGCAGACACCATGAAGACCTTGTTTCAAGATGTTTTATTTGATGTGAAATGTGGTGTAATGCTGTTCCTGCTTAAATACACATTTGCCACCATTTTGAAAGAACCACTACTTGAAAGGAATCCTCAGCATCTGTATCTTGTAATTAAAGAACAAGTTGGGTGACTCTTCCTCCATTGGTGAAAGAAATAGATGCCCATAACTCCAACTGTTGGCCACAGGGTCCAAGGAGACATCCTTGTTTATTCTGTGTGCTCTCCTTTGTCATTTCTGCTAGGTATTTGGTTGTCATGAACAGCATTCGTTTGGAGTTATGGGTGTTTATTTCATCAAGGAAGCAAGAGTTACCCTACTTGTTCTTTAATTACTGTTTACTGTTCCCTGTCTCATTTAAGATAATCGATATCTGGTCTTACTAGCACTCTCCTCAGTAGCTGAGATAGTATCTCACAGACACAAAATGTTGTTTCTTAATATGAGATAAATTATGCAACTATTTTTGTTGACAAAAAATTATTGGGCAGTTATGTAACAGCCACGTTTCATTCAAACTTGTTTAAGCCTGTACTCTGTTGATTCTCATCCTGTCATAAACTTAAATGAATTGTAAATCTGACTGCATGTTTGCTTTTTTATTTGTCGTCTGTCATTGCAGGCATGAAGACTTATCAATGGTCAGCTTGGAAAGCTTTGTTGACAGCAGAATTGATCAACTCCAATTCACCCCATACTAGATACTTACCCTTTCCCCCTTCCTCCCAACGCACCCTGTTCCCCCATATACTGAAATTGTGCTTCGTTCCTTCAGATTTAAAGTGTATGGTCACATTCCTAACCCTTTCAGGGCAAGGTTTGGCATCTGTGGAGGATCTGTGCATAGATTCAGCTATTATTTCAGCGAGATAATGGGTCGGGGAAGATGTTAGAAGACAAGAAGGCCCATTAAGTTTAGAACTGTTAACCCTTTTCCATTTATTTGATTAAAAATACGGAGAGCAATGTTTCCAGTGTGATGAAGTTACAGACCCTTGAAGAGAGTGACTATGTAGGCACCTGGTGCTGGGAAGTACAGAGTCACTGTCATTGTGGTGCTTTACAGGGTGGATGGGTCAAATGAAAAGAAAGAGGAGTTCATCTATGAAATATCTGAAAAAAAGTTTCAATTGCAATAACACTTAACAAAAAAATCCAGACTGTAGTTAAAACCAGCTGTTGTTGTGCAGTAGTTAAAGAAGTGAGTTGTGGCTGGGAAATCAAGGTTTTGAACTGTATCAGAGGCAAATAATGGATTTTTCAGTCCGCTGGCTCTGACCCACAGTTGTGGAGTTACAGGCACAAAATGGGAAGGCAGAAGAAGACACACAGCCAATTTGGTCCATTGAAATGAAAATTGCTCAGAGTGGTGGTCAGATTTCCCAAAAGATGCTGCAGGTGTCTCATCTGCAAGGCTGGGTTGACTCAGACTAGAGTGGTCAGTTATCTTGATCATCTTCATCCTCACAGACCGTCTGAAGAAAAGTTTCACATTCTGTAGCCCTTCATGCCCTGCTCTCAAGGTGGCCAAGGCTTCAGTTTCTGGTGAGTTTGTGTCAAAATCTTGGTGTCGGCATGTTTATGGGGACTGTCCTCAAATGGATTGGTTGCACCAAGGGAGGAGCATGCTCACTTACTCTGGGCTCTTGACTTGGCAATCATCAGCAGCTGCAGGGGTCTCAGTAGGGGGTGTCCTGAATATGTAGGATTAGAACAGGTGCCACTGAGATGATTTAACAGCGGTGCTGCCTCCTCTGGTAGATCACCTCAGGACAGCCTGCTATTGAGTGCTCTCAGTGGACTGCTGGTGTTGACGCTGTGACAAGACAAAGCAGGGTGTGGCTGTTTGTGGGAAGTCTGAATGCGAGTTATGCCACTGAGTGCACATGGAAGACTGACAAACAGAAGACTGAATGGAATGATGGTTGTAGTAGAAGCAAGTCCCCTACCTTCCCCCCACCCTACGTCACAGCTCTTTAACACCCTGCCCCATCTGCTTCCTGTCTCCTCATCGTCATTGAAACCTATGGTCAGGGACTGTGTTGTTTCATGATGTGCTGTGTGGTGGTGTTGCAGCCAATGCCAGGAAGACCTCGGAGGGCATTGTCAGCAACTCTGTGGTGTTCTTCGCCTCCCATGTCCCCTCCTCCAGCCCCCATGACCCCGCCCCCCTCAAACTCAAACTGCGCAAAATTCTTGACATGGTTAGTTTGGTTGTGTCTCTGTGAGTGCGTGCATGCTTCTATGGGCGCATTGTGTGGGCGTGGGCGTGCGTATGTAATGTGTGCGAGTGTGTGTGTACAGCCTTAGGTTAATCTTGACAAGAACTGGTGTGTGGTGGTGGTAGTGGTAGTGATGGTGGTGGTGGTGGCGTGTGTGTGCATGTGTGTGTGTGTGTGCAACAGATTTCTTGTGCTGTGTATTTGTACAGGCTGTTGCATTGATGTGGATGTCAGTTATTATGTGTGAGGCAGTCTGTGTGTATGTCTGTGGATTTGTCAGTCTTTTTTTTCGTTTTCCTTTTCTCTTTTAATTCTGCTTGTGTAAACATTGTCTAAATGTGACATTGACGCTTCATTATTTGAGGGAAACCATGCGTGACATTGCAGGCGCCCATCACCATCACAGACCAGACACCCATGGAGACGGTGGTGGAGATGTTTAGGAAGCTGGGTCTGCGCCAGACACTGGTCACACACAATGGGTCAGTCCATACTCTGGTTAGGGATAGTAGGGGGGGGGGGGGGCTTGAGAAGTGTCAGTATGGGAGGAGATGAAGAAGGGTAGGGCCACTTGTTAAACGTAAGGGTGGTTTAGGGTATGAGATCTACAGAGTTTTGAAGAATAATGCCCCAAATCTACCTATGAGGGTAGAATAGATTGTGGTATTGGCAGATGAGCTGATCTAGAAATTGCTTGTTTATCATTTATTCTAGGAAATGACGTAGATTTTGAATAGTGAAATTTCACTTATCTTTATGGACTGTTTCTTTGTACAAAACGAGAATCCGACCTCTAACGATATGTTACATTGAACATAATGGGAAAAAAGGATACTGCCTGTATGCTCAGTTCATATCTTGTGCATTGATATTTGTGAATTATGATGTTAAGTTCCTTTCCCAGTCTTGCACTGATCATGCTGCACTGTTCCCTTCCACAGACGTTTGCTGGGCATCATCACCAAGAAAGACGTCCTGCGACATATTGCACAGTTGGACAACCAGGGACCCAGAGTCCATCCTCTTCAACTAAACAGCCGGCTGCCAGCAGGTAGGTGGGGCTGGTCCTGGTCAGCACCACGGGGTCTCCTCAACCCCTGCCTCTGTGCAGCCACACTGGCCGTCTTCAGCCACACTGCCAGGCAGGTGTCTGCTGGAGTATAGGAGTGCAGAGAATGTTGGAGTGTCCTGTGTTTAGTGGACAGACAGAGCACTTGGGTGGCACCAGTCAGGTTTGTGTATGGTAACTGGACCAGCATGGATACAGGAAGGGCGCACGATGGACTGCTGTTGTCACAGCTGTTGGTCTTGGCTGAGTGGATATGCAGCCACTGGGAACAGCAGAGTGGGTGTTGTGTTCCACACTATCAGAAGTGACCATGCTGCCAAATCGATGTGTGCACATAGATGTGTGTTGGTTTGGGAGTTTCACACTATGTGCAGACATCAGCAAAGGAACATGTGCAAGACCACAGCCATGCATACACAGCATTTGTTTATGCATAGTATTCACTTCCATTTAGTATACACACTCTCACACACAGCTTAGCTTACACCTAGTTTGCCTGAACTGTCTTAAATTCTGTCTTGCTATCATAAATATTCACAGTCTCCAAATCTCAGTTACACATACACTGACATGTGTCGTAAGAACTTTGTGGTCTGACCACATGCCCACTCACTGGTTTTGTTGTGTTGCAGTGGATCAGACTGTGTTAAGCGCTTGCAGTCACGCCCTTTTCACAGTGTTGTATTAGAAAGAAAAAAGAACTTGTTGCTGTTTGTTTGACCAAAGGACTGCCAGTCAGTTGACTGTTGGTCTGTTGTGATGGAACCACATTATTTGTCAGTGTCCAGATAAGTGGGGGGGGGGGGGGGGGGGGGAGATGGATGTTGTCTTGAAATTGACATTGAAAATGTGTTCTGTTCTGGTGCCTGTTTATTTATGTGGGTCTGACTACTTGTGTGTGTTTTTTTCATTATTATTGTAAGCTCAATCTGAATCAGTTCAGTTTTTGTGTATTTGCATGAAGGATAAATGTCCACCTAGCTATGTATGGTCTTCAAGGGAATAATCAGATTGGTTTGTTCTGTCTTTCTATTGTGATACAAGTGTACCATTTTCTGAATGAATAGGACATGTACTTCTGCATCCATTTGAATCCAAAGATGATTTATTTACCAGAACTGGCCAGTGCTTTATGTGGGTATTTGTATTTGGCCTGGATTCTTTTTAATTGAATGAAATGTAAGTTGGAAGAAAATTCTTTGAAAGCTATTGGTATTAAATCCTCTCCCACCACCTTTTTTCAAATGGGGGATGGAGCTGAAAAGGAAGTGGAGTAGAAAGATATGATGAGAATATTTACTGGGAAATTACCGTGTCAGGGGATGTGAATGGTACTTACTATGGGTGGTTTTTTGACAGACATCTGCCACCTTGTGGTGGTGGTGTGTGGAAATCGGCAGTATTAGTAACACAATGTGCTGCATCCACTTAGTGCTAACGTGGTTGGAAGAAACCATACATCAAGTGCAATCTGTCTGTCAGGTCGTTTGGAGGAGACAGCGGACAGCATTTGGTTTGCCAATAAATATGAAAGATGAGTGGAAGGCAGTCATGTAGGATAGCCGCCAATGTTGAATCAGAAACCGCTTCTTTCCATAGAAACATAGTAGAACTTCATGGGTGCATGCTATGGTGTGTATGTGTGTGTGCCTAGGCGTATTATGTCTGTATTAATTGTCAACATGACACCGTCAGTTGTGGCCATGCTGAATTATTCCCCAAGACTTGATTTGTTCCAAGGCTTGATTGTTCCAAGGCCTGACCATTATGTTGGGTTAAGGTGTAGATCAGGCACCAAGTGTGGTTCCGTGAGACCCTCTTCCCAAGTCTTCTCTGTTGATTCCTTCACTTATTTATTCATCTAGCATTATTCCTGTGCATTGTTGTCTCATGGCCAAGCAGGTGTGGTGTAGATGGACTGGTTCGCATGCAGTGATGCCTCATGTATGAAACTGAAAGTGAAACTGCTTGATGATGATGTTTTAACAGAAGTGTCTGCCACAAATGGCTATATCAATGACACTGCTCTCAGAAACAGTGGACTGTGATGCCTGTTTACAGTTGTGTTAGAGCCTTTCTTTTCCTTTTCAAGTTACCATAGGATTGTACACGGGTGCACTTGCAGATGTATTTTCAGTTACGTACAATGCTGCCTGCATAAAAATATCTTTATTTTAATCAAGTTTGAATGAAATGTTCATTGTGGTAGACGTTGTCAACAATTAACAAGTTTGTGTGTTGAGTGATCTGTTATGAAATATACTTTTTTCCAAAGACATTGAAACACTTGGTAGGTCTATAGAAAAACCTTGAAAAACGCACACACCCTCAGATGGTTGACAAACATAGAATCCTCTGAAAAAGAAAGGGAGGTGTGATGCAAACGCAGTGGGAAGTGGGTGATGGGGATGGAGACGTGCTACAGTGGTACTAGTGAATTTCAGTTGGAGTCTCACAGCCATATTGAAGTTTTAGAGAGAAAAAAGAGGGTACTGAATTCAGTCATGTCACATCATGATTTCATAATAACTCACATGTTGGCTCCTTTCACTTTTGTTAGTATGTCAGTTGATGATTGGATCAGATGAAATTGAATTCTTTTGTGGGATAACTTGTGTTAATGATTCTTTTCACTTTTGCTGATCATCGCCTCTGGTAGAATTGTCCAATTTTGTCGTGAACATTCATTGTCTCATGAATAATTTAGTTCTTGGCTTCGCAATGCTACTGCTTCTTCTGCAGATGGAATGAAATACGAATGGGAAATGCCATTTTGATCTGGTGGTTTACTGTATATAACTAGCATCTAGTCAAATGGTTCTGTGAATCATACATTGTTATACAGTGTGTTAGGTAAAAATGTGGATAGGTTTAGAATACTAAAATCACTGATCGTCTACAAGTATTGATAGAGCATAAGTGTGTGATAAAGTAGTAAACAAGTTCTGGATACAAACAGTTGTGTGTGTGTCCCGTAAACGTTTTTTCCCCCTGCTGTTATTTGATTTCGGTGTTTGTGTAATAAGCAGAGTGTGGAATATATTGAGATTATCATAGAGTTGTCATTTAAGTAAAAAGAAATAACTTTTGTGACCGTTTCTCATATCAGCTCAGTGCTTTGTGTGTGTGTGTGTGTGTGTTTGAGGTGTGAGTTTGTGTGCATTGTGTGGGGATTCCACTTCATGTTGTAGATGACATGATCTTCATTCCTGGTTAGACTGAAGAGATCACATTCTTCACATCGCTGGTTGATGACATTGTTTGCATTGTCTGCAGTTGTGCTGTACATAATGATGGTGAGAGTTTTGGAACCGTGTGGATATTCAGTCTCATAATTTATGAAATAATCAGACAGAAGCGTAGGGCATGATGGTTTGACTGTTATCATTAGATACTTAAGTCTTGGATTTTATGGCCTGTTATTTGGAAGGTTAAATTATTAAGCTTTATAAGTGAATGTGAGAATGGTAGTTTATTTGATTGTAATTAATATGAGATGCATTTTTCTGTATTTATTTTTCTTTTGTAAATTCAGTCTCTTTTGTAAATTCAATCTCCAGTCGTGTCTAAATTGCATAATGATCATCAGATGTTAGAAACTGTGTGTAATTTTTATGTGTGCATGTGTGTGCAAATCGAAAACTTTTTCAGATTCAAATTGTTTGACCCCTATCCCCAAAAGTAGGGGTTTATTTTTGGCCATATCAGGTCAAAAAGGCAGAAACATGAAAAAATATGATTTTAAGGGTTTGACGGTACACTGTATAAAGTTATACTCTCAGGAATTGTTTGTTAAACATTTGCATGAAAAAAAAATTGGACAAAAGTTTTAATAAACAAGATTATTGACAGTTTTCATGCTAATTCTTCCACTAGACGTTACATACAGTCTACATTTCAAGTATACCCAGTACTAATACTACTAGCGAGTCGGTATACCTTTATTTTGCAAGGTTCAAGAAGCAACAGTGATATTGGTACATGTGTGACTCATATGATATAGTAAAAGTTTGCATAATTTACAGAAACATCAACAGTATAATAACATCATGTCTGTGATCTGATTTGCATGTTTTTTTTCTGTATTGGTTCTTTGGTGTCTTTCTTGATTTATGTACTTCCATGTGAGAAAGAGTCCATCTTTACTTTTGCAAGGCATGTAAAATATGTAGAAACAAAACGCCAATGAGCAATCTCAATCATCATGTTTGTGTGTTCTATTTGTGTGTGTGTGTGTGTGTGTGTGTGTGTGTGTGTGTGTGTGTGTAAAAACCTATGTGTTGTGAATTTTGTGTAAAATGTGTGTAGGATGATGAGAACCATTTGTGTCCATGTTTACATGAAAGCATATTTTTGTGTTTGCATATGTGGGATCTGTGTACGCACATTAGTGTGATGTGTGGGTGTGTGTGTTGGGTTTTCTTCATTTCAATCGGTGATTACTAGAATAAGCACGTTCAGGAGTATTGGTGCATACTGGACTTTGGTGAAAATGCGTATTTTGACTACGCAATGTTGATGGTTGGTTTGTTACCCTCAAGTTATGAATACATTGAACATTGTGTGTGGTCTCTTTGTCATACAGTGAGCATATTTGGTGGGGAAAGAAAGCTATCTGAACAAACCTGCGTCAGCAGTAACTGTGTCATTTGTGGCAATATTGAGAAACATTCCATTGTGAGGTACCCATGGCTTTTCCCCTTTATTTTATTTCATTTTTTTTGGTTATTGATGGTGTTACTGTGGTGTTACATAGCTTCAAGCAGAATTATGTTGTAGTGGCCTGATGACTGACTGTCAGTTAACCAGTGGTTCTTATATCGTCATTGGTTATGAAAATAAATGAGCTCATTATAAACTGCATTCTGGTGCAGCACATTGCTTGTGATGGTGGTTCAGAACTGAAAGGAGAAAACAGCCAGTTTGAGGTGATGACCGTTGGCCGCAAAGTAGGGAGATAATGGACTAGTGGTGGTGTTCGTGTTATTTGTTCATTGTAAGTGAACTGGACTTGCTGTTGTTGCAGTTTGTGGGTACCGATGTCGGCTTCAGGTTGATTACTGATGGTGATTATGTTTTCCTTCAGTGACAGTGCTGATTGCTGGTCTTCTTAGTGACTGACACAAACTAAACAAATCATACACACTGTTGTAAAGATCAAGAAATAAATGTTTGGTTGTTTGGCAGAATCCACTGAATTAAGAATGAGGCTTGACTAAATATCAACTGTCAGCACACAAAATCTCAGAATTGTTTTTAATCTTAGACTGCCCCAACGTATATCCTGCTTTTCTGTTCATGGTTATTGTTTCAATGGTACTGTCAAGTGTCTCATTTAAGTTATTGAGCAAGGTGGATAATGGATAAATCAAATATTTATTCAACGTTGAGTGCTCAAGATTGAATGACCCACCATTTTTTTTTTTTTTTTTAATCTTAGTCCCCAATGAATGTGAAGGCTAAGATGATATCTTGTTGCATCCAGGTTCAGTGTTTGCAGATATTGTTCCTTGAATGCATTCCATCTGAACAAAGATCTGAACTAAAAATATTTAAATGTACAGTGTATTATGTACATAGTCTATGGTGAAATAAATGTAGTCACTGTCAGGAATAGTTCAATACAGTTGCTGCTTTTAACTAAACAAGGGATTGTATCCAACAAGACTGGAACATTGGATGAAAGTCTGTGAAGTCCTTGACAAACAGTTTGAAATACATCACTATCTTATAACACAAAGGAAGACCCGACTATCAGGAGAGCTCTTGGGTCTTTTCTTCTGTGGAGTGCTACTAATAGTTCATGAGTCCATTTTCAAACCATAGTTGAGTGAATGTGAGATAAACCTTGTCACTGAAGTCCTTATTTGGAAAAACCGTAACTTCCGTCTTGGACAACTGTTCATTTTCATATTTCTTGCTTCTGACTGGTAATTTAGTTGGATTGTTTTATTTGTAAAAGTGCAGCGTGAGAGGATGGAGTAACAGTGCTGGGAATGGTGTTATGTAATGTTAACTGTTACTGGTTTCTGATCTGTTCCTTTCAGAGTGCCATCCCTCTTGATCACTTCACAGAACAACATGATAAATTTGTCAGTTCAAAATAGGTTTTGTCTGTACAGTTCTGCTCTGTATCTATAAACACCTAAAGCAAACTAAAAAGCAGAATTCATGGGTATATTTGAGGGACAGAAAAAAAGTATGTATATACATACAGACATAGGACAAGTGAAATACAGCAAAGTGGTCAGCTTCGTGTTTTACGAAGGCTTCGTGGTGGTGAATTCGCTTTTTAGGAAGGCTTCATAGTGGCAGACAAGCAGCTCCCCTATTGTTATTAAGAAAAATTTGTAGATGCATATAGAGAGATAGCATAGGTAAAATGCAGCAAAATGGTTAAGTCTTCTTTTACAAAGATTTCTTGATAGCAGTCCTGCATTTTCACAACAGTTGTTCATGAAAGTTTGTCATGTAGCAGGCGACACATGTATTTTGAAATCTGGCTCACAGACAACATATTCTGCACCAGCTTTCAATGGCATCAGTACTGCTGAGAATACACTGGTAAAAACTTCTGTTGATATTTTTTTTCTTGGAGTTGACAGAAGTTTGAAGTTTTAGTGTGTGCCAGTTTCGTTTTGGATGGTTATCCTTAGCTGTCATAACACTGGGTAAGCAGTAGTGAGTTACAAAATCAGTAGTCAACTTTGACGCACCATGCCTTCTCATTAGTGACTGACTGGTAGTTGGGCAATTTTTATACTTCAGATCATGTAGGTCTCCAATGATATATAGCATATTATGCTTAAACTCACAGAATTTGAGAGATTCATCATTGTAAAGTAAACTGAATGAATATGAGTCTGCACACAAATTAAATGGAGCAGATCATAATGAAATTGCAAGGGTTGGTACCACTATTTGATAAATGCCTCCATCTTTCATAAAATGTAACCTAAGTTGTTCTTTTCTTTGTCTTTTTTTATGTCCATGACAGAGAAGATTCCCCCTTGAGTCCCCTTGACATAACACAGCATTCATTGGCATGTTGTATTCCCCAGCAAACAAAAACACCATCTTGCTTCTCATCTTATTCATGATTTCTTGCATTCCCAGTCATGACGTTTTGTAATGCTTGATGTATTGAGTTTATTTTTGAGATGCTTTTCAGCTAACTGCATGCTTCAGTGATGGTTTCATGTAGCATTTTGTGAATGAATGCCAAAGATCGAAGAGAAAAAATGTTCAAGAAAGACCAGCAAAGAAATGTGCCACCAGGCCAACAGTTAAAATACGACTGGAATTCAAATCCAATAGGTGGACAAGAAAGAAAAAAACTGGCCTGGGATTCATCTTCAGGCCAGTGTGATTCAGCATCAAACAACTTCCATGAGCAGAGAGTGAGCGACATAAACTGATAAAGGGTATATTCAACATATGCTCATGAAATGATGCAAGGCTGTAGGTCTGCTGTCGACTCCATTCCTGCCCTGGGCATAAAAGCGTGTGGAGGCGTGCAGAGACAAGCAGTTCTCCTGGTGTGGAAATGCGAGAGTGGTCATTGTGTGAACTTTTGTTGTTGATGTGTAGATATACTATGGCAGTAGTGAAGTACATGACAATGAAATATCATGATCATCACTATGTCAGACAGTTCATCAGCCATCGTGTGTTAGGCTGTTGCAACTGAAAAGTAGGAATCCAAATCATGTGATTAAAGTGGTTTTTAAACCCGGCGCCTCTTTCTCCAGTTTGATTTTACTCCTTTCCTCTTTCTTCCTCAGCACCGATCGACTGATCCCTCAAATAACAAAATCCACCAAGAAAATCTCATGGACATGTTGACCCTTATATTGCTGCACTTTAATAAATATGAGCGCAAGGCTGGGTACAGATCACATCAAAATGTTCTAGTACTCCCATGTCTGAGCCCACTCTTTCACTTCCCGACACCCCCCGAGTGCCTGGGGGTACCACTACAACTAGTAGTGGTGCACTGTTTTTTTTTCCAGCACCCATTCCCCCCACCCCTCTAGATGATGTCACATCCAGGCAATGGAACCCACCATACATTTACTACAGAAGAGTTTGGGGGGGGGGGGGGGTTAAAAAAATGCAGATCAGCAGATCAACATGCATATGCTAGTATTGATCCCAAATTAGGTGAAAAAGAATGAACAAAGCAAGATAAAAACATGAAAGTTAAATTGAGCTATACTAATAAACCCCTGAAGAGGAGGGAGGGAGAGTGGGATGGGGGGGGGGGGGGGGGGGGGCAGGGTTTGATCCAAAGCAGTGTGTAAGCTTTATTATTGATATTGATAGAGAAAGTTTACGGTGTTGAACCCATGACTTGCAACGGGGTTCAGACTGCTCATTGTTTATCAATGATTTTGCTGTTTACACAACTGGAAGCCTGTACCCAAGTGTCCAGCGCAGGCTCCAGCTTTGTTTGGATAAAATTCATCAGTGGGCAGATGAAAACGTTTCACTTTTCTCCTACGAAGACACAGTGCATTCATTCATAATTTTCATTGTTTTTTTGCAGATCGTGAAATCAAAATAGGGAAATCTCCCATTCAAGCTGTCAAAGAGGCCAAATTCCTAGGAATTATTTTTGACCCAAAAACACAACTTTCTCAGCCACATTAGAAACCTCAAAACCTCTTGCCAGAAAGCTCTGAATATTCTGCGGGTCGTAGCACACACTCAGTGGGGTGCTGATAAGTAAACTTTGCTGCACCCCTACAGAGCCTTGATCCATTCCAAACTGGACTATGGTTGTGCTGTGTATGGCTCTGCAAGACCGTCTTTCCTCAAACTCTTGGACCCTATCCACCATCAAGGGTTTCATCTCTGTCTTGGAGCATTCCGCACCACCCTGTGTACAGCCTGTAGGCAGAGGCAGGTGACCCTCATTGTCCAATCACAGGCTGAAACTGTCTTCGAATTACTATATCAGACTGTTCTCTGAACCGGAAAACCCTGCCTATGACTGTGTCTTTGACTCTCAGTTTCAAAGCAAATTCGATAACAACCCAAACTGCATTCCACTATTTTGTCTTCGTATGCAGCCTCGCACGTGGAATGCAGGTCTAGACCTCGGAGTTGTGTCCGATTTTTTCAAGTTTCCAGATGAGCCTCCATGGACTTTTTCCACACCAAAAAATTGTTTTGACCTTGCAGCTTTTCGCAAAGAGTCTACCAGCTCTCTGGCATACAAGGCATTGTATGCTGACCTCTGTTCGAAATTCCCATCATATCTGAAAATTTTCACCGACAGTTCCAAGTCTGAAGATGGAGTGGCCTGTACAGCCTATTGCCCTGGTGCTCCTTCTCAAATATTGTTGGAACATATTCCTTCAGATGCTTCTGCTTACTCTGCTGAACTTACAACTCTGGTTCTGTCACCGAGGATAATCTCACAGTCTAAGGAGAGGGACTTTCTGGTTCTGTCAGATTCACTGTCAGCTTTGGAGGCCATAGCTGGCCACAGCCTTCAGCATCCAGAACTTTTAAACTTCTTTGAACTTTTTACCAAGTTGAAAGCGGATGGTTACAGCATTATTCTGGCTTGGGTTCCTGGTCATGTCGGCATCGGAGGGAATGAAATGGTTGATTGTTTAGCCAAGAATGCCACAACAGAGAAGCTGTCAAACATATCTATCCCCTGCTCAGATCTGAAACCCCAAAATGAATGATTATGTCAGAGACCTCTGGCAGGAGGATTGGAATACACAGACGGACAACAAACTCTTTCAGATTCGTCCAAACCTAAAGGAGTTCCTCTCATCTTCGTCGTCTGGTGGTCGTAAAGAAGAGAAACAGTTCTGTGCCGGCTGCACACCGGCCATTCGTATTTTATCCATTTATACCTTTTAAAGAGTGAAGAAGCTCCGTGGTGCATTCCATGTCATGTTCCACTCACAATGAACAAACATATTCTTTTAGAGTGTTGGGACTTGCACGATGTGAGACACAAACATTTTACAGCAGATTCCATGAAAACCTCGTTCAGAGACGTTCCGCCTGACACGATCTTTGAGTTCTTGAAAGAGGTTAACATTTTTCTTTGGATCTGAGATTTTAGAGTAGAAAGTTAGATGATGTATTTTAAAGAATTGTGTGAATGAATGACTTGTGAGTAGATTTTAACGTGGTGACAGCCCTGATATGGCCCTTTGCAGTCGGCTGGGCTATAAGCAACATTATCTTATCTTACCTTTGACTTGTGGCAGGGGACAGAACTTAACATACCAGCAGTGGGGGGAGGGGGGGTGTAGAAAGAAGCAACATTCAAAGGACTTATAAGTGCCTGTGGGCAGACTGCAGAATGGATAACCAGTGTCCTTAGTGGACAGTGCTTACAGTCTATCAAGTCGCCAGATTACAACAATGATGAGATGACAGCCCTGGAGCTTGGCTAAGCTGTACGCAACACAAAAAAAAAGCTGGTATACAATAAACTGTAACAAGAATAAAAAGAGGTATGCACAGGCCACTAATGGCAAAAATCAGTGGACAACAGTAACGAACAATTTGTAAATGTTCCATTAAAGCACAAATTAAGGTATCCATTTTTTTTTTTGTCAGAGCAATAACAGATTGGAACAATCTTATTCTAGACCAACTGCAGGGACTTCACTAGCCATGTCTGTCTGTGAGCATGTGTGATTTAACCCCCTCGAAACTGTAGCTACACATGGTACCGACTCCCGTAACATATTCATTCAGATCCAGATCCGTGGGAAAAAAAGATGATGAAGGGAGTGACAAGTAAGAGAACATTGAATCTGCGAAAGGCAGGACTACAATTTAAACTGAGAAACAACTCGGACATCCCCTTGGGGGCTACCAGCTATATTCCATCCTCTGGCTGTGTGAGAGTGATGTGAACTGTTTACAGCTCTCCAGACAATTATATTGTCGAACATTGATGATCTGCCCTGACATGGACAAGTTTGGTCAGCTGGGCTTTAACAGAACAGAACGAAATGCTTGCTTTGTATGTATGCATGCCATGATCAAAGAAATTTTAAAGACAACTGATAAATGTCTTAATAATATTGATTTTTCTTTTTTTTTTCTTTTTTGTCAGTAAACCCTAAATATTGCAAATGAATTCGTCTTGCATACACACGCATGCTCACACCATAAAATTTCATCAACTGAATGTAAAACATGTGGCTGTTACAAAAGGAAACCAGCAATCAGCCTTGCAACCTGACACGGAACCATACAAAACATACCTAGTCCATCTGACAGACTAAAAACACAATTAGTTTGCTGTGGGTCTTCTTTATTTTGCTTAATAAAATTGCAAGAGTCCTAGAGAACTTATTGGCTGAAAACATAACACAGCAAAATCAAACTTGACACAAATCTTTTCAAAAACAATCAAACCACTTAAGTTTCTACTAAGTCTTATTGTTATTACAACTAAGTTACTGTTATGACTGTTATCATTCATTTTTATTTTATCAAACTTTTTTGAAAAAAAAAAAAGGGGTGGAGGGTCAGCGAGGTCACAGAACCCTTTAAACGTAGTGAATTAAACAAACCAAGAACCAAAAACAAATCAAAATATGAAACTGAAAGGTTGTGTATAACAAAACAAAACAAATACTCTATAAAACCAAAAAGTGACATCCACTGTAAAAGTAAATATTCGTCACTCAACTCAGCAGAGACAGAAAACAAGTTGGCTGGGGAAGAGAAGAATGATGAAGAGAAAAAAAAAAAAAAAAAAAAACTGTGGTTGAAAGAGACTCCCACCCACCACTCATTCTCCTGCCCCACAAAAAATAAACAAACACCAAATACCAAGAACAGACTCCAGTCAGATTTGTACAGCTCTGAACCACCCTCATTTGGGTGAAGACTCGTCTTTCCTTGAGTAGTAAAACTGTGTGTGGAGGCAGGCAGGATCGAAACTGTTATCATGCACAATTTGGACACGTTTGTTCTTAGTTGACGAGGTTAGGTTTTGTCTCGCATTTTTGTGGTTCCCTAAGTCTGACCAACTACAATTGTACTGTCTCAGTCTCTTTGTATTTGACCATGTGTGCGTGCGTGTCTGTAAAAAGGGGACCTAATGGATAATGCATTTCTAAAGCGTGTGTAAAAGACCTTGCAGCAACAAAAGAGTTGTCTCTGGAAAAATTCTCTGAATGAACCTTACTCCGATAAGATGCAGGCAGGGAAGAAAGGATTGGAAAGCAGCCTGAATTTCATAGACATATCTGATATAATGAAGTGTATCTCTCTCTCACACACACACACACACACACACACTCGTCAAGACTACTGACAAGCAACGATTCGGCTTAAAACGATTTCTGAGCCCACTGACCTGTCGTCCAAACCCAGTGTACACATTCACTGATGAAAATGCCAACAAAAAATCTAAACACTCAAAATGCAGGTTGGAGACCCTTCAAATAAATGGTGTTTGTCTGTCTTCAGTCTTTTCTGTTAAAAACTGGGACAAATACCTGCACAGACAACAGGTGTAACAGACCACTGAAAGCTCAAATGCAATTTAAAATGACACAAAAGCAAACAATATCAATAACATAAAGCAAAATGCTGAGAGGGAAAAAAGACGATTCTGTAGATGCTGCACTCTATGCAAAGCCTGTCGGAGAAAACATGCAACCAACCCTAAGACAGGGCCTGACTTCACCCTTCAACTCCTTGTTATCACTAGGGCATGTAGATATGCCCTAAGTCAGAAATCCCTTTTCTTATGGAATAGTTGCAGCACTATCCGGCCAGAACAAAGTATGCTGAAAATGGAATTTGTTCCTGCACTATCTGGCCATAACAAAGTATGCCGAAAATGGATTTTGTTCCTGGCTTCTACAACCGATGTCAACATTCTGCAGTGTTCAACATCAAACACAATTCTAAACAATTTTTTACATCACCTATCCATACTCTGACTCTTTAAGACTATGATTGTGATAAATGGCCGTAGTAATCTAGAGTTGTCTGCCAACACATGCAAAAAATGCCTTTCATGCTGAATGTTCCTTACAGAACAAACAAAACAAATCAAACATGGTTTGGTATTTTTTTTTCCCCCCAAGACTGCATTCCTCAGCTTTGAAAACTGTATCCAAATGATAGGAAAGTGTCTAAAACATTTCTGTGGGATGAAAGAAAACAGCCTTAAATGGATGTGGGTGTTTGTGGCCAAAGAATCTGAAGGAAATCGGGTGAGTGTGCAATAAAAAAAAGATTTGTCATTCAGTAGTGCACAAAAAAGTTCATTACTTGTCATCCAGTTGTAAGTAAAACCAAAACCCATCCCAAGCAATGTACTATGAAACTCCATGGACAACCAACACAGCAAATTAAGTTATGGATGGTTAATTATGTTAATAAATACATGTAAAACTAATCTCGTTATTACAAACAAGTGGATATTTGACTGTGACTTACAGTGTCTGACTAAAACAGTCATTTAAGGTTATTAACGTCCAAATATGTTTCTGCTTGCAAAGATCTGGATAGTTGGGCAAAACATACTTTGGAGTGAATTATTACTGACAGTGTCAATTTGCCTGTATCACTGAGTGTATGTGTTTTAATTGGTAATCATGATATACTGCACACCAGGTGTGACTTGCACAGTGTATTAAGCCATTTGCCCCAAAATTATTCAGGCAGAGGTTTTGGACTTCACATGCACCCCAGTTCTATGTTATTTATGATCCAACTAACGCTGAAGGCAATGTTTGGGCCCATAATGTGCTCTGATTTGTGATTCCTGTTTACCAACCATTAAAACACATCTGATGAAGGATAATATGCAAGAACAAGAACACTCTGCACAAGGCAAAAAGCATCATGTGCGACTTGCATTTTACATCTCAAAAGCAAAAAATGAATAAACAAATAAGACTAAACAAAAACAAAGCAAAACAAAAAAAGATAAAATACCTTAGTGTTTACATACATTTAGAAGCTGTTTAAAAATGTATTTAAAAAAAAAAACAAAAAAAAAACTAGCGATCTTAACAACATGTACACTAAGAAAGCGGGGATTTCCAACAAAGCCTTGTCAAAGACAAAAGTAAAGCTTTACACTGTTCCTTCCTTATTCAAAAAAAAACAAACAAAAAAAAAACAGTGTCTGAGACAAGAGCCAAACATTGACAAAATATTCCATAGAAATCGATTACAGTCATGTGCCATATAAATACACATAACATCAACATGGAAGACAACATATTTAGCTCAAAAACTTTAACAATAGAAACAGTAAAAATTCAGTACTATTCTTCTTACACTTTGGCCCAGAACCACTGAACCATACTCTAAGGAACAGCAGTACTGCCAACCCTCCCATATTATATCCAGACAGCCTGAACTTGAAGAAATATCCAGATTTTTTGTTCTCACCAATTTCAATCAAAAAAAAAGTAGCAGCTTTGTGTGTGTGTGCGCGCATGCGTATCTGAGTGTGTGTCTCTATAAGAGTGATGTAAATGTTGCTAAGCCAAGACAAAATGGTGTCGGCACATGACAGCAACTACTGGGCACATTCACTGAACTTTATATTTTCTTTGTGAGCCTTGTGCTGCTCAGGTGGATGTGAAATATTTCTTATCTAAAACCAGCTCTCGCCTCCTTTTTCCCACTCCCTTGCTCCTGTAGGTTAGCAGCTATGGCACTGTGCAACAAGTCCAGAAAACCATTCATGCTGTATGTAACACAACAGCTCACAACAAGAAGCTGGTCTTTCTGAATCGCCTGATCACAATCCTGTGTCGCTGCTGACGACACTTTCTTCATCTACACAAACTGTTCATTTGTGTTTGTTCATTTCTCAAGTTGTTACTTCTTTGTAGATGTGTCAGGTAAAGGGTGCAAGCTTGAAACATCCTTTTTAGGGGATGTTTCCTTGTGTGTTCTGTGCGCTCAGTGTTGTCATTTCTGCTAGGCAATTCTGTGTTGCATGGGTTTGTATTCATTTCATCATGGGAGCAAGAGTTAATGTTGTTGTTCAAATAGTTAAAAAGTTTCAAAGCAGAAGTTTCCTTTCTTTCTTGACTGGAAAACCTTTTTTGCTAGATCTTGGAGATTCACCACTGGTCAGATTCTGTTTGTATGTGACCACTTTTCACTGAACAACACTTATCCCCTGGACAGTCAACTCTCACTGACAATTCAGTTCTATGACTTCTTTTCTTCGTAAAAGCAAAGAATGCTGGACACTGAAGCACAGAATGAGCAAAACTAAATGAAAGCCAGTTAAATATCACAGGCAACATTGAAGCAAAAAATGTGTACAAGGACTGCATAAAGCTGAAAGCATCTCTTCACTTCTGTCATCAATGTGCATCCATTTTTCTGACTAACCAAGTTTTGTGCAATATCATCATGCATCTGCACAACGAAAACTTGTGAAGTGTGGAGCATAGGAGAGTTACAAATAAACACTCCCTCTTTTCGATTCAAATTCACATACAGGTATTTCGAACTCCAAAAGTAATGGGGAAAAAAATAACACAGTAAATGAATACTCCATTTTGATGTATGAAATACCCCCCATTATTGCACCAGCAGTGACAGATTAAACATAATACAAAAATGACTACTGGCATACACTTAAAATAAAGGCACAAAATGTTAGGTTTTATCCTTTTTTTTTTTCTTTAACTCTCACCATTTTGTAGCTTAGCTTAGTTTTGAACCAAACTAGGCTGTAACACTTCAGTGATTATGAAACAAAGATTACTCGTTAAAAAAAACGTCGATTTCAAAATACAGGTAAATGTCTTCAGGTTTTTGGTTTGTAACGAAACCTGTAGAATTTGACCACTGAAAATGTTTGAAACAGCTGAAACAGTAACAATGGTAAAATATAGAGGTCATGGCATCAATTGAAGATATTCAGTAACGCAGAGCTAACTGTTAAGTGTTGAGTATAAAACACGTGGATTTCCAATAATTTCTTCAGCAATCAGAATATTATGATAGAAAAGTGTGCCTTGTAACTGAAAAGTTAAATGGTAATCATGGTGTGACTGAAGACTACCATGGATCCAAAGCTAGTGGATAGGGAAACGGGGTGGTGTGCGAGGGTGGGGGAAAACACGATGTGGGGTCAGAGGAGATTAGGAAATGAGTATATTCAGGAAAAGTACAACAGCAGGAAATTCAAAGCCAACCCAACTCCTGCCGACAAAAAGCATGTATATAAAAACACCAATCCATAATGCTGACAGATATTCCTTTCATCTCTTCCTTCTCTGACAGCGCTCTGTAGGATTTTCAACCAAGCAGTCAGACAGGACTGCCAGTGCAACCCAGGTCTGAGAACTGTACACAAATCTTTCCACGGTTTCCTTTTCAAACTGTCATTCCATAGATGTAAGGAACTGTTCCTCTATATGTAACTACGTTGCTTGCAGACAATCAAGGATAAAACGGGTTATAACATGATTAAATCATTACCCTTTGTTTAGAACTCTTTGAACAAAATGGAAAACCAAATATGGTGTGAGACAGACATGACAAAAGCATCGAGTTTAATAACCTGTTGCAAGACGAGAAACCAGACCACAGCAATAAACAAAACCAGGGGCACATTGCCATGAGCAACACACACACACACACACACAAACACACATACAAAACTGTCAAAAGGTATTAAAAAAAAAACAACAACAAAAAAAAAAACGCCCTAAGCAACAGGTGACTTGTATAAAACTTGTGAAACATGCTACCTTTCATTAAGGTTGCTGAAATCTGTTAACTTACCTTAGTATCATTCACAGTTGTTTAAAAAAAAAAAAAAGAGCACTTTTCTTCATTACATCAATGAACACAAACACAAAATAAAGCTTCTCTGATATGAAAGTAAACCAGCAGGTAAAAAAATAAGTAACTAAGTAACTTGTTTTCATCCTTTTTCCCTTCACCTAAGAAAATACATTTAAAACCTGGTTCAGCTAACATCTTTAAAAAAAAAAATCAAAACAAAAAACACACAGAAACCTTTACAACACAAAGTGATATCAGTCAACAAACAGAAAAAATATTTTTAAAAAACCTACACAAACAACTAACAACAATTTCTTTAATCAAGAGGCACTGCAGTTTCTACAAGATCAACATGATAATGGCAATCACAACTTGTCAACAAGAGTGCCCTGCACACTACATGGCAATCACAAGTGTCAACAAGTGTGCCATGCACACTCTATCAACCCAACAGCAGAAGTGTCCTGTCGCATTCCTCTGGAATGCTCAGTCTTCATCACCAGTCCCTGTCAACAACTTCAGTGGAATGGCCATGACACAATGAGTCTCACATAGAGAAAACAACCCCCAGACTTACTTTTCATGGTATATGAGATGAAAAAGTACTTGTGGTACAGAACTACAAAAATTTTTTTTTCCCTGATATCAAGCTTCTGTTAATTAAAGACAACATTTATACACAGATTTTAAATGCACAGCCACTGTACTGGAGACTGAGCTCTTTTTTTTTTCTGTTTTCTGTTTTCTCCTTCATTTGAATGTTCATGTTGGGTTATGCGATTTGCTGGGCATAACATGATCCTCTTCCAATTATGAGAAAAATTTTGATTGAAGTGGCAAAGCCACTACAGCATGTCTGCAAAGCGGACGCTTCTATCTGGGAGAATCGATATCGTACCCTATCCCCATTCTCAATTTCTTTTAAAATAAATCTGCGCTAAAACTTGAGCGATCTGGTGCTGGATTCAGAGATTAAAAGGCTAGAAATGAAATGATATTTTGGCAGACGGAAAAAAAAAAATTGCATGGGAAGGGGAAAAATCTGAGAGACAAACAGTGCGCGAAGGAGACAGCAGAAGAAGGAGAGAGAAAGAGAGAATGGAAACATAATATGCTTTAGCACTGCCAGAAAACAGAATTCATATCTTTTTTTTTTTCTGCCCTATTTGCTCAAACTCATCAAGATTACCTTTACTGATTTTTCTGTCCAGTTTTGCCATGAAACATGAATCATAGTCAACATTTTGAAAAATCAGACTGAGCAGATGCTATTTAACAACCTTACCAACTGAGGTCCAGAGCCATTTGAGAATCACAACCATTTCACAAATTCCTTTCTATCTGCTATTGTCTTCATCCTGCAGGAAAAAAAAAAAATTCTTACATGGAAACAAAAAAATTCTGAGAAATCTTTAGATCTGAAGAACACTTTAAGCCCTGAATTTGCTGACTGGTATTGCCAGACCACCCCATGCACAGTCACATGAGCCAGCCAACAGAGGGCAGACGAAAAAAGATCCAACTTCATCCAACAAAGCAGGATACATCATGAAAGAAGAGAAACCCTGAGTTACTGGAACACATGCCAAAACCCATTCCTTCAGTGAAGAGCTCTCATTCCTGGAAACAGAGTCATCTTCCAACCTTCTGTCTTAGTGTACCAGGGATCACTGGAAGAGACGGCCAGTCAGAAGCCGAGAGAAAATCATTAACACTGGAGTACTTCAATGGGAAGTACTCTGAGAACCAATGGACTCATTTCTTCACTGATGGATCTGCAGTTGAGGCCACTCGAGATGGGGAGGGGAAGTAAACATCAGATACTGAGACGGAGAGGTGCACATATTCATCGCTACTGGGAAATACTCCTCCTCCAATTTCAGAGCAGAAAGAGAAGCTCTCAGGCAAGCAGCAGAGGAAGGGAGTGCCAATCTGAATGCACCAAGCCTAAAATGGTCATCTTCACATACGTTCTCTCTGTCCTGAGTGCACTCCAAAATCACTGCAGGAAGGACCTCAACTGTCTGGATGCAGCTCTGCAAAATCTTGGTACAAATGCAAAACTTGCCCTTCAGTGGGTCCCCACCCATTGTGGGATCCATGGAAATGAGGCGGCGGACAGACTGGCCTAGGAAGGGGGACAGCTGGAACAACATGACTCAGAGGTCTCCTATCCTGAGGAGAAAACATTCATTAAAACACTCTAGCGGAGGAAATGGAAACAGCAACACCCAAATTCCAACCAGGCTGACTACATCTATCACCTATGCAGAGATGAAGTGCTGCTGGTCAGACTAAGGACTGGACATGACAAACCGAATGCACACATGCACAAAAAGTACAAGATTGACGAGTGCGATGTGCCCATGCAGAGAGGACGAAAAATGGACACCGAACACATACTACAGGACTGTCACCTCCATGCTACTGCCAGGCAGGACACGTGGCCTGAGCCAGTGGCTCTGAGGGCCAAGCTCTATGGGGACCTGGCGGACCTTTGGAGGACAGCCAACTTCGTGCGGGCAACTGGCATCACCATCTGAATGTTTGAGAAGAAGAAGAAGCTGACTGATATGACAAAACACAACAGCTGTGTAACAGTTTCAAACATCAGCTAGTTGGTTCCAGCAACTGGAGTAACAAAACATCATAGTCGTATAAAATGGTCTCAAACATAAACCAGTCTGTTCCAAAGTTACAAGTCTTCTGTGTCAAAATTCAGGATACAGGAGAGTGCAGATGGAAGTTAGGCCACTGCAAACCTGTTTCCCCTAAAACTGCTATTGGTGCACTCTCTCTCTCTATACTCTCTTCCTCTAAACATATATTGCATTATTGATTCTGAACTGTTTTATATTCATTGTTGTATGTGTGTTGATAAGCACTTCTGTGTGATGTTCTCTTTCATGTATTACAGATATCTATCCTTTTCATGAGGGCTGGATTTTTTATAAAAAGCCACCAACTTTGTGCTTATTCCTTACCCTCAAAAAAATAACATTTTATTCGTTTGCTCCATCTTCAAAAATGACTATTTTCTGCAAAGTGTGTGCACAAACATTACAATGCTTTTTTAAACCTGGGAGAAAAGGGTGGCTGGTGTGGGGGTGGGGGTATTCATTTACACCTACCACTACACAGCACAGTGATTACATGAATTCCAATTAAACAAAAAAATTCTTCTGACACAAATTTGTTTCATACCTGGTTGAACAGTACATGTTGGCACAAATTTGTACTCCATTACTTTTATCTTTTTTCTTTTTTTAAATACCTCAGGGCCTGTAGTCCCTGCTGTTGTTCCTACATTTTGGCATGTTGCAGAAGAAACAGACAGCAAAACATGATTCCACCAGCGGGAGTTAGCATGAGTTGTCACTCTTGGGACAAAGCACCCTATTTGGCACACCAAAACGAGAACAGAACATTAATTTTTCGTTCTACCTTGAAGCCCCGCCCCACTCTTCCTTCACTCCCCTAAACCCTCCACCAACTTTTTCTTTGTAAATCAAGGTATGGTAATCAGTTCTTTTTTTCCACCAAATTATGAAACTGATTACATTGTTTTAAATTTGAAAATTCCTGACAATGTTAGGAGTGGTGTCAACTGCACCAGTTACATGTTGGTGTCAGAAGAGCTAAGGAAAACATAGAGTTAGAACCTTTTCTGTTCATTCTCGTCTTTTTTTTTTTTTTTTTTTTTTTTTCAGAATTATAATTCTGTCGCTCTTTGTACAACTCCTCTTTATTCTGATTGTTCTGTCTTGGATTTTCCTCTTTTTTATTTTACAAAGCCTTTCTCTCTTCATTTTCTTTTCAATTAATCAGGCTTTTATCACTGGCTTTTTTTCATAAAATCTCCCCCCCCCCCCCCCCCCTCCTTCACTCCCCACCTGGCTATTACTTTAACTGGATTCTTTTCACATAGCCATTTTCTCCTAATCTTTCTTTCCTTTGACTTTCCTCAAAGAACCATGATCAGCACTGGTTCTTTTGAAAGAGATTTTTTTTTTTTTTTCAGCTGTCTCTAATAAACATACAGTTTTATTCCTTTTGTTATTTCTACGACTGACTTTTTCCCCCTACGTTTATTTTTCAGGGAACACATTACTTCCCTCCAGATTCTTTGTGAAGTGGATAACCACATTAAGACACAACAACAGCCCAGATTCTCTCTCTCTCACTCTCTCTCTCTCCTGCCAGTATTTCCATGTCAAGTTTGCATCACTGGAAATTGAACTAATAACCAATCATGAAAACCTTGCTTTTGTGAACAGTTTCATTTGCATATGACTCAAGACTAGGAGTGTCGACTAATGTGACCAAACAGCAGCTACCAT
Organism: Conus betulinus; assembly: GCA_016801955.1. Classification (NCBI taxonomy): domain Eukaryota; kingdom Metazoa; phylum Mollusca; class Gastropoda; order Neogastropoda; family Conidae; genus Conus; species Conus betulinus. The sequence continues at coordinate 351,084 of JADBJO010000170.1, forward strand.
CCTGACAAAGCCGACTGTCATCACATGTGGCATATACATATATAGGGAATACATCAACATCTCTCTCACACACACAAACACACACACACACACACAATGTGGCATACAAGTACAACACAAAAATGCGTCAATTAAAGCAGCAATATTTCACTTTGGAAGCAATGGCGATTCAGTTAGAGCTGGGTTAAAGTTGTATTCACAGCAATATCATAACATATTTCAGTGAACAGTCATGTATCAACAACAAGTGTCTGAGTCAAGACTCATAAAAACATATGTGGGAGATAGAGAGAGAGGGGGGTGGGGTTGATCTACAACCTGTACAAGACATGAAGTAAAAAGAACTGAGAACTTTGATGACAAAAGAAGCTTGTGACAAATCATTCAGATCACCACTGATCATAACAGCACATATTCAACCATGTTCACCTCTTTTCAGAATGACTTCACTACAAAGATTACTTTCAACAGCTTACTAAGCAACAGATTTTCTTCCTTTTTATATGGCGAATATGTTGCTCAGAGATCATTTAAAACAAACAAGTTGACAGACAACTATTTCTCTGTGACCTTTCTACACAACAGCATGTCATGTCATACCCTAGATCCAGTGCTCTTCTCGACTGTAAGAAGTCACCAACTGAGATGCATGCGTTGTCCAAACTGTAAGTAACTGCCATTCTGTTGGCGCTGATGCTCATATATGTACAGCTGTCAGCAGTGGAAGTTTGCACATACATCAACTTCCCCACTGGACATAGCAAAAACACAACCAATGCTAATTGTATAAGCACGCAGCAACTATTCAACCTAAGCATGCTGTTGTAAATGTAAGTTACCAAGCACATGTATTTACATAGAATGTCAATCTGTCCACACTGGTTCTGAAATGTCAACGCTGCAAAACATGTAACTGGAGGGTAAAGAAAACCTGACAATCGTTCCCTATGAAACCGGTCACCAATGATGAGTAGGCTTCATGGTAGACTTGTGGTCTGGGAAGTTGTGGATTTGCTTCACATCAGAGGCATTTACTTGAGGGGTTTATCAGCCTCCTACTAACAGCATGATGTGTTATGGGCTCCACTGGGAAGACTGAAACCACACAGACAGGTTTCATCCACCTGAACCAGGAATCTCTGAAAGCGTTGCTCAAATTTCCTGACCAACACTGCAGGTGGCTGTATTTCTCAAGCGTGTTTGACTGCGGGATACATTACGAAAGGAAGCAGAGAATACAGCCCTGTTACCTAGTCTCTTGACAAGACTTCATCATCCTCACTGGTCATCATGAAAAGAGCCTCCAATTTTGAGGCTCTTCTGGCCCTACAGTCATAGTGGCTATGGAAGATGAGAAAAAAAAAAGAAAACAAAGAGAAAAAAAAAAAGAATACAACAGTTTCCCCCAATCAGGAAAAAGCGCAAAACTAAAAAACATATTTCAATATGCATACCATTTACTGTTGGACTGAAATGCAATGTTTGTCTGTCAATGCAACAGGACAAAGAAAAGTAAATTCAAACCTACTGCAGGAAAAAAAAAAAAAAAAAAAAAGAAAACAGCACTGACAGTGGGTGTCCACATCAATGCCAGCAAAGCTTGGTTATAATGAGTAACTACAATGAGTATCACAGCTGTGCTCATTGCTTTCAAACATGGAATCTTACACACACACACACACACAGGATAAGCTAGTCTAAAGACACCATGAATCAAGCAAAATATAAGTTGAAAATGGTTCCACAATCAGCCACCCTGCTTTCCCACTTACTCTCTTTGTTCTGCTACTTGAGTAACTGTCCAAACATGCTACAAGCAAACTCTGTACTGTCTCTCAAACAACAGCTGTTTACAAGCCCTCCATCTGGACCAAGTCACTGTGAACGTCAACCAATCATCTGGCTTTCTGTTCTTCCCTAACCTGAGCCAACAAGGCTGAAAGCATTCCTGGAAAGCACAACTCAGAACAAAAGAATGAGTATGAACTCCTAAACATCTCCAACTGGGAACCTTCACTTTACAGTGTTTGGTTACAACCGTCCTGAATATTTGGGCTTTTTGTGACTTTTTTTTTTTTTTGTGAGTGGCATCGTCATTTGCATTTGACATTTTCAGATCTAAATTTATTTGATCTTTCCATTGTCAGAGACAAACACACACTGCGGAATCCTATGATCTGCATATAAATGACGTAGCTTGACTGGTTGGGGTTACATATGTCTGGATTGCAATCATGGCCTGACTTTAGATATCAAATTTCATTCTTCTTCATCAACCGTCTATGGTACTAACCTGTACTAAAATTATTCTGCATAAATCAGAAATTTTTTTTTTTTTCTCTTTTTTTTTTCGTGGGGTTTTGGGTGGGAGGGGGAGGTTCCATTTGTTTTTTTTTTCCTTTTTTCTTTTTCTTAGTTTGTTTTGTTTTATTTATTTTTTTTTTTTTCAATTTTGCTGACTTTTTCAAGTGGAAAGACTAGGTGCAAGCCAGACTGGCTGTAAGAATGGAGTTAGATGCGACAAGACAGGCACCACTGCCTAGCACCTTTTCTAAACTGATTGACTTGTATTCTAAATTGATGAAATCCTCAATCTTAAAAAAAAAAAAAACAACTTGAAATGAAATGTCCATTATTCAAAACAGTACTCTCATGTGACAGACTGTAACATGTACTGCAATCTGACTTAATTTAGTGTGAAGAACCATTCTGGTTTGTCTTGTTTCACCAAACACAGCAACAGCGTGGCCTCTCAATCAATACTGGAGCTCACCTCAACAACAGTATTCTATATTCTGTAATGCACACTGGTCCAACACTTCACAAATATCATCATCTCACACAGTTACATCCTATCAATGGGGGTGATCTTCAATAACTAGACTTGAAGATCACATTCCCGCTCTTCTCCTACATTCAGAAGACTTTCACACATGGAACTATTACTGTCATACAGACTGTAACCACCAAAACAACCAAAAGAGAGAAAGAAGACAAAGAAAAGCCAAGCCCAACTATCACAAACGCTGTCAAAGCTTAGGCGTCAGTATTAACAGGTCACAAAATAAGACAAGCAACAGACCATCAAAATGATAAGGTGACGGCTGCTTTTTGCACTTTGTACATTGGAGTTTGCCACGTCTCTGATACTTGCATTTTTCAGTCCTCCATCTACATGTTGTGCCAAGTTACATCATGAGCATGAGAGGCAAATCATAAGTCATGTCTACTCCTGCACCCAGTGTGTAGCTAAAGTATGCATGATTGAAAGGAAAGTCTCAACATATACTCATGCTCGAAGATGTGCACACACAAATATAAGCATGAATACACACACACACACACACACACACACACACACACACACACACACACAAATGCACACGCATGCATGCACATGTATGCATGCATGCATGCTTATGCACACACACATACATGTACACACATATATTTTTAGATGAAACACTCGCATTTACCTGAACAGTTTCCTAACATGATAAAATGTTGATGATGACAATGGGCCGTAGTGCCGCCTCAGCCACAAAAACTGGCCAAACAAAGCTAGCAGACTGCTGTAGTTTGCATCATGGTACAGTGTATGACATCTAAGAAACAGTTCCCCAACAATTATCGCATATCCTTATCAAACCGTCTCTTGATTTATAACTGTGGTAAAAATGACAGCACACCATTTTCTTCTTTTTTTTTTCATCTTTAGTAGAGTAACAGCATAACTGTCAGTGAATAAAAATCAGAAACAAAATAACTACAAGCTCAAAACATTTCTCTATCAAAAAAAATTACAGCACTGTATGTAGCTCCAATAGCAAAATGCCTATGACTGTATTGCTACTTTTAGGAATTCCCTTAACATTAGATGCATAAAGATACAAACCCAGTGCATACACCAAAACATCTCTGAAGCAGTTAACAGCTTCCAAACTTTCACCCTCCTTCCAAACGACTGATAACTTTTTAAAGAGATCCATAGACAAATATTCCAAAGATAACATTCTAACAATCTCTGTTAAAAGAACAGTATAATTAAGAAAAGTGAAGACATTTATCAAAAATTGGTTAAAATACCAGTATACCAAAACAACACCAATAGAGTTATACACCACTGATAAGAAAATATCTCCTTCTGATACCAAAATACACAATCGCTTCAAAGGAATGCAATAACAGGATGGTCACAACAGTCACTGAGCAGTACCAGTCCATTCCAAAATACTGATGTCTCTAGTAAGGTAACTTCAATGAAAAAGTCGATTACTGAATGGTCCTTCAATAAACAAACTGATCAATGATTGGTCCTTTATGATCAAGTAAATCAATGAATGGTCTTTCAATAAACCTAAAAATCAGTAAATAGTCCTTCAATGAACAACATGTACATCAATGAATGGTACTTCTGTGAATGTATTTCTGTCAATACTACAGATCAACGAACTGTCTTTCTATGAATATATAGATCAATGAACGGTTCTTCAATGAACAATTGGATCAGCGAATGGTCCTTCAAAGAACAATTTTTCAACCAACACACAGATCAATGAATGATCCTTCAATGAACAGTCTATCAATGACCACACACATCACTAAATGGTCTTCAAATGAACATGCAGATCAATGAATGGTCCTTCAACAAACAAACTGATCAATAACTGGTCTTTAAATAAATATGTAGATCAATGCCTAGTCCTTCGATATAAAAGAAATGCAGATCAATGAATGATCTTTTATATGAACAAATGGATCAATGTACGCTGCTTGAACATGCAGATCAATGAATGGTCCTTCAACAAACTGATCAATAACTGGTCTTTAAATGAATATGTAGATCAATGCCTGATCCTTCGACAAAAAAAAAAAGCAGACCAATGAATAGTCTTTTTATGAACAAATGGATCAATGTACGATGCTTCAGTACATGGGGATGGTACGGTCCTTCACTGAACTCTTATACCCTTCTATGAACACTTGTATCAATGAACAGTCCTTTGATGAAGACATGCATGAATGAAACAAATGACCCAGCAGATCAGTGAGTGGTCCTTCAAAAAATGCAGAGTCTGACCGATCAATACATGGTCTTTCAATGGACTTGTGGAACTGATGAAGTCCTTCAATAAATACTGATCAATGAACATTCCTTCAATGAATGAACACTTATCAATGATCCTCTAATGAACAAATATAATCCATGAACAGTCCTTCAATAAATGCATCAATGCATGGTCCTTAAAATTAAGGTATACAGACCTTTCTAGCAATATAAATGCTAAAGCCATGTCAAGCTCAATGTCTATGTGAAAAGTAAACATGAAATTGGTCCCAAGATATTTTCAGCAACATGTTTAAAAAGTATGGCATGGTAACAAACGAATCATTAACAGGTTCACATAAACTACATTGTAATAATAATAAAAGAATTAAAAAAAAATCACACGCACACCAAAATACATACCCCCCAACACAAACTGAAATCAGTTTGAGATAACATCAATGTAAAAAAGTAACACGTCCAGAAACTACACCTGCTTTCATAAATCATCATCTTTCACGTCTGCTTCTTGCATTCCTGCCGTTTCTTCCAAGGAGTCTGAAGAAGCCGCCATGTCAAACTCATCAATGTCAGCAGGGTCATAGCGTGGCAGGTCGGTCATCATCTGTTCAGGGAACAGCCAGGGCTTGTACTCAGGTCGGTTCTTCATCTTCCACGCGGAGTAGCTTTTGGCAGCTTTGTAAATGCGGTTGATGACCTTGGGTGCCATGATTCGCGTCAGTTTGTTGATGGCCCAAGCAGGCAGGTTGCCTGTGTAAAACGTACGGTGGATGTACATGTACTGACTTCATTCGAGCTCTTTTCATGAGAGTTATTTTCCTTGTCTTTGTAACTAGGGTTTAACCTTTACACTGCCATCGTCACATTTCTGCAACCACATGGCTTACCGCCCACATCACCGAAATGCGACCAACTAGGATTACCTAACTCTCTATACTCTCACTCTCCAATCTGATGAGACAGAAAGCCAGAAAGTAACGTTACAGTTGGTTGATTCCCTGACTGTGCTCACAGCCATTTGCTTCGTCAGAGCGCTGTTCAGTTAAGTGTTTTTTTTTTTTTTTGATCAATTTATAACAATTGTTTTTCCATTCACTATGATGTCACAACCAAGCACTTCAGGTACTCGGCTTCAGCGTACATTTACCACAGACTAGGTGATGGAAATACTTGAATGGACAGTCAGTTGATACTGATTCAGATAAAGAGCACCCAGATTGTGACTAGGAAACATTCTGTGAAACTGAAAGGGACAGCTTGACTAAATTACCACAGAGGCTGACTGTTGGATGCATCCAAGTGGAGGGGGGCAGGCAGCACAACTCTCACACACACACACACACAGGCCCCTGAATGAGCTTACTGTTGCTGGCTGCTCTGGGCCAACTTGCAGTGACTGAATTAAAAGCCATGTGAGTGAGAGACATTATATAGGGGGTGCTAACAGCTATGAGATAATAAACTGCAAGCCCAGCTGGCTTGCCACAAATCAAGGTCAAAGGGGAAGTGGCTGACTGACACCTGTCAGAGGTGTGTTGCAGAGATGAGTTGAGTGACCAGCTGGACTCAAACGCCCTAGCAGCATTGCTCCCCAGGTTCAAGAGACCAACAGGCAAGTGAATGACTTTGTTTTCATAAAAAAAATATTGCTTTCAACAGTGAAAGTGAAAAGAATGTGTGTGCATGTGTGTGTGCACACATGCGTGTGTGTGTGTGTGTGTGTGTGTGTGTGTGTGTGTGTGTGTGTGTGTGTTCCCTTTTTCTTTCTTTCATGTGTGTACAAGTGGGGCATAAGTGTGTGTGTGTGTGTGTGTGTGTGTGTGTGTGTGTTCCCTTCTCTTTTTCTTTCTTTCATGTGTGTGCCAGTGGGGTGTAAGCAGTTTTGGTGTGTGTGTGTGTGTGTGTGTGTGTGTGTGTGCCTGTGCGTGTGTGCGTGCATGCATGCATGTGTGGTTTCTTTTCTGATCACATCATTAGTCATTTCATATAATATTATTCCTCTGAATGTTGTTTCAGGAGTGCTGGTGAACAAGGATGATGTTCAACCTGTGATTTCTTCCAGCTCTTCTTCTGCTGTTGGGGGGTATGTTGATTTATAGCTGTTTTTCTCTTTTTCTGTTGGATATTACATACTTTCTGGTCTTCCTTTTGTGAGATGAGTATTTTTCCTCTTTTTTTACATAGTCTGATGGCATGCTTTCATCTTTTTTTATGTTGAGACTAAAGATAGCATTCAATTTTTTTATTCTGAACTTTTTTTTTTGCACTTGAAATTACCAAAAATTTGAAATTGTTGTTGTCTAATCATTACTTACATTCTATGATTTAACCAAAGTATAGTATATTTCCTCCATTTCCCAAAAAAACAGCATGAGAACTGGTTACTTAGTTCCAGAGATAGCCGCATTTCACACATGCTGGTATGAAATAAGAGATTTTTCTGAAAAATGGCTTGCGATGGGGATTTATGCAAAACAGAACATCTGGCAGTGAAAGGGTTAAGGGTTCCTTCCCTTGTTGTTTTGGAGCAACCATTTGTTTTTCATGCTGATCTTTTTCTGAGTAAAATTTGCGACAGTTCTACTACATAGGAGCTTGAAACGAATATAAACCAAACATCTCTGTTTGAAAATCATACAGACGTGTATGTCATGGTTGTGAAAGCATCTGAATGTAAAACTGGATCAAAATGCAAATCCTTGTTTTACATAGGAATGGAATCACACCCATTCTTTAAACAAGGTGATCCAACTTTGATGTAAACTATGAAGTAACAAGTAAAACCCCTGCACTGGTTCCATCTCTAAGAGTTGGTGTTTCAGTTCACACAGACACTCTTTTGATCTGTTCTGGACCTTTTGTGTCACACTTCATGTTGGACAAGACAGAAAATGGCAGTCATCTCGACTCATGAATTTGAATCGCTTTAAATCAATTTCATGTACAAGGCACAACTTTATGTATCATGCAGTGCTGGAGATTACTGTCATCAATACAGAATCATTTAAAGGGTGTGGTTAACAATACAGGTGATATTGCGAAGCATGCCTGAACATGACTGAGAGCACTTTTAAACTAATAGATAGTTGAAAATGTGCAAAGAACAAGCACCATGTTACATCAAATGCCAAAATGCAATCCACTTGTATATCTCTTCATCACTACACCTTAACATACCTCAAAATCATGTGCATGGATGTTACATATAATGTCATCTCCCATGACTAGTCAAACCACTCTGTACTTGCAAACTCAGCGGCAGTGACAAGTTTTCATTCCTGTATTTGTAAAAATATGTTTTGTTGCATGCCTTTCAAATAATTAAGACACAGGCTGTATCATGCAAAGACATCACTGTGGTTGAACATTTATCAAATTGCTGTTAATAGCTGGGATCAGCTGAAACTGTTGGGCACTGAATCAAAATGACAACTGACAATACATCAAACTTGCTGGAGTGCAACAGGCAAAATACTAAACACAAGAATGTGTTAACCCTCTTCAGTATGCACTTATCTGAGCTTTTCAATCAGTTCCAATCTCAAGGTATTTTATAGTAGAAAATGGCATTATTTTCAAAAAAAAAAAAATTATTTTGATAAACAACTGCAATAATTCAGAAAAAAAAAAGGATAACAGGTCAGAGGCAGGGCAGGAGTAGCAAAGGGGGGGAGGGAAAGAAGTGGAGGGGGGGGGGGGGGGGGAGGTATAGATGTGAAACAAATTTACAGTAAGGAAAAGTGGACATGAATGTGAAAGAAATTTGTATTCAAATTTATCTAACCATTACATTCTGGAACTGTAAAGAGAGAGAAATCACTTACAACTGCAAGCAAAGTACTGATCCTGAAAAACCAAGTACCATGTTGTGGGCCTAAACTGCTGTGAGATCAACGGCAAGTCCCTCCCACCCTCCATTTCTCAATTCATCTAATATCTCAATTTGTGAAGAGTTTAGCTGACAATACTTCCATGACGGGCTGTCTGGGAGATGAGAAAAATACTGGTAGCTACATCTACTACTACTGCTGTCTTGGCTTCCTACACAAAGGCCAGCCCCAGGACCAAGACCTCACCTACCTTTGGGATCTGACTGGGTGACGTAGGTGAGCTCACAGCTGTTGTCATTAATGTGGCGAATCAGGTACCCCGTCAAGTAGGAGATCCCACGGATCATGCCTTTTTTCACTGGCCGCTTCTGATCACATAAAAACAAAACATATCTCGCATTAAAGACAGAAGGAGAGACTAGAGGGAATACCTACTTTGTGTGAATGTGTTCCCTGTTGTCCAAGCCATTAAACACAAGCAGGACATTTTGGGAGGAATTGGTATACTTCAGAACCTTCTTTCCTCTTAGTTTTTCCATTGAGAATGATTGCCATCAGAAGGTGGCCTGCATTTCAGTATGATTCGATTACAATGAACTGAAAGCATTTGATGATGTGCCAGTTCTGAAAACTCCAAATATTCCAATGATTTTATCTTTATCAGGTTCATCACCTCATCTTGTAGCACAAAAAGTAGGCCACTCTCTCACCAGAAACTGTGGGGGAAAAAAACGAGACAGAGTGAGACAGACATACAGACAGACAGAGCTCAGACTATCTAATGCACTATGTGAAATGTCCATGTCATGGAGGTAGACCAAGACAGAAAGACAAGACAGAGAAAATTTAGATCATTTAAGGTACTAAACTGTATGCCCCATGTCAGAGACGGTGAAAGAGAGGGAGAGGGAGAGGAACATATAGACACAGTGTCATTAGAACTGGGGCAAGGCGAGGAGGGGGCAGGGGAACAGGATGGGGGAAGGGGGGTGGGGCACCGACATCCCTAATGAAAATATCAGGGATGGGGGGGGGGGGGGGGGGGGGGGCAGACTACCCTCTGCCCCCCCCCCCCCCACCTCTTCCTCCCAATACCTGAAACCAAAGAATATGGGGCTGCATGTTGTGGTGGTTTCTGTACACACACACACACACACACACACACACCACTCTATAAGATTGTCAGACTGCAGTGATGTTTTTGTCAGTTCAGGCTGGCCCCCACCCTCTCAGTCTCAGACAGAATATTTCCAAATGTGACTGAGACTGCTTGGTTTCTGACATTAACTGTAAAAAAAAAAAGAGCAAAAATTTAACAAACAATACCCTTTAAGTATTGAGTGTTGATAGGAGGAGGGGATGGGAGAGGGATGGGGAGACTTTCACAAAGATGTGAAAACAATGTGCAAAAGTGCATTAGGTGCACAGAAAGAAAATATTGAAACTTTTTTTTTTCTTTCTCTATGTGTATGTGCATGCTTGGCTAGCTTGTGCTTCTCTGTACTATGCACACAGCAGTCCTAAAGGACCCTATGTTGTTAGCTTGGTGGTAGTAATGCTGAAACTGAAAAACTATATGCATACAACGACAATAACATGCTCTAAAGAAAACACGTCAATGTCATCATCGCCAGTATCATCTAACCCACTTGGTGTACTGAACAAGTAACAATAGCAAAGGGACGCAAGCTGGAGCCAGGTGCTGCCCTCTGGACAGGAGTGGCACAATTACTGCACACAGCTCCATTGTGTTTCCCCCGACACATCTGTTGCACCCTCCTCAGCTAGCACACCCCATTGTGTATTCTGATGAGCGTGTGTGCACATCTATCCTATCTGCATCCAGTCGACATACACAAACCAAAGAAAAATAAATGTAACAAAAAAAAACCCAACAACAAAAAGTCCACAATACAGCATAAAACGGGTGTGATCGATTGCAACAGTAATTTACAAGGTGTTCACTCATGCTCTCATTTGTTTTGTTCTCTCCAGTACATGTGCAAGCCCTGTCCTTTTCTTTTTCCCACGTTGATTTCCTTGCAATGTAGCTGTCATATATCATATATATGCACAGGTATGAATAGCATGTGTGTGGATACTTACCGCATGATTCACCGAATGGTTGAAGATGATTTTCTCATTGCCTGTGTTCTAGCCAGGAGCGCTGTGTGACAAAGTCCCTGTTCTTCAGTGGAGGTGGGCATCTGACTGTGGAGATGAGAAAGCAAATAAACAAATAACAGAGAGAATACCTGTTGGAAGTGCTTCACAAAACACCATCATCCTCTCAACACGTGTCACAGCACACACCACACTCACACATGAGCACTGGCCTTGAGCAGCATGCACACAGAGACACAATGCTGCTACGCTTTTTTGGTTTTGTTTGTTTGTTTTTAATAAATGGTGATCAATTTCAAATCCCTTTTTTTTTACTACTACCTCATCTTCTGTGCCTTCCCTTGCATCACACCTATGCCACTCAGTCTGTCCCCCCCCCCCCCCCCCCACCCCACCCCCCCCCCCCCCCCCCCCCCCCTTCCTCCCCTTCCCCCCCCATCATAGAGTCACACTCAGATTTATCCCATCACAGCCCTAGCACTGGTAATCCAAAAGAAGGAATCATTATCTGGCCACCATGAGGTAAACGCCCCAAAAGAGACACTGCACTGCTGCAAAGTCATCTGGTGGTGTTCACCTGACCTGCATTGATTCAACACAGGATACCACCTGCTTAGCCCCCTCACTAAAAGAACTGCTTATGCATGGAAGAGAGACTGCTTTAATGTCTCCCCCTTCTTCCACATTTATTACAGCGGAACATATATGAAAGACAGGAGATCAAAGAAGGTGGAAAGGAAGAAAGGATGGGAATGGATCGAGAAGATAGGAATGCTGGGACTAAAGAGGAGAGGAGGGGCGGGTGAGAGGATAGGAGAGAAACATGCCACTGCTTGTAAAAAGCATGCTGAATCTCCTTTGAGTTCACACATCAGCTGTGTTGTCCAACTTGCTTTTCCATTGTTTCCACATCACCTGGTCTTTAGTGTTCACATCAACTAATGAACTAAGTTATTCAACTTTCTTTTCCTTTTTTCCACATTGCATGGTCCTGTGAATTCACATCAACTATGTTGCCCAACTTGCCCTTCCTTTTCCCCACATTACGTGGTCCTTAGAATACACATCAGCTGTGTTGCCCAAGTTTCTTTTCCATTTTTTCCACATCATCTGGTTCTTTGAATTCACATCAACTGTTTTGTCCAACTTGCTTTTCCTTTTTCCACATTAAATTGTCCTTTGAATTCACATCAACTATGTTGTCCACCTTGCCTTTCTTCATTTACATTACCTGGTCTTTTGAGTTCACATCAACTGTGTTATGCATGCTGCTTTTTCTTTTTTCTAGATTACCTGGTCCTTTGAATGCACATCCACTGGGTCATCCAATTTGCTTTTCCTTTTTCTCATATTACCTGGTCCTTTGAATTTGCCTCAACTGTGCTGCCCAACTTACTTTTCCTTTTTTCCCCACATCACCTGTTCCTTTGAATTCACATCAACTGTGCTGCCCAACTTGCTTTTCCTTTTTCCCCACATCACCTGTTCCTTTGAGTTTGAATTCACATCAACTGTGTTGCCCAACTTGCTTTTCCTTTTTTTCCACATTACCTGGTCCTCTGAATTTGTGTCAAGTATCTCATTCACCTTGCTTTTCCTTTTTCCCCCACATTACCTGGTCCTCTGAATTCGTAACAAGTATCTCATCCACTTTGCTTTTCCTTTTTTTTCCACATTACCTGGTCCTCTGAATTCATATCCCACTTGCCCTTCCTTTCTTTGGTCCTTGGCATTAACATCAACCATCCCACTTGCCCTTCCTTTCTTTGGTCTTGGAATCAACATCAACCATCCCACTTGCCCTTCCTTTCTTTGGTCCTTGGAATCAACATCAAATCCCATCCCACTTGCCCTTCCTTTCTTTGGTCCTTGGAATCAACATCAACCATCCCACTTGCCCTTCCTTTCTTTGGTCCTTGGAATCAACATCAACCATCCCACTTGCCCTTCCTTTCTTTGGTCCTTTAAATCAACATCAACCATCCCACTTGCCCTTCCTTTCTTTTGTCCTTTAAATCAACATCAACCATCCCACTTGCCCTTCCTTTCTTTGGTCCTTCAACATCAACATCCCACCATCCTTGCCCATCCTTTAAACAACATCAACCATCCCACTTGCCCTTCCTTTCTTTGGTCCTTTAAATCAACATCAGCCATCCCACTTGCCCTTCCTTTCTTTGGTCCTTTAAATCAACATCAACCATCCCACTTGCCCTTCCTCCTTCTTTGGTCCTTTAAATCAACATCAGCCATCCCACTTGCCCTTCCTTTCTTTGGTCCTTGGAATCAACATCAACCATCCCACTTGCCCTTCCTTTCTTTGGTCCTTTAAATCAACATCAACCATCCCACTTGCCCTTCCTTTCTTTGGTCCTTTAAATCAACATCAGCCATCCCACTTGCCCTTCCTTTCTTTGGTCCTCTGAATTAACATCAACCACGTTACCCAATTTGCTTTTTCCTTTTTTCCACATTATCTGGCTAAGCACAGCACCAAAGTTACCTTTTATTCTGCAGCCCTGCCCCGTTTTCTTTCTTTCTTTCTTTTTTTTTTTTTTTTTTGTCTTTTTATCTCAAAGTTACACTTCTACTATAGCTCAAAAATTAATCCAGTACTAGCTAAGGTTGGAAATTTCTGGCACACAGTCATACATCATACACACGCACAGTGACACACAAATGTACATCCAGCCATCAGCTAATACATCATAACGATCTACAGATGGGGTGTGGAGGCTGTCAAACAGGTTGTCAAGTTTTCTGTTTCCTGCGAAAGTCACATTTCTCATCTCCCCCATGCGTCTTTCTTTCTCCACCGCTCCCCCCCCCCCCCTCCCCCCCCCCCCCCCCCCCCCATTCCCCCACCCCCCACTTCCCTCCTTCCACCTCTCTTCT
>JADBJO010000170.1:370000-375000 GCA_016801955.1 Conus betulinus
AACTACAAAATATTTCAATACATATGAAAAGCAATCTGGCGTACTTGATTGGCGATTTATTATCATGTTGTCTCACACACACTCAAAAACACACACTCTCTCATCATGGCATGATACACACAAAAATTTTTTTGTTTATAATATATAGTTAAATTTCAAGCAAGAGAGAGATCAATCTAGAATTTTTTTTTTTTTTAATGAAGAGTACAGCTCTGCTTCTACGCTTACAGGATCTTAGACCACTTCCCATCATTCACAAGCATGCACAAACTGTGTGACCTTGACCTTCATTTCAACCCTGACCATGTTGGCACATTCTCCACTCTTTTACTGCCTTCAGGCCTTCAGTCAGTTCAACTACACTGATGAAATATGACAAAATTTGGAAACCAAAGTCAAGAGCCTCAAGTTTCTGCATGAGTGCATCCAGTTCACCATTTTCTTACCCAAGTATGACTTAACATGACTGAAAATGTGGGAAACAACCAAACTGTACTGATAAATATCACACACACACACACACACACAACACTGTACACACACATACACACACACACACACACACACACACACACACACACACACACACACACACACACACACACACACACACACACACACATATTTCTAACATGACACAGCACCACCTATCATAACCCCACATTTTGAAATCTATAAAACTGAGGAACCAAATCCACAGCCTAATTAGTCACACAGGTCAAGAGCATTTTCATCTCTTGGAAGATGGAGTTGTAAATCATCAACATGATCCTTATCACCTTTCTGTAACCTTTATAATGAGAGTCTGTTGTGAACATTAGTGTATTGTCGACTGATGCTCCAAGACCAACTTTCATGCTATTTTAGCTGAACTTTCTTTCTACCTGGTTATAAATAGTTCATTTTACAGACATTCTTATATTGACTTCATGACCTTTCAAATTTCTCGTTCATACCAAAAAAAAAAAACAAAACCCAATGATAAGCTTCTAGGATGATGAATGATGAAAATAACTACACAAGAAGTATGGAGTCGTTTCACACATGGTAAAAAGAAACCATGGCGGAGATCAATCAACTGCAGATGACGTCATTCATAAAGAGACAATGACTGGGGGACAACAGTGGGAGTGTATCTCAGGTGTGTTGCTATCAGATCTCCTAATCTACAATCAATCAAAACCCACATATCCTTAGCACCTGGCAAGGTTTGAGTCATCAAGAATAGCTCGTCCAGTCTGTGATAGTGGGTGACTAGTGACACTTTCTGCTGACAGTACAAAGATGATCCGTTAAAAGTACATTACTAGCTGGGGTTTGAAGTTTTTATTCTCCACTTGTCTGATCTTAAGCGGATGAACTAAGGTTACAGAACAACAGAAGCACAAGATTATGCTCCACTCCTCTGTCTCACACACACACACACACACACACACACACACACACACACCACCCACCCCCACACTGTAGTGTACACACACTTTTTCTCCCCCCCCCCCCCCCCCCTCCTTCCCCCATGCACATTTATGGACAAATTCACCAATCCCCCTCTTCCTGTTTCTACATTATCTCTCTCTCTCTCTCCTCTCACCTCCCTTCTTCTCCTCCCCCTCATTTCTTCTCTCTCTCTCTCTCTCTCTCTCTCTCTCTCTCTCTCTCTCTCTCTCTCTCTCTCTCTCTCACACACACACACACACACACACACACACACAGAGGGAGAGAAAGCAACACTCATATACACAGCCACACACATTACTTGATAGCAACACACACACACACACACACACACACACACACACACACACACACACACACACACACACACACAAATACACAGGGAGAGAGAGAGAGAGGGAGAGAAAAGAACACTCATATACACAGCGACACACACTGACACAGTGACTGATGGTAACACACACACACACACACACACACACACACACACACACACACACACACACACACACACTATTTTTGTGTCATGCTGGGGAAAAAGCCCTGTAATTTACATACACAGAATATGTACTTGTGATTCATCCTGTAAAGGGCTGGTGGTAAAGTTTAGGTGTACCTAATAAAGAGAAAGGCTGGAAAACCAAACAAAAACAATGAACAAAAACACACAATCCACAACAAAAGGAAACTAGAATTTTTCATTGAACACTATAAAATCAAAACACAAACAAGAATTTTTTTCATTCAGGCTGAAAAAACATGAACATTTGACAAACACAACATTTGTATTACTCAATGGTAATTTGTGAGCAAAATTCATATTTTTTTTTTGTTTGTTTGTTATAAGGATTCTTTTTTAATCCTGACACACCCAGCAGTATTCTTTTCGATGTCATCATCATGGGCACGGAAGGGGAGGGTGGAGGAAATAAATAAAAAGGGGAAGAAAGAAAGTACTGGTATTTGAGTAAGTAACTCCATCATAAATAAACTGAAGCATTATTACGAAAATTGACAAACCCAACATTTTTTTCAAATGCATGATCATTTCATTCAGTCTAATGAAACCATCCTTTCATGACTTTGCTACCAGTTGGTATCAAATGCCTAAAGCTATGAGCTGGCAGCACACTCTTTACAAAAAGTGAGAAGGACAAGATATAAACATTCCTAGGAATAACTATGGTCATGTAGCTAACTACATGTTCATTGTTGCTCACATATCTGCGCTAGCCACTAAACGCCATGTGTGGTACCCCCAGTACTATGCACTCTTATGACCCTACATAAGGTCACTGAGTGCATGCGGCATGATATGAAGACTGCTTGTAAGTGTAACTTTAGCCCTTTACAAATTTCACCATGTACACCATGTACTATGTACGAGCCACACTCGCTTCATTGTTTAACAAAAAGATGTGTAAAGACAATCATACAGTCAGTCTATACATGACACGGTATTACATGAACAGTTGAAAGCTGGCCTCCAAATCCACTTTGCCTTGGAAAGTTGGATCAAAACAAGGTTTAACTGATTACAATGATGGTAATTATACTAATGAAAATACATTTACCTTCTAAGTTTCTGTACAATCTATGAAGGTATATGAAAACTGCATGAACATACTCCTCCTCCTTTACCTTTCTACCCCCTTGCCCCTAACCAGCCTCTCTTATTCTACTTCCACCTTATTCCTGCGCCCCTACCTCTAACCACCATTCTCTTCAAACTTGTTTTCCATGAAAAGGAACAGGAAGGCAGTAACATAACGACTATTTTTCCATCTTACATTAAGAGATATTTCAATGTAAAGTGAGTGCACGCATCCACTAGTCATCCAAGAACAAGAAAAATAGATTTGGAAAAAAAAAAAAAAAAAAAAAACCTCACGTTAGTGCTAAACTGTTCTTTCCCCTCTTTAAATCAAACTGTTTGCAAACTAAATTTTCCATGTTGATATCTGGTGACACTTCCACGCAGTGGTTTTCTAGTTTGTTATTGAACTTGCTTTGATATGTAAAAAAAAAAAATCTTATTAACTTTCACCTTTCACAGTCTTTTCCCTGTAAATACTGACATATGATATGCTGAAAGGTTAGGAATAAAACTCACAAAACAATATTCATAAGATTTTCCCATTAGAAGCATTACCAGGACGTATGGTAATTGAAAAAGGTAATTTGAGACGTAACTGATTCTCTACAAAGAGAAAAGAGGAAGACACACCCCCCCTTCGAACTGGTAAGGGAATCCACTTAGGGTTTGCCTGCTTTTCTTTTTTCTAACTGTGGGATACTCTAACAGGTTAATTTTCCCCATCACTCACAATCACATTCACTGGTATGGGAGCCTTTTACACTTGATTTTTTTGTCTAATCAATATCATGTGTGTGTGTGTGTGTGTGTGTGTGTGTGTGTGTGTGTGTGTGTGTGCGCGCGCTGTGTGTGTCTGTGTGTGTACAGGGCATGTTTGTGTTTGTCTGTGTGTGCTGTAACTCTCATCTAAGCTTGTTTCAAAAGTGAGCTTACATTTGTGTATGTTTCATTCTTTTCCATGTGACTGAAAATATATTAACTGTTATTCATGTTAAGATCCTTAATCACCCAGTGCCATCAAGGCAGCCCTACAACCTACTGTCAGAGGACAATAATAATATTAGGCTGCTATTCCATCTTCAATAATGGGAGAGCAATACTTGCACTAGTTGCAGGTGACTTTCATAACCTGCCATACACTGACATGGAAGTACATGATCCTTCATAATGCCTCTCCTTCTGTGTGATTATGATGTAATATATGCAGGAGAGGGGAAAGGATGGTGAGGACGGAATGGGGAGGGGTTATAGGCATAAACAGGTATCATACAGAAATGTTAGTCACAAACCTTACTGAGATCAGGTCAATGTTATATGAATTTCAAGAACAATAACTACATTTTATATTGTCTACCAAACAAATGAGAAATTATATCATTGTTCATCTGGATCAGGTCAAGGCAAAAGAATACTGCTTCGAAAACCAGACATTTTCACTGTCACATTACATGATGGAGGCCACAATTCCACATGCACCACAATACCTATCAACAACAGCCAAGACTATATCATAAAGGGTGATTCAGCCCAAAACTCTCTTGCTAGCAAATATCACAAAGCTTGGAACCAAAATTGTAGAAAATCCATAGGTGGAAGCTACTAGACTCACTTGCATAGTAACCAATGTCATTGTTGGGATTGATGACACAGATCTCACAGCCTTCAAGCATGGTGTGGTCCCAAGTCTTGCGGGTACATTGGGTCATGAATGACATCATACATGACTGAGGCTGACACATCATCAAACTGTGTTCTGATCTGAAACATAAACATTACAAGCCTTTAAATCATAATGGATATTGCTATGTATATGACATCTGATTGTTGCAAATAAAATCAAAAACTTACAGTTCAAGAATCATCTCATCGGGATCCTGCGACTGAGGAACTAACATGAGAATATTTTCTTTTCTTTTGACAAAACAGTTAACAGTAGTAAACACATGCT
>JADBJO010000170.1:380000-425000 GCA_016801955.1 Conus betulinus
GAGGAGAATGTTCATCTCTTCTACTCTGAGATCCTGTTTAAAGTTCCACTGACTGTCCAGAAGAAATGTAGGTTGAGTCTAATTTGTAAGTCTCTGAAACTATCCATTGTTTGTATTGATTATCGAATCTTAACAGAATAACTTTATGCCAATACTTGGTAAAATCCGTTCAGATGATTTATGAATACTTTTGATTGTCTAAATGCTTTGAAAAAAAAAAATGACTGATTAAAGTGTGCTTGGAAGAAGTGTACACCAGTACCCAATTACACCACCTAACTATTTGACTACTTTGAAGAGTTATTTCCCTTCAATTGTTTAGCACTTTCTTATTGTCTCCACTTGTCAAAATCCACACAAACCCCGAGTAAAGAGCTAAAATGGTGACAGAAAATAAGAGCTGATACATTTATGTCAGTCTAGCTTTTGCTGGCTGCAACCTCATACTTTCCTGAAAGTACAGTGGGCAAGCGTGAGAACTCATCAAGCCGGAATCCTAGACACTCAAGCTCCACAAACCCCGGGACGCTGTCTTCCACAGAGGTTCAGAACAGGAACGAGAATCCATGCGACCACAGGTCCATGTGGACAATCGACTCATTATCAGGCCTATGTTAAGGAGTGACGTCAAAAAAAAAAAAAAAAAAAAAAAAAAAAAAAAAAAAAAAAAAAGAAAAGGAAAGAAAGAAAGAAAGAAAAAAAAATGGAGAGAAGTCTGTGCACCTCTTCACCTCCAAAGTTAAGTCTGTATATCCACTAAAGTCCAACTCAAATCATCATCAAGTCCTGCCCTCTCTTTATGATGAGGTAAAATGGAAAGAGGCCAGCCTAGACAAAACAAAACAAAACTAAACTAAACTAATAGTCTATCATTGAAGATATTTATAATTTATAATATTTCAATCTTCTCTACAAAAGCAAAGTGTGAAATTGCACTTAACTTTTGCCAGTCTATTTATTGTTCATGCGTCATTTCACAGTTGAACTTATTTCTAATTCGGTCACTCAGAGAACAAGCGCCTATAAGTGCGTAAGTCCAAGCTAAACTGCACCTGAGCCATTCTTGAGGCTGGGCTTTTTTTTTTCCCCCTACAATCCCGAGAAAAAAAGGAAGATTTCTTTCCATGGCTAGAACCTAAAAATTGCTCCTTCCGCCATTAGTAAGAGAGAGGATTGAACCTGCTCTGTAAGTTTTGCGGAGAAAACGTTCTGAGTTTTTCCTTTGAGAGCCACCACACCTTCCATCCCTACTCGTCACAGTGTGTGCGTGTGTGTGTGTGTGTGTGTGTGTGTGTGTGTGTGTGTGTGTGTGTGTGTGTGTGTGTGTGTGTGTGTTTGCGCGCGACATCAAGAGACCTATCAATCAATAAGTAAATGTAAGCGAATATTCCCACACATAAGCAGACTACACACACACACACACACACACACACACACACACACACACACACACACACACACACACACACACACACACACACACACATTCTCTCTCTCTCTCTCTCTCTCTCTCTCTCTGAAAGCGATATTGTTGCAAAAAACTACATTTAATTATTTGTCCAGTCTGTGCGTGCACATAGAGTACCGTCACATGCAGATAATCGCAGAGAGCAGGCAACTGGGAGGATGGTATGCTACACACACACACACACACACACACACACACACACACACACACACACACACACACACACACACAGAGAGAGAGAGAGAGAGAGAGAGAGAGAGAGAGAGAGAGAGAGAGAGAGAGAGAGAGAGAGAGAGAGAGAGAGAGAGTGTTAAAGGTGGTCTGCAAATTACTGTAGGCACACACATTATGTTCGTAGTATACGAGAAGAGAGGGGACCAGTGCCATAGAAATTTGAGTCTTTGAGTAGTCCGCATAATCCAGTTCTTACTGGTGCCTCCACTGCCAATAGCCTATGTCTGCTCTCTCGTTTCCTTTGATACCTGAATGTTATGGGCAGTACATCTTTATGATTTTTTTTCCCAGTGGAAGGCTGCACATTACTTCATGCCTAACGGGGCTTCCTATTCGAGAAGCAGGTTTTTAGAAACATGTTCATGGAGTTGGTCAGCATTATGGCTTGCTCTGCGTTCGAATCTTGTCGGTAAAAGCCAGTGCAGTTCTCGTTTTTTTTTTCTTTTCTGTTTTTTTTTTTTTTTTAATTTTTTTTTTTTTACCTCCATCATTTGATGAGGTTGCAGAGCTGTATGCGCCATCGTCTTCCTGGATTGTTCAGCCATTTTGCTTTCACCGTTTATTCCATCCCGACCTACCTTTGGTGACTGAACTGTCAGTTTATATAGTAATACTTCTTATTTGCTGAGTTTTTCCATCTGTGTCTGAATTTCTGCGTTGGTTTTGCTCTCCGGGCGTTCTCGACAGTGTCTTCCGAGCTCTGGGGAGACGACAGTTTGATAGGGGTGTTTGAAGTAGTCAGGATAGTTTTCCCATGCCTTAGTTTCATTGAGTTCTGGTGACTGATACACACGTTGTATGTAATCTTCTGTCTGCCCCATTCAAGATTTTCGATGTCCTAGGAGAGTGCCTTTTGTTTCCATGACTATCCCATGAAGTGGGCTTTGAGGATGTTCAAGTGCTCTCTAATGTGCCTTGGAGAAACTGAAACTAATCTACCCAAAAGTTAAGTACGCGTCGTATTTCAGTTTTGACATTTTCTTTTCTTCTGGACCTGCACCTTTGAAAAAATATCTTATCTTATATAGGTATGCATCCAGGTGGCTCGCTGATGACGTAGATTTGTTTCAAGTTGCGGTAAATAGATATATATTTTGAGAGATTTTGTACATTGATGTAGCAGGCTCCTCACGATTTGGGTAAAGAGTAGTCAGTCGTCTACCTCTTTGAAGCCATGGGGAAGCCGAAGAAAGGAAAGAAAGGCCACGACGATGATTTGTAAGTTTCTGACTTCGAATCTGTTTCTTATTCTGAACGATAAATGACACTAAACAGTGGATTAGTTCCTCTGTAACACCCGGGGAGCTATTAGGGGGCCTACTGATCGTAGCTGAGTAACATTTTGTGTGTATTACGCTGTTCCCAACAACTGGTTTTGTCCATCTTGACACACTAGTCACTAGTTCTAGGTAAAGGTTCGTCTCACTGAACAGCTGGCCCGGTGATCTTTAGTTTTGAGAACTGAACTCACATGGTACTTACTTAGTAAAATTAGCGTTAGATGATTTGGATTTTTCTTCTGCTATTCTTAGAAATGATAAAAAATATGTTGTTACATGGTTATAAGTTGGGCCAGAATGGTGCAATCGCAGCATTGTCCGATTCACTGATCTAGTGATCACGATAATTTTGCCAGTGCTAGTTGACTCTGGTGCCATGTGAGTTCTAAGTAACAGAAGTCACAGTCAGTTCATGTGTGTTTTAATTCTTCACCTCAGAAGAAAAAAGAAAAAAAGAATAAACATACGTCAGTAAAGCTTACACTCTTTATGTTCGACTAGTTCTATTTCTAGCGGATCGTCACTTGTGTTACTCCATTCAAAAGCCAGCTCAGAGACAAATTTGGTACAAAAACGTGTGTGAACAGTCTTCATCAGTGAATAACTCTTTTTCTACTGTATTTCTTGCTTGTGAGTGTTGTTATCTTGCAGTTTGTGTGTTATATACTTCTGTTGAATACAAGTTCAGATGTTTGAACATGACTTACTAACAAAGTGTTAACTAACATTTATAAAGACTAATGCTGCAATGGAAAAAGTGCAGTTAAGGTACATGTTTAATGGCAGGAAATTGTTTAATGATTAAACAGAAAATTGGAAAAAATTAGTCTGACTTTTTTTTTGTAGAACTCATGAAATGCTGCAGACAGCTTACTCTGTTAGTGTTACAGAAAATATTAAGATTTGAACAGCAAGAAAATTCAACTTTAATCCAGACTAAAGGTCAAACTACTCCAAATTCTGTCAATGTACAGGTTAATGGCTTTGCAATAGTATCATAACGATTTAAAACCAAAATGGCAGAATAGGATTTTTTGTCTTCTATTTTCAGTGAGGATGATGAGGTCACAGTGGATACAAAGGCCGACACACAGACAGAAGAAATGGATGACCAGCTTACCAACAAGGCAGCCAAGAAAGGAAAAAAGGGCAAGAAAAAATAAAAGAGATGATGACCTGTACGTTTCTTTATGTTCACATGCTCTTGTTCTTTAGGGGTATTATACTTTTTTGTTGTTGACATTTTTGTGAGCAGCTGATCTATGTGGGAAATGTGTTTGTATATGTGTACATGTATATACTAATCACGTATTTGCGACTTAGTGTATCTGCGTGAATCATCTTTCATTTGATGAATTAAAGACATCGAAAAAATAATTCCTTTTAAAGAAAAGCTTATTAAAAAAAGACCAAGTTTTTTTTGTTTACTTTGTTTGGGCTGCTGATCTTGCATTGTTGTAGATATGTGTTAGATTCATTGACTGATCATTTATAATAGCAGATCAGTGAACTATAGATGTGTGTTCAGGTAATTGTGTGGGTGTAAATGAATGATCATATCAGTTTCATCAGTTTCTTGTCATTTTCACCTGAACTGACTTCTTGAAGCTAAACATACATTTACCAAAAAAAAATCATGATTTTTTTATGTGGTGCACAGGACTTAGAAAATCAGTAAATGACTGTGATGATTATTGGGTATGATGTTCAGGTACAATGCCTTTCTAGTGAATTCTGTTGTTTTGTTGTCTTTTAGTCTTAATGTTGCTACTCTGAAACCCTGAAAGTATTGATGGAGAGTTATCCATTTCATTTGCAGGGATGATGTTGAGCGAGAAATAGCTGCAATGGCATTAGAAGCCAACGGTGGACAGGTCGAAGAACCAGAGGTTGAAATCCAACCTGCCTCCAAGAAAAAGGTATACTCTGTTGGTCTGTGTCATAGCATTCAAAAGGAATAGAAAGAAACAGGATAAGTATTTAATTTTTACTGACAGCTCATGTCAAAAACAGTGATTAAGATTAAAAGAGGAACGTAATGATGTTTCTAATTTTTTCCAAGCCCAGGTAAAAGAGAAGCATTCTTTAAGAGAGAATCATATTAGAAGTGATTGTAGCTGTCAGCTCCTAAGAGCTTCTTCAGCCACCTCAAAATGATAGTGTGAAAATTAAAAGAAAACAGCTTGAATAGAGGTCTTGTTATAGATAACGAACTAACTTCCAAACAGAAAATGTCAGATAGCTCCATGCTTCGTCTTCATCTCTTAAGAACAGATATGTGGGTGGGAATCGTTTTGCACGGATATGGAATTTAATGTGCAAAAAAAAAAAAAAACCACCAACAAAAAGCAATAAAAACCTAACGACCAATAAAAAAGTTCAAATTTCTTGTTTGTTTTGTGGAAATCTGTTTATATTCAGTGTCAGCTGTTGGTGTCATGTCTTAAAGAATATGTCAGCATATATATCAAACTACCATAGACCATTTTATTATTTTTGTGTGTTGTTTATTCATTTTGGGGGGAGTTCCCTGTCAAGGGCATTGTTTACACCTGTGTCACTTGGCTTTTTAAAAAAACTGGAGGACTGATTCTAAAGAAACTTTGTGGAAAGATGAAAAATGACCCCAAAACAACATCTGGATCTGGATAAAAGGGTGACCAAAGATTCGTTTGGCCTTAGCGAACATATACACTCTCAAGAGTGTCCTTCCAGTTTAACCCATTTCTGCCATTCAAGTGAATGTAGATAAGAAAAATGTGGTGTGCATATTCACTGAAGACTAGCTAATAGGAGGCTGTTGCTTCCTTAAGTCTGTACAACTCAGTAGAGAAGTTTGTGGGCTCCCACCAGTCCTTTTCCAGCATAATAAAAAATGTTTTCTCCCGCTCATAGTGTGTAACGTACCAAATGACAACTATTTCATCCTGAGTAGGACTAAGTTTAGGTTTGTTGCTGTTAGTGTCTGAAATTATGATCAGCAAGCTTGTTTTAGAAATCTTTAACTCTCTCATACACTCAAACACACATGCACACACGCACACACACACACACACACACACATACGCACACACACACACACACACACACACACACACACACACACACACACACACACACACACACACAGATACACACAGACAGACAGACAGACACACATACACACACACACACACACACACACACACACACACTCACTCACACACGCATGCAGAGTTACATATATGTAATTTAATACATACACACACCACATGCATGCGCGCGCATATGCACACACACACACACACACACACACACACACACACACACACACACACACACACACACACACACACACACACATACACTCACTAACACTTGCCAAATATGTAATGAAGTGTTCAACACTTAGAGGTGTGAATGAAAATGAGAGTGCTATAAAACGTGAATCTCATTATCTAGGAAGAGCTTAGACTATTTTGTCATATTCTACCATTGGTTCCTTTACAGAAAATCTTTTGAAAGAGTCAACAGTCAGTTCTGAGACATTAGCGAAGGTGGCCTTGATTTCTGCTCCTGCTTGGGAAAGAAACAAGGCACGTTTTGATCTTGAGCACGCTGATGTGAGCAAAAATCTGACCAACCAAATATTTTATTTCATTCTGTAAAGATGCATATATACAAGAGAAATATCCTCAACATCTTAAAGTTTATACAAATGATTCAGTATTGTCTAATAATCAGTCTGGTTCTGTTTTTTTGTTACCATCACAAAAGGTTGAAAGAATATATTCCATTGGAAAAGGCAGGTCAATAATTTTGTTGCCGAAATGATGGCTATTATTATGGCGTCACATGTAACTGATTTGCCACAATCAATATTTAAAGTAGTAGTTATTTGCGTGGATTCAATGTCTGTTCTGCAAGCCATAAAATTTCCAAATACCATTCGGAACAGCCTTCTTGTAAATGAAATATGTCATCTTATTCATGTTTTGATGTGCGAGGGAAGTGATGTCACCTTCTGTTGGATTCCATCACATTGTGGTATTTGGGGTAATGATGAGCTAGCTTGTGCCGCAGTAGTATGATTATACTCTTTTGTTTACCTGAAGCCAGTCAATTATTTATTCAAACTTTCTGTGTCGATTCAGAAAAATACTAAAAAAATGTGTTGCATGGTGTGGCTGATAAAAAATACTCATTTGATTAATCATGAACATGTAAACAGCATTCTTCATTTACAAGTGAAAAATGTGTACCAATACAGAAATTTCATTTCAATATTTTATAAATTAAAACTTGATGCTTTAAAGACTATATATATATATACACACAAAGCAAAATGTATTTGTGGAGAACGAAGAATAACCAGAAGCATCTGCTGTTTGACTGTTTACCTCTTCAAGCTGATTTACCACCATTATCAGGCATGTCTGTGTGTGATGTCTTTTCAGTTTAAAGTTTGCCTTCAATGTTTTTTTTCTTTAATTTGTAGTCCAGTTAAGTATTTACTTTAAGATTATTTGCAGGTATGTTGTAGGGATGTTTAAAGGGACATTTATATGCATTTAGATAAACACATTTTGCATACACTTACATAGTCACAAACATTTATCGATATCTCTCTCTCTCTCTCTCTCTCTCTCTCTCTCTCTCTCTCTCTCTCTTTATCTAATATCACATTTGTGAACAGACATACAACTGAAGTACTACTACTACTACAACAACACATTGATTAAAGGGACATATACATGCATTTAGATTAAACACATTTTGCATTCACTTAAATAGTCACAAAAACATTTATGCATCTCTGTCTCTCTCTCTCTCTCTCTCTCTCTCTCTCTCTCTCTCCCCCTCTCTTTTTCTTCGTCCAATATCACAATAGACGTAAAACTGAAGTACAACAACAACAACAACAACAACAACAACAACAACAACAACAACACACACACACACACACACACACACACACACACACACACACACACACACACACACACACATTCACACTTGCATGTATCATTGTATGCAGAACCAGTTAGGAATTCATTTTTAAAAGAATTATATTTCATAACACATGAACATTCGAAGTGAAAATAAATGTAGTAGGCAATTTATTTGATGAAAATCAGAACTTGGTTATGTGATTGAACAAAGTAACTTGTGTAGTGAAAACCTCATGATAAAGCACTTTGCAGTAAAATGACATACCTTTGACTTTAAGGACTTGTTTTTTAGAATATGTTTCTCTTTGCAGTAGACGCCTCCAGTCAGACTCCCTTTATAATTTTATGGAGGTCATTTTTGAGGTCAGACTGTATTAGTTGATCACATCATTTCAGGAGAAAAAGAAGAAGAAAAATCAAGATGAAGAAGAGGAGGAAGAAAGTGAAGAAGCACCACAAAGCAAATCGCGGTTCCAGATGCTCATGGGTGATGATGAAGAGGAGGACGATGGAGGCAAAGACAGTGCAGAAGAAGAGGTCAGAGCAAACTTCAGTACTTATTGTGGTGCTACTGCTAGAGGTTGATGAGACTTTGTGTCCTGTTCTTGGAAAATTCTGTATCCAGCCCCCTCCCCCCTTGCCCCCACTCCTCCACCTCCACCCCCCCAACCCCAGGTGAGAGAAAGATTTAACTGGAAAACAAAACCACCAGAGAGAGAGAGAGAAATATGGAGACTATACTGACTTTCTGTCTTCAGTTCTATCTTGTTTTTGAACAGTCGGATGTATGTTGCATGCTTGTATCATTATTATCCAGTCTGCATTGTTTTGCATTTTCTGTGAGTGCTAGCACCGATTGCTGTAAATGGCAACCAAGCTTTCTCTATACTGCAGCCAAGCTCGTTGCTCTCAAATCTGGTGTCCTAAAGTTATTTTGATTGGCTTGTTTACACAGATATGTTGATTAGAGTGCTGTTGATATGTCTTTCTCAGTTTATTTGGGTATAACCAGGTCTGTTACTGTAAAGCTCAGCACTTTCGATCATGAATCTTTCTGTTCAGTTTGTTCCTGCCTGAAGTTTCCATCACAAAGCCATTATTACGAAGGGCAAGGCTTTTTTCAAAGTGGTCTAAGTCTCCATTAGCTGAGTCTCATACTGGGGGAAGTCAGAATTTACAGTTGTCGTGTAGAGCTTATGCTTTTAAGGAGATAAGAATTATAACTAATTTAGTGACAGATTATTCTTGAAGATATGCATCTGGGTTTTAACTATTTTTATCCTTGGCTTCTTTCATCAGTCTATGATATTGTGAAATATGTGTGTGTGTGTGTGTGTGTGTGTGTGTGTGTGTGTGTGTGTGTGTGTGTGTGTGTGTGTGTGTGAGAGAGAGAGAGAGAGAGAGAGAGAGGGGGAGGGAGAGACAGAGAGGATTTTCGAAAGAGAGAGATTTTACATAATAAAATATTTATTCATGAATTTATGACTAGTAAGGCATTTTCATAGTTATGTGTGAGTATCTGTTGTAGTTTAGCCATTGTCTACATTATTATGTTCATTGTATTTCTAACAGGAAAGCTCCAAGAACGGAATTGTCCTGGAGAGTGTAGGAAATCAGGAATCTCAGAACAAGTCCAAGAAAGACAAGAAAAAGAATAAGAAAGGCAAAGCGAAAACAGCTGAAGAAGAGGATGTTGATGCCATCCTGGCTTCCCTAGACGAGCCCACAGAAAAGAAGAAGGGCAAGAAGAAGAAGACAAAAGATCCAGAGGAAGAAGTTGCCAAAGAAGGTGCAACCCAAGAAGAACCACAGCCAGCGGTAGAGGTGGAGAAAGAAGCCCCCAGAGTGGTCACCATCGACGACTATGAGTCTGAGGAAGACACAAAGAAAGAAAAAGAAGAAGAAAAAAACAAGAAGAAGGAAGAAGAAGCAGAGGCAGAGGGGGAGGAGGGGGAAGGGGAGGGGGAAGCAGATGGAGGAACTGTGAAAACTGCTGCCCAGAAAAAGAAGGAGAAGAAGGAGAGAGGGAGAAACAGAAAAAGTTACAGGTGAGACTGGTACTATTTTATTTCATCATATTCTCAGGCAGAAGGTTGTTTTTCCTTAGTTATTTTCTTTCATCTTGTTTTCTTTGATGTGATTTCAAACTGAAAATTTAACCCATGAGATTTTGTGATGCAGATTTTTTTTTTTTTTTTTTTGCTGTCCCATCTTGTGTGCCACCTCATTCATTGCATTCATGCCACTCATTCCAACTCTCCATCCACTGCCACAGCACGGTCAGTCCCTTGGCAGCCCAGGCACCAGCAGTCTACAGGGAGCAGTCAAGGTGGTGTTCAGTGGCGCCTGTTCTGATCCAACATACGCAGGACACCACCTACTAAGCCCCCTACTGATGAAAATAACTGCTTAGTTGCTGAGCTGACATGAGTGAGTTCTTCCTCCAGAGGGTGCCACCACAGACATTCAACAACAGTCCTCATGGACTTGCCAATATCGGTGACCCCGTCCTAACTAAACCAAGGCCATAGACGTGGAGTGGACAATTTATCTGAGGTCACTATGAGAGCAAGACATGAAAGGCCACAGACTTTTTTTTATGCTGATCTATGAGAATGAGGATGATTAAGATGATGCTACAGATTTCCATTCCAATCTGAGACTGCATGACAGGGCTGTACTCTACGCTTCCTTTCATAATAATCCTGGCATCAACCAGGCCTGAGAGATACAGATACCTGCAGTGTTGGTCAGGAGATTTGAGCAACACACTCAGAGACACATCCATTAAGTGGATGAAACTGAAGTGTGTGGTCCCAGTCTTCCAGCTGAGTCTGTAGCAAACTCAACCCTTGGTAGGAGCACGTCAGAGCAGAAAAATCCCACATGACTGATGGGAATCGAACCCACGACCTTCCAGCTGGGAGTCCGTGATGCTAATCACTTAGCCACAGCAGCTGGTTGTGATGCAGAATTTATGATTTGCATCCTTAGTATGGATGATTCATTCCTGACAATATTTGAATATTATATAAGCAGGTGTAGTTTTGCTAATGTGTATCCCTGAATGATACAATACCATATATTGAAAAAAGGAACAAATTCTTTTTGACTCTTTAAAAAGAATTAAAATGAACAGAAATTGCAATCGTAATCCTTTGTTCGAAATATTGGAATCCTGCCTTTTTTTTTTTGGTTTTGACATGAAGCCGACCTTAGGTGTGTGAGTCCTCATGGATTTGCAAGTTTTTAATCATATGATTTATTTTGCATTAAATCTTTAATATGCAGTGTAATCATAATGGTGCAAGGGTTGGGTTGGTGTTAATCAGTAGTCAGTGGCCGATATAAAATTGAAATGATCAGTGTTGTGACAGCAGCCAGGTGACAAAACATCAGTGACTTTCAGAGGTTCTGTCATGTTTGAAATCTCTTTTCCCAGTTCTCTCCCTTTACGCAAAATTTCACAATTACTTTGTTTCATACTTTGAGTTGTACAGAATATAAAGCATAGAAAACCAATGTTGTTGATTCATCATTACTCTGCTAATCTTTCTTCAGTGAATCCAGTTTATAGGCGCCTAGATTTGGTTTGCCTGCCTTTTTTTTTGGTTCCATCTCATGCTGTTTGAACTTTTTTCTACTAAAGAGTCAAACAGACTGAAAAACTTGACAGTGAACAGTTAGTATTTTGCTTTTTTTTTTTCAGTTGTCAAAAGGAAGGAAAGTAGGCTTATTGGCTACTTTTTCATTTTGTAGGCTGTTCTTGAGTGTTGTTGAAACTGAGTGCATCACTTTGTAGGTTATTGATGTTGAAATTATTCACTGGTTGCTCTGTACATGTAATCTTCGGTTATCATGGGTGCATGTGGATATGTCTGATGATCAGTGAAGACTCTATTGGCAGTCTATTCAAGTGAAATGTTTGACGAGGAAGAGATCTATTGATAAATACACTGACATTGTTCATGTTTGCAAAAGAACTGTCTTCACAATTTATCTTCAACCAAAGATTTTGGACTTTAAATGTGTTATGATAAATTTTGTTATCAACACTTGTTAATATAGTCCTTGAAACTTGTGTCGTGTAATGATCAGTGATCTGATAGTTCATATCAATTCATCTCATATTTTGAACAATCACCGCATTTCCATGTAAAGTTTGTTTCAATTTTTAAAGAGACAAATTATTTCATGAAATCCTCATCGATTTGTAAAACAGAAAGGTCAGCAGCAGAAGAAGGCAGAAGTCGATGGTGCTAGCAGCACCGCTAATGTGGAGGAGGGGCAAGCTCAGGAGTCTCGTGAAGCCACGCCAGCCATACCGGATGTTGCAGGAGAAGGTAATTTCAGCCAGTTTTGATTATTTTTTTTTTTTTAAGTTCATTTGATATAATCTTTTTAAAACAAATTAAAAAAAAAAAAAAATGACAGTGCACAGCTGACTAATTTTAAGTCCAGTTCTGGAAACGCACATGCAAATGGAGTGATCAGCCTCGGCCCTTTACAAAGCTTCTGATGCTGGATTTGATAACCAGTCTTGAATCTGTTTTTGCATGTGAAAATTAGTGGATTTTTTCGTCATGTATTTTTCCTGGATGTACTCTGATCGCTAAAGATTTTAATGTGTTTTGCAAATCTGGTCATGTTGTTTGCTCAGCGGAAGGAGAAGCTGAAGGTGAAGGAGAAAAAGAGGGGAAAAAGAAGAAAAAGAAGAAGGGTGAGAAAGAGAAGGAGGAGAAAAAGCCCAAAAATGCAGCAATGGTAAGTTAGTCTTTTTTTTTTTAAAGATGTATTTATTCATTTAAATGTATCATTTTCCTGTTTCTCAGTCATACAGTTTAGCTTAAACTGACGATAGTTTACCTTTGTTAATCCAGTTTTTTGGTGACATAAATTTATCCTAAAACAATGTTTTTCTTTTTATCTGTAATGCCCAAATAAAGACAGACATGAAACTGTGATGTGTAACTTCGTACGTACAGAAATGAAAAACAGCCACACATATATGTGTTGTTTTTTGAGAGAACACAGCCCATTGTTTGTGGTTTCCATAAGTAGGTGCCAAATGTTAGCATGTAGATAAGAATTGTTGTGCAGACTAATTACGATCTCATAGTATCATGGCTTTAGAAGTAGTGTATGGTATTGGAAAGTAATGTCAGTGTGGAGTTAAGTAAATATGTATCATGAATTGGAAATTAATTTTTGTGGATTTTGCCTGTGTATTTCTTTGATGAAAAAGTAATTGCCACATTTGTCTTTACATATCTGTTTATTTGTTATCTTTCATTCATTCCAATTTTCTGTATAGTTGGCAAAGATCAAGGAGCAGCAGGCCAAACTGAGAGAAGAGGAAGAGAGAAGGAAAAGGGAAGAAGAGGAAGCAGAGCGACTAGAAGAAGAACGAATTCGCAAGATCGAAGAGGCGGTAAGAAAATTAAAACTTTTGGTCTGTGTGTCTTCTGTTTTTGTCATTTGCTGCATAATAAATGGGAAAAAGGATTTGGGAATTGTTAGTCATGATTACATGGTGCCAGTTTAGGGTGATGATGCATGCAGGAAACCAGTGGTAGGTGTGAAATCTGAATCGCCTGGAGTCATCTTCTTATTGAAAGAGTCACAGACAAATGTTCTTTTCAGTTTTTTCTGGTGGAGGAAAAAAATGGTTTGGGTAAGTGTATGCATGAAAGGGAAAGAGAGAGGATGGATGATTATGGAAGTTAAGAAAGGCATTCAGGAAGTAAGTAAATATATTTTTGAAAAAGGTTTCTTCTATTTCTTTTGTTTTCTTTTTGCTGTTCTGTATCAGATATGTAGAATATCATTTTTAAGAATTGAACAACCTGGCCCTTTTAATTGTCTTTGTGAAGCTACATGCGGTGCGTTACCCACTTTGCAGAAACAACTGGAAGAGGAGCGACGCCTCAAGAAGAAGATGAAGAAGAAGGACGTGAGGAGAGACTGAAGAAGGAGGGCAAGTTCCTGACAGAGAAACAAAAGCAGGACCGCATGAGGCTCAACCAGATGCTGGACATCATCAAAGAGCAAGGCATGTGATGGATTGTCGGACGTAGACCACAGGCACATAAAGGGTCACACTTAATTGATCACTGATAACAACTTGTATCACTTTATGGAGAAGTTTTGGATAAAGTAATCTGAAAATTATCGGTTTCATATTGAAAAAAAAAAAAAAAATCCTCCTTTCAACCTGGGCTTTGAAGGAAACAATTGTTTGGGGGAAATGTGCATTCGTCACTACTGTTGATGTCAGTGAATGAAGTTTATGATTTGATCCAGCTTGTTTGTTGTTTGAGACTTGTGTTTGTGAGTATTTCGTGCTATTTTATTAAATCTGTGGGTTCTCAGATTTATTCAAGAAATAAGCATATGTTTATATGTTTAAGTATTGTTGTTGTTCATATAGTACATCAGGTTGCCAAGGAAATTCTTCCATTTGGCGTTTGATGTGGGTCATACCAAGTTTCTTTACTGATGCTTTATTTTGATTACAGGAGGAAATGTGCCTAACAAAGAAGAAGTGCCTAAAAAGCGGCCTTTCTATGGGAAAAAGAAGAAAGACACGCAACAGAAGGTGGGAACATCATGACGTACTAATGAACAACATGATGGAAGTTGAAATTAAAGCCCTTTGACAATTTTTCAGATATTCTAGACCAGCATGGTACATAATCTATAACCTTATTCTGAATGTAGAAGGTCTATGTTTTTTTTGTTTTTTTTTTCCACTCAGTTCAGGGGGATTTTTTCTTTTATTCAAGAGAGGGGACATTGTAAATGTTGAAGGGCGGAGCACAGTATGGCAATTTGTATGTATGAAGTTTGCCACATTGCCTAACAAAACACATTTTTATGTCTAGAAATGGATAGATCAGTGGGTTTCCCCTTGTGTTATTTCAAGTTGTCACCAGTAAGTGTAAAACAAATGTGCTAGTATTATCTATCCTTGTATATAAATTGAAGAGTGTATGTGGGTGCACACACACATGTATACACAGCATACCTGTGTACTGTACGATTTTAGCGTATAATCTCACGAAATTCAGTATAGCTATACGATTGTATGTTTGAAACCGAATTGTACAAAATTTTGATCACCGAGCTTATGAAAATGGGCTAAACACGTAATCCAGCCGAGTCCAAGAATCTGGTCCAACTTTCAAAAGTTCCCATGGTGCCTGCGCACTCCTTTCTCTGTGAATGCATATCAACATGGCTTCTCGTTCAGTTTCAACACGTGCCCATGAAAACAGACAACAAGAATTCAGATTCATTGGTGGAAGCTGTGATCATAAAGAAAAAGAAATGTGCACAGAAGTACAAACCAGCATATCATACATGATACAATTTTCAAGTTCCTTACTGCGTCAAAGAAGGGCGATACGTTCATACACGGCACCACGTGTAACTGTGAAATCTTGACTGCTCACAGTGGTAGTTTTGACGTTCAGCAGCACATTGATAGCAAAAAGTGACAAGGGAAAAAGTGTTTCTGGAAAACAGTAGGCTATGAACATTCAGTGTTTTTTTTTGTGAAGTCAAGTTCTGCTGGCACTTCTTCTGATGAGAGACTGGAACATCAAACTACCCATGCAGAGGGATAAGAAACTCTAAAATTCCCCAGGGAGCACACTGTCCAGTGAAACTCTTGAAAGTATTCTCATCCTGAAGAATGAAGACTGTTCTTCAATAGATGCAGTTCACAGACTCTCAGCTGACAAATTAAAGGAGCTGAAATCACCAAAATATGAAAGAAAATTCAAATCATAATTATTATGCTCTTCAGAAAGACTGCTTAGCTTATCAACAGACAGTGAAAAAGTGCCCATATTAGCATATAAAAGAAATTGATTACATCAAGAATTTTTTATCCAGTTATGTCTATCACTGTAGTAGAAAGTGAAAAGACAGTTATTTAAAAGTGTTGAAAAAATTCACATCAGTTAATGTTCTGTTAATTTTCTGAGCAAAGGCTTTTGCCCATTAGAGGACACTAGAAAGAAACTCGCATTAGTTTGACAATCATTGGTTTTTAATGAAGCTACTTTAATGCCTTTCACGAAAAAACATCTTTTATGATAATGAATTTTCAGTGTTTCCAATGTCGTGAATGCGTTCAGTATTGTTTCCTAGGCAGTTATTTTGCACTGCAAAAGCTTACACATTCTACACACAGTTGTACACACTTTTGACCCAAAACCTCCACATAGAATTTCTGAGGGGTATCCAGGTCTGACACAGATACATCTCATGCACACACAAACACACACACACACACACACACACACACACACACACACACACACACACACACACACACACACACACACACACACACACACACATATGTGCACACTCTTCTGATAGCTCATAATTTTCTGGAAAAAACAAGAACAAGTGAAGTACTTGCACTATGTACGCACACACGCATATACACTAGCAGCATCAGAACAAAGTGAACCTTTTGCAACTGTTTGCCTCCCCCTGCCCTTTCTAGTATTTTAGCTTTGTACTGAATCATGTTTCCTTTCTTGTTTGCTTGCTTCAGTGTACAAAGGAAATACTTTGTTCAGTTAGAAGACCAGGGAAAGTTTCCTCATGCTATCTTCTCCTCTCCCCGTCTCTGTTCACACATTCTTTGCAATATATATTCACTTCTGCAATTATTATTGTATTTCTAGACGATGCCACAGAAAAATCACCCTCCCCAGAGGAAGAGGGGACTCCTGAGCTTCCAAGTGAAGCAACTGCCCCAACAGAGGAGGAAAAGGTAGAGGAGCAAATGGAAACAGCAGAGGAAGAGGAGGAAATCAAGGATGCCTGGGATGAAGAGACGGATGAAGAAAATGAAGAGGAGGATAAAGAAGAAGCAGATGAGGCAGAAGAAGCTAAAGGTAATAGAACAGTAGAGAGATAAATTTTGGTTAGTGTATTAAGTGACATGTTTCATCATTTCTTTGTTGTTCTTTTTGCTGCATCTTCCCTATCCTCTCTGCAGAGGTGCTCCACAGCCCTCAATCCGGCCCCCCCCACCCACGCAGATGCATCTTTGCTCCTCATGTCGTAGTATGAACACTGGTAGTCCACAGGGAGTTAAGAATATAACATGTCATCGTGAGGCAACCTACCAGAGGAGACTCGGCATTGCCACACAGTCACTTTGTTGGTGTTCTGTTCAGTCGCGTCTTTTTTTATTTATGTGTTTGTTTTAATGTTGGACACCTCTTGTAAGCCCATCTCCTGACAATAGTAATTGCAGTTGTAGAGCCAGCATGAGAGGGCACCACCACCTCCCTGTAACAAATTTTCAAGGTGAAATGTTTCATGAATGTTGTTCTGGGTCTTATATGATCATGGGTTATTGTAAGGTTAAATTAATCTTAAATGAATTGTGAATATAAAGACGATTGAACTGTTCTGTGGGCATGTGCACTTTCATGTTTTAGTACCTACTTGGAATGATTTTAACAGCTTTACTTGAAGATGTATGTGTGTATGTTAATGAAATAGAATTTCCAGTATATTTATTTTAAATGAACAGATGCCTGATTTCATAAAGATTTCTTTATTGAATTGGAGGATTAGATAATATTCATATATGACATGTACTTTTATCCGTAGTATGCACATGATTAATTTTCCGTGTTATTTATCAAGACCTGACAAACCACAGTTATTAAATGGTACAAAAAAAAAAAAAAAGACTAGAAGACAGAATGTCAGATTCATCCATCCCATGCACTAATTTGCAGCTAAGACCAAGGCAACATTGAAGAAACAAAAATCAGAAGAGTCTGGGGACTCAGACGAGGATGATGAGGAATCTGATGAAGAAGATAGCTCGGAGGAAGAAGACAGTTCAGAAGAAAGTGAAAGTGAAGATGAAAGAACCCCTGCAGAGCGTGGCAGAGAAAAAGTTCTGGTAAATAAAATGTTTGTGCATGGTGTGTTTCTGCAGATTTCTTCATAAAACATTCAACATACTTAGTGGGAACATCATTTTTTTTTTTTTTGTGACCGTTCCATGCATTACGGATGGATGCCATAGCTAAGATGAAGAACGCCTGATTCTCAGTTTGAAGGCTGCAGGTTTGAACTGTGCTCATTCTTTGTGCAGAGATGCCAACCCTTACGTTTTCACAATATTGTTTTCAACTTGACTGAGATTAATACATATTTATCGTCACTCACTTTATTGTGTGGTGAAGAAACTCTAATGGAACAAAAAATAATTTATTCAATACATATTTATTATCACACTCACTTTATTGTCTGGTGAAGAAAATCTTTCAAGTCAAAGCAGATATCACTGACGATACCTTCAAATCACCATAGCTTTAGGAACGTGCTTAATGACCAGCGAATCATACTTGTTGTGATTATCTGCCAGTGAAAGAGTGCAATTTCCAGAAGTCGGCTATTGATTTTTCTTTGACTCTGGTCCATTTGCTGACTAGGCCTAAGCGTGGCTGTCTAAAAGGAGAGACTTGTTTCTGTGAAAACTTCCACTAAGTCCAAAAGGAAGAATATGAACTGATTTTTTTTTTTACAACAATACGTGTGCGTTCAGCCGTCACAGGTCAGTGCAGCTTATCGCAGATGCATGAACCCTGAGCTAAATTTCAGAATATGTCATGATGGTACTGTGTGTCACCATGTTTTTTTTCTCAGTCCACAATGAAGAGGAAGGTAGGAGAAAGCAGTTTTAGTTTGTTTCAGGTACCTGATAATAAGGAGGTTGGCATCGTTGTTTGTGGGCAAATTTTGTGGGTGAATTTTCCGCTCACCCAGATAAATGTACATGCAGATCTGATATTAACTACCCCTCTCTTTCAGGCGCATGTAGATAGATATCATCTATAAATTAAAGTTCTGTAAGCCATTTGAACATTGATTGACTTCATGTGCCAGAATATGGAGAAAAAATGTGCAAGCACAGTGTGCAAGTGTTTGTGTGTGTGTGAGAAGAAAGCTGGGTAAGAGTTTAGAGGAAGACGTTTAATGTGTTTTTAAAAGGACTGAGTTAACGCTGTATCTTTTTCAAGATTGTGCTGGCAAACCTCTTGAGTGTGTACGAACAGTTACAAAAGTTCTAGCTACTGGATTCTCATTTGAAGTAACCTGTCAGCCAACTTCCACTCAGAAAACAAAGAGTGTGAGTTAGGGTTTTCTTCATTTTCATGCATAAGTAAAAAGTGCATACAATGGCATGTGTACACATTTGTATGTCACAAAAGCATTACTTTTTTAAAAGTGATTTTAAATATGTAGAGTATGTTGTGTGAGGTTACTGTGATCAAGACAAGAATTACTGTAATGGGCATGAAAGAGGAGGAAGGGAGAAGAATATTGAAGCTACTCCTGTGTCTACATTTCTGTACTCTGTGCTTTTGTTGTTTGGCAGAAACGACAGCAGCAAGCTGAGGAACGTAAAACAACTGACGTTTTGAGGGCACCAGTGGTGTGC
The DNA here is from genome assembly GCA_016801955.1 of Conus betulinus. Lineage (NCBI taxonomy): Eukaryota > Metazoa > Mollusca > Gastropoda > Neogastropoda > Conidae > Conus > Conus betulinus. The sequence continues at coordinate 399,405 of JADBJO010000170.1, forward strand.
GTACTGGGTCATGTTGACACGGGAAAAACCAAAATCCTGGACAAAGTAAGAAATAGTCTCAACTTTTATGACAGTTATAATGCATTTGACTGTGTGTAAAATTTCATACGAAACTATTCAAACATGATTTTTGGATGTGCTCAGAGGTGCATGCAGACATAGGTGTATGTGCTTGTTTGCAAATTTCTTTCTGTCACACACACACGCACACACATACATACACACACAGAGTGACACACACACACAGTGACACACACACACACACACACACACACACACACACACACACACACACACACACACACACAAACACATACACACACTCTCTCACACACACACACACACACACACTCTCTCTCTCTCTCTCTCTGTTTTCACTCTAAGCTATGAGTGTACTCGTCATTTATTCATATTCATGGAATGTGTTGATTTTGCATTGCAGTTGCGACGTACTAATGTCCAGGATGGAGAAGCTGGGGGTATTACTCAGCAGATCGGTGCTACAAATGTTCCTAGAGAAGCTGTTGTGGAAAAGACAAAAATGTGCAAAGATGTAAGGCTGTTTTTTTTTTTTTTTATTGCTTTTGTATCGATTTTTTTTTTTGCTTTCGTTTGAGACCTTACTTTGATCAGTCCATCTGTAGTCTTAGTCTGGGTGCTGGACTGACTTCTCGGTGATATGTAAATTCACAAATTCTCAAGCGTGGGTGCGCATACACACACGCATGCAGGCACCCACATGCATGCGCTCGCATATACGTGCGCACGCATATATGCATGCATGCACATACGCACACGCATATGCAAACGCACACATGCACACATGCATGTACACATTTAGGAACATGACCCACACATGCATGTACACAGGTGTGCGTGCATATTCACGTATCATGCACATTTTGTTTGGATTAAAAAACAGTATTGATGTTCACTACAGTTGTGAGAAACATTGTTCATATTGAGTACTATTTTTCTGCTCATTTTTTGCAGTTCACGAAGGCAGACCTGAAGTTACCTGGGCTGCTTATTATTGACACACCTGGCCACGAATCTTTCAGGTAATTGCCTTGAGATTGAGGATATACTGTTCTTACTTGTAATTTTAAGACTGAGGAGTTGTTCAGCAGGTTCTGTTTCAAACTCTTAACATGTCTCTGCAATTTCTACTTGTAATTTCATGATTGAGGAATTGTTTATGTTCTAAATCAAACTCCGACTATATCTCGGCAATTAAATGTTGCTTTTATTCATGCTGGTGTCTGCTTCAGGTGACTGAAAGTTTTACAATGATCAGTTTCACTTTTAGCATAGCCAGGCTGACTGCACAGGGCCTTTAAAGCTGTTTTCAGCAATCAGACCATAGATTAATAAATGGTAGGAACTATGTGAAAAGATCTCTCCCCCCCTCTCTCTCTTTGGCATAGTACAATACAAGTGTGGTATAAGTGGATTTATTTTATGATTTAAGGGGTTAAATTTTTTAGAATTTAAGTTAAGATGATATGCACTGGCTGTAGATGAATTGTGACACATAGAAAATTTGTTCATTTCAGTTGTTTCTTTTTTTCAGCAATCTCCGGTCAAGAGGATCTTCATTATGTGATATTGCCATCTTAGTCATTGACATCATGCACGGCTTAGAACCTCAAACAATAGAGAGCATCAACTTGCTGAAGTCACGGAAAACACCATTTGTTGTTGCTTTGAACAAGGTGGGAAACTTAAATATGAACTGTTGTCATTTTCAGTGAATAATAAGTATCTGTCTTTTACGGCTGTGTGTGTCTTCTGGTTTGTGTTCATTGTGTCATCCAGAATGTTGCAAGTATAACAGTTTTATGTGTTTGCTGCACAGTTCTCTCTCTCTCTCTCACTCATTCACTCTCTCATATCAAATGTAAAAAAAAAATGTGTGTGTGTCTCTGTCTCTCCCCTCCCCCTGTTCTGTTTTTTTTTTTTTTTTTTTGTTGTTGTTTGTTTTTGTATAGAAAACATTTTAATTTTCTTTTTTTTTAATTCTAATTTTTTCTTCTTTACTGTTCCTGGCAAAGCTAAATAGGTAGTCCAGTGTTGTGGGTGAAGTCTTGCCATCAGCCTTGACATTATTGTTGCCCCCCCCATCCCCCCCCCCAAGTTTCTTCCTCAGGTTCGCTGCACAGGGCCACATTTCCTGTTGTAGGGTGTCAAAGGTGGGACAGGATTGGAGAAAGAATGGTCTGACATCTGTGGGCCAGTGTCGCACGGACACTCCTCTGTGTGAGAGATCTCCAGCCTGTAGAGATGCAGAAAGAGCTGACACTGTCCTGTTCTCAGTCTGAAGACCTGCTGAGCCCTTTCCAGCTGGTAAATGCCGTCCTCCTCAGGTCTGATCTGCAGGGGCTCTCTCTCTGTGTTTTTGAAGTGGCTTCTGAGGAGAGTCTTCACTTCTCCCTATGATATTTAGCTCGCTGCCTGGCTTGGAGATCTTGTCAGCTTCTTCATTCCCCACAACGCCACAGTGGGAGGGGGTCCGTTTAACACCAGGTGTGTTTTGGAGTCCAGTAATTGAAGCTCTTTTCTGGTGTCCTGGAGGATCTGATCTGTCTGACTGGACTGAAGCCTATGGAAAATGGCTTTATGGCAGTCACTGGGGAAGACTCAGTGGGAAGACAGACCGTTTCTTGCATTTAGGGTCTGAGCAGCACAGGTTTCAGCTCTAAAGTTGGCGGAGAACTGGCTGGTGGAGAAAGACTTGGTGTCAGAGCTGCTGTCAGGAAACCTTTCACCCCCCCCCACACACACACACATAACCTCCCCCCATTTTGAACAGCTTTTTTTTTTTTTTTGCAGAGCCTTTTCATTCTGGTTTGTTTGTTTGTTTTATTTAAATTCTGTAGAACTTTAATGAGTATATTAATCAGGATATTACTGCTGTTGTGGTTGATTTACAGACAGAATTATTTGGATTTACTGAAGAACTGACAGAAAACAAATAAGAAAACATTTCTTCAGCTCTTTCCCATTGTATACATGCAGAGCAAATCTTTTCCTATATATATTACATATGTACACGTATCTCTATCTCATGTTTAGCAATTACTTATTTGTTAATGTTTTGTGTGTTTGACCTCTGACTTTGTTTGATAATGAGCATTTTAGGTGGATTAATTCAGTGTCTAATGTCTAAAATCAGTTTCAGATGATAAAAACTAGTTTGAAATGGTGTTGGTGTACTCTGACTGAAAAAAAAAATCAAACTAGTTTAAAGTGGTATTGGAGCACTAAATGTGGAGCCCAGGGCTGGGCAGGTCCTTGTGAGCTGAGCATACAGCTGGACCTCTGTATGAGGGCTGTACACAGAAAAAATGTTGAAATGCTCCTTCCGCTGAAAGATAAAAAAAAAGGGCAATCCGTTTTTGCAACTTCTTTGAAGGGATGAGGATTCTACCATTTCTCAGCTCACCCGTGCAAGTCTGCTTGCTTGTATTCCATGGTACAGGCTCTTTTGATTTTAAATAGCATACCATTGATTGCTTGAGGGTTATCTTGTTTAGAAGACAGGGATATAAAGTGACAGAAGATTTATTGTGTTCAGAGGTTGTCTGTTTTATCCACATAATTAATGTCATGCTGCGTGAAGTACTCTTGTAGAAAGTGTGATTTTCTTTCTTTTTTTTTTTTTGATTAATATAAACCAAGATCCTGTGTCCAGCATTCTTGTAACACATGTAAAAGAAAAAGCAGTCATAAGGAAAGTTGTTCCTGACAAAACTCTGTGAAAAAATGAGAGATTAGTTGTCAAGCATTTCATGTAAAGAACAGCCTTAAGTGTGGATTTTGAATAATGACACTCATCCAACACACACTCTTGCACACACATACACACACACACACACACACAAACACATGCACACATAATGTAATCACCACTTTCAGAGCCTTCAAGCATAGTATACTGCTTTCTTTATTTTCATTCATCTACCTTCAGAAAAAATGCTGGAAGAAAAATACTGGGAACAACACTAATGGTATTTGTTGTCTCTTCAACACTTGATGATATTTAGGGACAAGTGACTGGCAAAATCTGTATCGCTGTCACTGATAGTGGTTACATTAGGCTTGCAGAGAATTGTGGAATGGGCACTCTATGAGGAAGCTTGCAGCTGTAAGTTAGGTTCGTTGCATGGACACTGTGCCAGTTTGAATTTGGATTGCAGAGTGGTTGAGGCAACAGTATCATGCTTCCTGTCCGTGATCAGCCTTAGCTTCTGTTGATGTAGCAGCTAAAAGGCTGCCATTTGGCCATTTAGGAATGTGCTAACATACTCCACTTGATCCATACATTTGTAGAAGTCTTGTTGTGTGGAGGCTTGCCACCTGATCTCATCTACCACGAAGCCTTTGATCAGTCACCTGACATTTGGAGGACTGATTTCAGATTGACAGATTGTACGGCTGGAAGAGCTACCCACAGAACGATGTGCTCAACACCATCAAAGCCCAGTCACAGCACACCAAGTCAGAGTTTGATGAAAGAGCCAAGCTAGCCATCACACAGCTGGCAGAGGAGGTAAGAGGACATCATAATGTTTTCTTCCATTTCACTGATGTTACAATGAAAAACACACTCTGTTGTTTGAAGGCACTTCAGTGGGCATACAACGCTGACTGAAATGAGTAACAATGGTCGGTTCTGCTCTGTTTAAATTGCAGGCATGCCTACCATCCCTGACCATCTGGGATTTGTCCCTGAAAGTTGATTTTAGAAGCCACTGTCCCGGAAATCCTGGATTTGCAACACACGCCTCGGGGGCCAAAAAAAGAAATTGGGCGTACTGGAAAAAAAAATTGGGAGTTAAAAAGCCATTCTTATCATGGTGAACAGAACTGAGCCAAGAATATCATCTGCTAGAATGAGTAGAGTGAGTAATATGCATACACGCAAAAAAAAAAAAACCCACCTTGCTTTCACTTTCAAGTCAAAACATGGCGTCGAAGAGAGAGACAGGATGTTGACACAGAGTCTGATTCTGACTCTTCGGATGGGTCAGAAAGGAGTGAAAAAAGAAAGAAAACGATTGTGAAGTGAGGTTGTGTCTCTTCAAAAAACAATTCTTGGAAAAGTGGCTTTGTCTACAACAAAGGGAGGAAAGAGAGTTTTGGTTTGCCCTCTGCAAGACGTGTGTGTGTGTAATTTCTGTTCTGTCCCTGATCTTACGGATTTGTTCCTGATATCTGTCAGTATTTGTCCCTGAAAGCAAATTTTGGGGTATGCCTGCCTAAAATTGCATCCAGACAGAGGAAATGGATTTGGGAAAGAAGTTAAAAGTCTCTGTTCTCATTCAAAATTATTCAGCATGACCATTCATTCAGTCCCTAAAACAGTCCTGAAAATGAGATGTGACCATCTATGCTAATGAAATTCATAGAGCGCTGTCTCAAAGTCATGGATATCTTGCCTATGTATATATATTTTTTCATTTGAAAGTTTTGGAGGACTGTCGTACAAAACACTAATTATGATGCTTGAAATTCTCTGGAAGCAGTTTCTAACTCAGAACAGGAAAGATGATTTTATTTGAAGTTTCTAGAAGCTTCAGGAACTTAGATGCGCATTTGTCATCTGTGTATAGTTATTAGGTAAGTGTTTTCATTGAAAAAATTGTTAAAACTGTTATAAGCGAAATGTAAATATGCTCTCTGGACCATCCAGGGATGCTTTTACAAAATTGATTCATGCTGTTATGTGTTTGTCATCAGTCCATTACTGTGTGCATTAGCTCTATTGACTCTGATATAAAGGTCACACATACACACACACACACATACACACACACACACACTGGTTTTGAAAATGCCAAGACATGTTTACTCCAATGTGGTCTAGTGTGAGTGATTGCCCCTTATGATTTGAATTGGTAAGGAGGCTGAAAACAGATGTAGCTTTACTGAGAACTAACCAAGCGCTAATAAATATTCAAAACAAGATTTAAAGTGATACTTATTTAATGCACAACAGGAAAAACAGATAAGTGAATTTTGAACAAAATGTCACTGCAAACCTTAAATAAATGTCAGCGAACCGCCCAGAGAAACGTGGACAAACGAGTCACAAGACAACACACAATGCGTTTCGACCTGATAGGTCTTCTTCAGGTGAAACAAAGACGAATAAAATAACGAAAATGCACTTAGCTTTGATCGCTTCAGATTGCTTCTGAGTTCAGCGCGCAAGGAAGAAGGTGTTGAACTCATTCGCTGACATTTATTTAAGATTTGTTTAGATTTCCGCCTGCAGTCATCTCACTCTGCAACTAAAATGTCACTGATACAGTTGAAAAAATGCCACACACAAAAAAGTGGAGAAACCAGTGTTCCCTAGATGGCTGTGGGCAGCAGAACAAAAGTGCACAAGACCAGCCATCTGAGATTATTTCTTTGTGCCTTTTTTATGAGTTGTTTGTGATGTCTGAAGAAAACAAAAAGGAGAAGAGAGTGGGAATGGAAGTGTGACAAGGAGGGGTCAAGGGTGTAGTAAGTACTTTATAGTGGTGAAGGGAAAAATGAACCGCAACAATAAACTTATTTTAAGTCCAAAACCAGATTCAAGAAGTTCCCTCCATCTCTTTTAGAAACCAGCAAGTGAAAACCTTGTTATGAGTTTTACCTGCTGGGCCGTCTAGTTTTACCCAGTCTTACCTTCTAACGGGCGAAGCAGTTGTGTCTGGTAAATTCTGTGCGATTGACCACTTAGTATAAACATTCTATCAAGTGTAGGCATTTTCATAACCCTAAGAAGCATGATTATTTCATTGCAAATGTTCCATGCTTTGTGTGTGTGTGTGTGTGTTTAGTTCTGAAAAGACATTTTTCAACTCTTGACCATGACTGTTAACATGCGTTCTGCTGTGATCAGGTTACCTGGGTCGATTGGGCTATAAACAGCATGACCTGACTCGTTTTGAACGCACTTTTGTCTGCTCTGGGTAGGGACTGAACGCGACGCTCTTCTACGAGAACAAGAACCCCAAGGAGTATGTGTCTCTGGTGCCTACCTCTGCCCACAGCGGGGATGGCATGGGTAACCTGGTGGCCTTGATCTGTTCCTTGACCCAGACTCTGCTGGCCCAACGTCTCGCCTTCTCAGAGGAGCTGCAGGCCACCGTCATGGAGGTCAGTGTCTGTATGTGGAGGGGGGGGGGGGGGGGGGGGGGGGGGGGTGCGGGGGGGGGGGGGGGTTCAGTACTTGTCTTTTTTTTTTTTTTTCTTCACTGAGTCAGGTTTCCTTTCTTGTGCGTTGTGTCATTGCTTTGTGTGTGAGTGCTTGTCTTTTTCATTTCTGAGTCAGGCGTCCTTTCTTGCATATTGTTTCTTTGCTTTGTGTGCAAGTTTTGAGTTGCTTTATGGTATATTTTGTTGAATAGTTCTCTTTTGTGTGGCAACAGTTTGTTTCATGATTTTGTTATTGTTTTTGCGTTGCATTTGTTGTGTGTTGTGTGACTGTTGTTGTTTTGAGGGGTGTTTTCTTGAGTTTGAAATGTTTATGTCGTAGTATTTTCTTGTGCTCCATCATTGTGTGAATTTTTAAAGTACTGATTTTAGTTTTTTTTTTTTTTTATTTTAAAGTTTTATTGTGCATTGTTGTGACATATTGTTGAATTTATGGAATGGTGGTTTGTAGAGTTATGTTGTAGAATCATGTTGCAGAATTCCATAGATCTGTATTGTTGTCATACTATGAATTTTTGTTTTCTGGTTGTTTGTTGTATTGTCAGGGTGTCAGGTATTGTTGAAGCGTTATGCTGTAGCTTCTTATCAGACCTGATCACTTGAACAGTGTAAGTGTATTTTGTGCACTTGATACTGTACATTGCCAAAAAATACACTAAATTAAAATGCTGTGAAATGTATTCATTGTTGTAACTTTAGTGTAAAGCCCATTTTTTTTCTTTTTTTAAAAATATTGTTCATGGTTCATCCATTTACCTATAATTTCCAAAATTTAGAAAGAGTGGGGGTTAGTTGCCGCCAAGGACATTGACAAACAAAGTACAGGACAAGACACGATGCATTTCGACCTCTTGGGTCTTCTTCAAGTAAAAACAAAAAAAGGATAGATCACATTTAACATTTAGGACAGTACAAACAAAGAACGAAGAGAGACTTATCTGATGTCCATGTGGTGTGCTGTGAAGAATGGCCGACAGAAGGAAATGACAGAGGGGATTATGGGAGAGGGAAAAGGGGTGGGGGTGGGGGTTGCGTGAAGGGAGGGGATGAGCGAGACGATGGGATTGTGTGGTTAGTTTAGTGGGGTGGTGTGGTATATGTGACGGTTGTGGTTAAGGTGGATTGATAATAATGCTCAACGATCAACATCCATCAGTCATTGACCAATTCCTTTATTCCCCATTTGTCATTATCACACTTGCCAATACACTACCCTACTCCCTTTTTTCAAAAATCACCATCACCCTACACCACTATGGATCACACCTACACCTTGACCATGATCATCATCCACCCATCTTTGAACACCTCCCCCACTCCCCTACCGGCATTTTACACCAGCACCACAAAACATTATCCCACCTATACAACAATTCTCATCATCCTACAGTACCGTTTATCTCAAATGATCCATGATCATCACCCATCAGTCATCTACCCCTACCCCCCTCCACCCTCTTTCCCAACCTGCAACATTATACTAATGCCACCTTATTATTCCACTTAACACAATGACCTTCAGCCTTCAGTACTATTCATCTCACCCATGCCAGTGAGCATCACCCACAGGTTATTGATATTTTCCTTTATACCCCAACTTGCACCATTGCTCCATCACCACTACATTTTTCCACTTATACAACAATAATCATCATCCTCAAACCCCCCCCCCCCCCCCCCCCCCTTAGCATTATTATCAATCCACCTTAACCACAACCGTCACATATACCACACCACACCCCACTAAACTAACCACACAACCCCATCGCCTCACTGATCCCCTCCCTTTACGCACCCCCCCCCCCCCCACTCCTTTTCCCTCTCCCATAATCCCCTCTGTCATTTCCTTCTGTCGGCCATTCTTCACAGCACACCACATGGACATCAGACAAGTCTCTCTTCGTTCTTGTTTGTACTGTCCTAAATGTTAAATGTGATCTATCTTTTTTTTTTTTTTTTTTATTTGAAGAAGACCCAAGAGGTCGAAATGCATCGTGTCTTGTCCTGTACATTGTTTGTCAATGTCCTTGGTTGCAACTAACCCCCACTCTTTCTAAATTTTGCTTCGTTCTCCGCCATCAGTCGCTCCATTTTGAAACTATAATTTCCAAGTCATCTTGCGTCTGTACTGTGAAAGGCATCTTAGGTATGCGCATGTGTGAGTATACAAGTGTATGTGTTATGGATAGTGAGGGAGGGCAGTAAGTCGGGATAATGTGTGTGTGTGTGTGTGTGTGTGTGTGTGTGTGTGTGTGTGTGTGTGAGAGAGAGAGAGAGAGAGCAACAGAGAGAAAAGAGAGAGTTTTTAGCCCTAGTTTGTGAGGAGACCTGATGTATATAAGCAGAAGCAGTTTTTGTGTTTGAGAGGACTGGGTGTTAGACACAGTGAAGAATGCCAGTTTTTATATGATTTCTTTGTTTAATATTCTTTGTAACTTTAATGAATGTAAAGTGCTTTGAGGTCACTGTGGTAAAACCATTGAACAAGTCTTCACTACTGTCACTTTGTTCTAACATTTGCACAAATGCTGAAATTTTAGTCGCTTTATGCTTTCAGTGAATAAGACTTCTCAGTTTAGAAATTGTCCAAAGCATCAAAAGATTCAAAGTACACAAGGTTTAGTATTGCCCTTCAATTAAGATCTTATCAGTGGCTGAAAGTGAAAATAATATATAAGGGGGAGAAACATTGGAGATGGAAGGTAGGCTTTAGTTATAGGGAGGGTAGGGTGAGAAATGGGAGGGGGGGGGGTGGTGGTGTGGTGGTAAGATATTGCTGTGAGCAAGTCAATTCCAAAACAAAAGTATTTTCAGCCAGGGGAAGTAATGTGTATGGACAGAAAGACTTGCTTCACATAAAAGATAAAAAAAAAAAAAGAGGTGGGGTCAGTGGAAGCGGGGGTAGGCAGTGGGGGTGGGGGTGGGGAATGGAAAAATTCAAATATCAATAATTGTAACACTGAAATATTCCATGAAACGGTATTACTAAACTCATTCCGGATGACTTTCAAGGTTACTCGTCACAAGAAGGCTACTGAACCAGTTGATTTATGAGATCACTGTTAACAAGTCCAGTTGCTTTTTTTTTTGTGTGTGTGTGTTAAATCAGGACCACAGTTTTTTTTGCTTATCTACCTTGTGCAAGTTCCTTCAGAGTGCTGAAAGTGCATTATTACTTTATTTGAATTTGGTATTGTTATTTTTACTGTAAACTGTCTTTTCTTTTGTTTCTTCAAGGCAGCCTGGACCAGGTAGTTGAGTTTGTTTGGGCAACTGATTCTGACATGGGTTAATGGACAGTTCTCAGTTCATTAACACTGACTTCACAATGGTCATCATCAATCACTGAACAAATTACGGATCCTCTGTGTGATCCAGATCCCCAGAGGCAGAATAGATAGACACTAGCGTTTAACTGGTCCTTCCTTTGACCACTGTCCATCTGTCCACCAGGTTTGAGAACCATTGGTATGGTAGTTTTTGTGTTGTCTTGCTGCAGGCAAGGTAAACAAGCAAACAAACACATCAGCAAATCATATGCAGGTGAACATTCCAGAAAGGGGGAGGGAGGTTTTTTTTTTATATGTGGAGAGAATTCTGGTGTTGACAGAGACAAAAACACACAGAGGAGGAAAGGAGTCTAAGACAGGGAAAGAAGACTTGAGACATGTTTCTTAGATTCTAGAAACTAGGAATTCGTGTGATTCTGGCGAGTGGAAGTGTTCTATTGCTCACTATAGCGACCAGTGGGGCAAGACATTGGCAAGAGATTGCTAGAACATCTTTGGGCTTCCCTGCATGCAAAAGAAACTGGTTGACACTGTTGCGAGTTGTCCTCTGATTGGTGTATGAAAAATAGTTACATCCTCAGATTGCGATTAGAAAGTGAACTCACTAACAGCTGGAGGAGCTTGAAGAATTTGCTCTATTGTTGATTTGAATTTGTCTAAAACCTGTTTCTTTGTTCTTGTAGACTCACACATTTCTCACCACAGCAGGCGTTAGCCTTTTATGAATTCTCATGTATATGAAACCCATCACTGATGTCCATAGAGACAAAACTGCTCCAGAATAAATGAGTTGGAGAGAGTCTTTTTTTTTCTTTACCCCCCCCCCCCCCCCCCCCCCCCCCCACCAGAGGGCATTCTTTGGGAGGTTTTATTGTACTGAAATCATTTTTGTGACAGCAGCAGTGATGTTCAGTACATCTGCAACTAGCATAGCCTCTCTCTTCTCCTGCTATGGATTTTCTTCGCTCATCCCCATCTTCCTGTTACAAGCCGCACTGACCTTTGGGCTAAACGCTTGCCCTTTTGTCTTGGCCTCTCTTCCCTTCATCTCTCTCAGACTGCAGTGCCCCCCTCATCTGTCTTTGATTGCCTCCTCTTCCGGTACGTTTCTCTCTCAGATCCTCCCTGTTTTTGTGTCTGTGGTTCTGTTCCTTTGTTTTTCTCACTGTCTCTGTCGTCTGTCTGTCTGTCCGTCTGTCTCTCTATCTCTGCGTGTGTGTAAGTGTGTGTGTGTGTGTGTGTGCGTGTGTGTGTGTGTGTGATTGTGTGTGTGTGTGTGTGTGTGTGTGTATTTCTGTCTCTGTTCCCTCTCTGTGTGACAGAACTGCGAACGCTAATAAAAGAAAAAGCTCTGTGTGTGTGTGTGCTTTTTAAAAGCTCTGAAACGTGACAAGAGTAACGAAAAAGAGGCGAAAAGAGGTGACAGTAACCTCCCTTAAATCACTTCGTGTTTTGTGTGCTTGCATGTGTGTGTAATTATGAATGTGTGTAACTGTAAGTGTTTGTCAGTCAGCTTTGACAGATGGGGTGTATCCTGTAGGCAAGAGTGACCCACACTGGGGTGAAAAAGTAAATGGGGCATTGTTTTTTAAACCTGGTGGCTGTCCGGAGTGGTGTCTTAATTTCATCATGTGCATGTCTGTTTGTGTTAAACTTAATTCACATATTCGTCACTTCCGCCTGTTTTCCATGAAACGTCATGTTTGCCTGGATTGGTAAAGTAGACTTGCCAACCCCTCCGTTTTCAGGGGAATTGTCCTGCTTTGGTCGCACTTCGTCCTGGTATTCCATTTACCTAAAAACAGTATTGCTAGATGGATAAAAAGTATGATGTTCCTTCAAATTGATTTCTGCACAGGAAACTCTCTAATAAAGCCAGTAATTCATATTTGGCATCCAAACAGAAAGTTTGTTCGCTGTAGCAGAACCAACCATGTTGGGAAGTTTAAAGTCGAGGAGCGTGTTCCCAAGGGCTAAAACAAAAAGAAAAAAACAAGATTTTTGATCAGAACACATGGAAAAATAGCTGTTTTTCATCCGCTCTGCATGCATCATTCTGTGATCCTCAGTATGCTGGCTTGATTTGCGAATATCTCTTGGACTTTAGGGAGGTGGTACTGATATTTGACATCACACAAACTCTGTAAGACATTGATTGGAATAGTTAGATCTAGCTGCAAGTGAGGTGACTGCAGGAAAATTTTCTGCAAACAAACTTTAGGATTATCTTATCTTGCGCTGAAGTGAATGAAGATGAGTGATTACTCATTCAGTTTCGTTGTCGTAATTGTTTTGTATCTTGCCTGAAGAAGACCTAAGAGGTCAACATATGTCGTGTTTTGTCTTGTGATTCATTTGACCAAGTTTTTTTTTTTGCAGTTCGCTAACATTTATTTAAAAATTGATTGGAATAGCCAAAGTTGGTTGCCAGTTTAGTAGTTCTTTGAAAGGCAGAATGGAATCAGTAGTTTCTAAATGACTGATGGAATATAACATTATCATGAATTTTGTGGACTAATGAAGTGAACTTAATAATTGATGACATCTCTAGCTGTACTCTTTTATAACTCTTAAGTTGTTCTCTCTCTCTCTCTCTCTCAGTCAGTTGGTCAGTTTGTCTCTTTCTCTCTCTCTTTCTCTCTCTCTCTCTCTCTCTCTCTCTCCTCCCCGCCTCTGTCTCTGTTTGCTCTCTGTGTCTGTCACTTCTTCACTCCTACACCAGAAGTAATATGAATCGGTTTTTCATAGAAGACAACAACAGAAATGCAAGAAAGCAAATTTAGTCTGTCTTAGAAAAATGACTACCTTATGTTTGAATTGCATTTGCACATGTAAACAAGAAATAAAAAAAAAAGTGAATACTTTGAGAAAAATAAGAAAACTGAAGTAATATTAGACACAGTGTGTGGAATTGGCTTACTCAGTAGCTGTGTTACATGACTGCTAACACACAGGTCCACCAGTTAAGGAGAATTAATGATGTCTATTTTTAACATATGTTTGTTTGGGGTTTGTTTGGTGCTTAGAATTCGTCTTGCCAGCGTTTGTATCACTTTTTAAAACTATTCCTCCCAAGTATCTTTAGGGGTTGACAGGTCTGGTAATGAAATCAAAAGTGAAACAAGTAAGGGAAGAAAGATGCGGACATGTGTTCATGCACGCCCATTTCTGAGCAGATTAAGGAATACATGCCAAACATGTGAAAGAAATTGTACTCACAGGTAACAGTGTTGTTGCTGTGTGACTGTTGCTGTATGGCATCGTGGTGGACAATGGGCAATTCAAGGAAGCATAAAAGGCCAGAATTGATACATGCAACTTTGCAAAAAAACAAAGTGTGGTTAAAGGAATACAGGTGGGTGGACGGTTGTGATGTGTGTGTCTTTGCTGTCGCTCGTTGCAGTAGAACATGTACTGGAGTGATGTATGAGGACAGGACAGTAATCCCCTCTGCTTGTAGTGTGCCCCTGTGCGGCAAAGCTTACCACATGTGGCATGTTTATGCTGCAGGGTCTTCATGTATGGAGGGAGGGGGCGGTGTGGGGGTCTTTGCTTCCTGTCTTCCAATCCTTCTCTAATCCCCATACCCCCCTCCCCCTCCTTCCTCATTACATCTCTGTTGATTCATTAAAGATTTTTTTTTTCTTGAACCTGTTTTTCTTCCATCCGAATGAAAGAATGAAGACGGCGTGAACTTGAAGCGACATTACATATTCATACATTTCATGTAGGAAGATGGCGTTTGATTTAATCTTTTAATAATTTATGGTTGTGGGACGAGACTAATGACATGTCACTTTGAGGTGTCAGGTTATGTGAAGATAACTATGATGGTTGTAACAGTTTTGTCTTTTTGAATTGGATTCCTGTTGATTCTAATGGCAAAAGGTTTTTTTTTTTTTTCCTCCACCCTTTTCATTATACACTGTGGATCTGGTTGAATGCAGAAATAAAGGATGATGGGGAAGTGACACAACTTTCTGGTGGACAGTAAGTGTTTGACTGTGGATCCATGGTCTCCCTGAATCTTGTTTCTTATTTGTTTTTTGTTGTTGTTTTTTTTTTTTTTTTTTAGATTTTTTTTAGATTTTCTTCTTATTGTTAACCTGCACTTGTTTTCCCCCACTACTTAATTGTTCAGCATTTCTTCTTATTAGAACAGAGTGGAGCCTTTCTACAATGATTTTGAAAATGTTTGAAAAAAGGTCTCTGTTAAGAGGGACAAATGTGTGCAGGGAGGAAGACTGTCATGCATTGACATATGAACACATGTTTCCTCACATATGATGAAAGAGAGAGTGCAAAAACAGAGTTGAAGAAAAGTTTCCTAATGCCGTATGAGAGATCACAAACAGCAGGAAAATCTAAAATGGCAGTGAGAGAGACATGACTCTGAGGAGGGAGTTGTATAGGGGGAGAGACATGGTTCATAACATCATTTTGGTTTGGCTTGAAAAAAGGAATCATACAGGGTGAGAGTTTCAAATGATCTGTCACAGAAGTTTGGTTTGTTGAGGGATGGGAGTCGAACAGGGCTGAGAAATGATCCATGACATAATTTTGAGTTGTGAGCAAGTCATACAGAGTGGGAAATGTGATCAGTTACAGAAGTTTTGGTGGTTGGTAGAAAAGAGTCACATGGAGGCAGAGAAGTAATCGGTCAGTGTCACAGAAATCAGTTTCGTTAGGAGGGAATAAACAGGAATGATTCTTCGCAGCATTGTGGGTTGTTTTGAGGAAGGCTTTATTGTACAGTGAAAGAAATTTTCCATCACAAAATTAGGGGTCATTGTGAAGGTGGAAAGTGTAGAAAGAGGAAGTTTAGAAATAAGTTGCTGTCACAGAATTTTGAGTTCTTGTGAGGAAGTAATCATGTACAGCATGAGAGAAAATAGTCTGTCTCAGAATTTGGGGTGGATGTTAGGAATGTTATACGAAGGGAGAGAACTGATCCATCATAATTTGGGTTGTGGGGAGGGAGTAAGGACTCTTTACAGAGTAAGAGAAAGTATGGTCCATCACACAAAACTGGGTAATTCTGAAGAGCGAGTCCATCTAAAGGTATGAGAGGAAGGAATGATCTGTCACAGAATATCGAGCCACTGTGAGGAAAATACAGAGGAAGAAAAAATGTCAGAAATTTGGGTCATTGTGAGGAGAGAGTCATTGTCCAGAGGGAGAAAAATGATCCATCACACGATATTGGGTCATGGAAAGAGTGACATGAAAGGAAAGAAATAGTCCAGCACATAAATTTGGGTCATTATGTGGAGGGAGTGATGCAAAAGGAGAAAAATGGTCAGTCAAAAGAAAGGAATAGTAGTCTGTCACAGAATTTTGGGGTTGTTGTAAGGAGGGAGTGATTATCAAAGGAGAGAAAAAGTTCATCACACAATTTTGGGTCGTTGTATGGAGGGAGTGATGCAAAAGTAAAGAAAAAGTCTGTCACAGAATTTGGGATAATTGGGATGATGGAATCATTGTACTCTGTAAAAAAAAAAGAAAAAGGAAAAAAAAATGTAAAAGAAAATATTGTTGTCATGTGAAGGAAGTTGTACAGAGGGAGAGGAATGATCTGTTCAACTTTGGATGGTCTATAGTTCATGTACAAAGGGAGAGAAATGGTCCATCACAGAATTTTGGGTCAGTTTGAGGGTGTTGCGTAGGGAATGAAAATATGTGTCAAAGAATTATGGGTCCTTGGGAGGGAGGTGGCTAGCAGAAGAAAAGTTTCTGTCACAGAATTGTGGATCATTGTGAAGAGAGGGAGTCCTCGTGCAGAAGGAGAGAAATGGTCTGCCACAGAACTTTAGCTCGTTGTGAGGGAGTCCTACAGAAAAAACGGAAATTCTAATGGTCCATGACAGAATTTTGGATTGTTGTGTGAAGAGGTGATCATTACACTGGAGGACTGTTGACATGTAACAGATGCTCCTTCATATTGTCACATCTTGTGACAAGTCTGTCACAGTTTCCACATTACCATGTTCTTTTAACTTACAAACAAACAAAAAAATTAACACTTTTCCCCCACCCCTTTTCACTGGTGAAAACCACTTTTGGAATTGGCATGGTTACCAACCCTCTTGGAAATCCACTGTTTTAGAATGATTACCAAAATGCATTTCTTTTCCTTCTGAAAATTGAAATCTCAAAATTGTGTGAAAAAATGTGCAGCTTGAGGAATAGTCTGATCAGATAGAGCTGATTGAGCAAAAAGGATGCATAAAACTGCCTGAAAGCAAAAGTACATGTAGTAGAAAGTGCTTTTTTCTGTGACCACCCTTCATTGATTGTTTGAAACAGTAGAGGAAAATAATGGCTCCAGTTCAGGGCTAAACTGCTTCCTTCATCTCATCTGCTTCGCGGCTATGATTCAGACAAGCATGGTAGCTGTCTATTGTAAATGCGCTCTCATTAGACTAGAGTGTTATGAGAAAACTTGTGAGTCAGGTTTTCATATGTCCTCGAGGAGAGGATCTGTGGAAAGTGTTTACTTTAAGACATATTTTTTCATTACAAAAGTGCAATGCTGTCCATTGTCTGTTGCATGAATGAGTAACTGTACTTTGTAATCACAAAACCAGTTAAAACGCCTCAGCTTTCAAATTATACATTGCACCCCCCCCCCCCCCCCCCCCACCCCCCCCCCCCCACACACACACACACCAATGACACATGCACATGCACATGCATAAATTAACACACAGTACACACGCATACACACACACACACACACACACACACACAAACATACACACACACACACACACACACACAATTCAGCGGACATCAGCAGGAGAATCTTTATGGCTCATAAATGGGAAATCATTACTGAAACCGTGGTACTCTATCAGTTACCTCCCCTGTGCCAATGAATCCTCATCCGTCCTGTGCCAGCAAGCGCTCAGCTACTGCCACCACTTCTCTCTCTCACCTACTCTGTCTCTCTCTCAGTGTTTCAGTTTGAAGATGGGCACACACAGGCACATGTGGGCGCATGCGAGTGCACACACACACACACACACACACACACACACACACACACACACACACACACACACACACTACAGAGTTATACTCTTAACTCGTTCTATACTAGTTATTCTCTCCTGGTACTCCCCCCCACCCCCCCACCCCCCCCACCCCTGCCCGAAACTGACCATTTCCATACATTTTTTAAAAAATCATTAAAAAGAAATGAATTGTGATTTTTTTCAAGTTATGTGCATAAATGATTGAGAAACCACAAACAATATAACAAAGTTATTTTTCTGTTTGTTTGGTAATACAGTATGCATGACAAACAAAATGAGATTTGGTGTGTCATGTAAAAATAGGGGTGATATACACCCTATGAACAAAAGATTTATATTAACTGTTTTTATGCCCTAAAATGATCAACTGTTTGCAACAGTTCAAGGGCTTCAGTCACACTGTGAAGGCCATTTGTATGTTTCTTTCACCAGGTAGACGACGCCATCTTGCCACGTCAAGTGACATGGTGTGAAAAATGTCTGCTAGTGAGCATTCAGCTTGCAAAACCTAAGTAACAGTACGCCTGCACTCTAATAAGTATGCTGGAGCTCTCTGTAACAAGTAGTTTCGTACCAAAGGTTAGCTCACTTTGGACGAAAATTCCAAAGCTTTGGACCGCTTATGTGGTCCTTAGTATACAATTTTATTTACAAAGGTTGTGAACACTAGGACCGGATATGCGGTCTTAGTATATAAAAAGAGTTAAGGCCTCAACTGTTAAACTTACTCATCCATTTCAGCTTTCATTCTGTATTTGACAGTCTCTGAAAGCAGTGAATAAAACATACACTCAAAAGTGGTATACATTCTTTGGTATTTGTGATTAAAACCTGCATATTTTGTATATTGATGATCATACCTGACAGGTATGCTTAATCTACTATAAACTGGTTGGCTGAGTATGTCTTTAATACTGTTAACTGGGTTGCAGACTGTTGCCAGTGTGTTACTGCATAGTGTGCAGCCTGTTTTTTTTTTTTTCTTCTTTTAGATCATGTCATACTGCTGTTGTGACCAGCGTAATCACATGATCAGGGTCATATATGATTGATTCAAAAGGCATATCAGTAATATTAATGCATTAAATTTTGCCTTTACCGGTATTATTCAACGATGTTTCTGACTTTCAGCAACTTCAAATGCGTTTTAGAAGTGATGAACGCCAGGGTATAGACAGCAGAAGAATCAACAGCAGAGAATGCCTAGAAAGTAAAGTAGACTGAGAGAAAATAAAGTCAAAGTGTCACAGGTGTACAATAGATCGTTACCTGAAGTTACAACGTTGGCTCATGAAATCTTAAGGTAAGATAAACTGTCCTCCCCCTCCCCCCAAAAAATAAAAGGGGGAAAAAAACAAAACAAAACAAATAAACAGACAAAAATTGCAGGGAAAGATTAAAGAATAAAAAGAAATCACTCATGCCGGTGACCAAACAATAAAGTAACTGAGAGAGTATCAAAAGAAACAAACATGGTTTGGACAGAAATCTGTTTTGACAAAAGAAAAAAGGAAGAGGGAAAGAAAAATCCATCCATGAAAAAAAGAAACACAGTTAATTAACACATGATTTTGACAAGTCCACGAAAGTAGGGAAATTCCCAGCTACTCTGTAGTCATTGAAGATCTGTTTCTGTATCAGAATTCTCTGAAAGGTACTTTCAGTCATGCTTACAAACAGTACTTTCAGTCCTACTTTGAGACAGTACTTTCAGTCCTACTTTGAGACAGTGCTTTCAGTCCTACTTTGAGACAGTGCTTTCAGTCCTACTTTGAGACAGTGCTTTCAGTCCTACTTTGAGACAGTGCTTTCAGTCCTACTTTGAGACAGTGCTTTCAGTCCTACTTTGAGACAGTGCTTTCAGTCCTACTTTGAGACAGTACTTTCAGTCCTACTTTGAGACAGTACTTTCAGTCCTACTTTGAGACAGTACTTAAAGTCCTACTTTGAAGCAGTGCTTTCAGTCCTACTTTGAAGCAGTACTTTCAGTCCTACCTTCAAACAGTATGTTCATCAGTCCTACTTTGAGACAGTACTTTCAGTCCTACCTTCAAACAGTACTTTCATCAGTCCTACTTTGAAGCAGTACTTTTAGCCCTACTTCAGGACAGTGCTTTCAGTCCTGCTTTCAAACAGTACTTTCAGACCTACTTTCAAACAGTACTTTCAGTCCTACTTTCAAACAGTACTTTCAGTCCTACTCTGAGACAGTGCTTTCAGTCCTGCTTTTAGACAGTACTTTCAGTCCTACTTTCAAACAGTACTTTCAGTCCTACTTGGAGACAGTGCTTTCAGTCCTACTTTGAACTACTTTCAGTCTTACTGAGACAGTACTTTCAGCCCTACTTTCAAACAGTACTTCCAGTCCTACTTTCAAACAGTACTTTCAGTCCTACTTTCAAACAGTACTTCCAGTCCTACTTTCAAACAGTACTTTCAGTCCTGCTTTCAAACAGTACTTTCAGTCCTACTTTCAAACAGTACTTTAAGTCCTACTTGGGACAGTGCTTTCAGTCCTGCTTTTAGACAGTACTTTCAGTCCTACTTTCAAACAGTACTTTCAGTCCTACTTTCAAACAGTACTTTCAGTCCTACTTTGAGACAGTACATTCAGTCCTGCTTTTAAACAGTGCTTTCAGTCCTACTTTCAAACAATACTTTCAGACCTGCTTACAAACAGTACTTTCAATCCTATTTTCAAACACTTCTATCAGTCAGTCCTCCTTTCTTTTTTGCTTCTGCTAGACCTCAGTTTTTGCTTTCTTTAAAACAGTCCACAACCTGCTCTGGTATATTGCATCAATACAAGTTTGTATCTGTTATTTGAATAAATGTCAGTAATACCACGCATCTCTTATATACTTGTTACTCCACTGCACATCCCCCCTTTTTTCTCTCTCCCTTTCTGTCCTGTCGGCCTGTAAATAAAATATTGAACAGAAGCCACAGATTACAGCAGAGAGAGGGATAGAATCAGATTGTTTCAAGATCAGTGTAAGAGATCCAGCTTACCAAACGGAGGCCATGGTTTAGTGTTCTTCTTTGTGCTTACTTGTATCATTGTGATATCATTGTCTACTTTTATGGTAAAGAAAAGCGGAAAGAAAGAGGGGAAAGTGCTGTGATCTATGCCAGCCCTGCAGACCACTTGCCAACTAACTGGTGCTGACAGTTCTTTTCCATCTGTTACCTGGAGCCACCAATGGTGTGGTGGTGTGCCTGCGAGTGTTTGGGACACTACAGAGGTTTCTTCAACCCCCATCCCTCCTTTCTCCTTCAGGTGCGCCCCCCCCCCCCTTCCTCCTTCTCATGTCTCATTGTTTGCTTCTGTGGTCAGGAACCACAAAGGCAGGAAGTTGGGTGACATTTTAGTCCTTGTGGAGCAACAATCTGCCTTCCCAAGTCAGTCACAGGTCATTGACCAGACAGTCATGGCTGACCTGCTGTCCACATACTCAGTGCTCACGGCCCCCCACTCTCATTCACAATTCAGAGTTTGATTGAATCACTTGGGGAAAGGGGGGGGAGATGAAAGGTAAAGAGGGAGGTGGGGGAAGGGGCGTGGGTTTGGGGGGGGGACTATAGATCATGGCATGGAGGTCTTGAGAGCAGATCGGAAGTCCAGATTACAATAACCACTTCCAAGGCATACCCCAAAAGTTTGATGTTTTGCTGGCGGAGACAAATATTGATGCTGTGGTGTATGGCTGCTGTTTAAAACTGGGGCAGGAGTGGGTTTGTGTTTCTGTGGTTTTGAGAGTACAGAGTTAAATCATGGTGAAAGCATGAGTGCTGGTTAGGGGAGAGGAGGGGGGGTAGAGATACATGTATGAAAGCACAAAACTAAAAGCTTGACAGTATGGAATAGGGATTTAGCTGATGCATTTGTACCATAGTGTTCAAGTACTTTGGCTGTTCGTATGATTCCTGGAGTCTTTTAGACAATGTACGACAACAGCAACAACAATAACAGAGAAAGTAGGGGGGGGAAACATGGAATTTTATGGGTGTATGCAAAAGATAAGGCATTTCCGTTCCAGAGAACTTTGTCTTATCAGTGTTTTTTTTTTTCCTTCACAATCCCATTTAAGTGTGTGTATGTGGCTGTATGTGAGTATCAGTCTTTGCGTATGTGTGAGTGTGTGTGTGTGTGCGTGCGTGCGCGTGCACATGTGCGCGCGCGTGCGTGCGTGCGTGCGTGCGTGCGTGTGTGTGTGTGTGTGTGTGTGTGTGTGTGAGATGCACTTGGAACTTTCTTCACTTTATTCTCTGTTTCAATTGTCAGAGATATAGGTGTGCTGTTGTGCTGCTGTACTCTGTCTTCCACACACCCACACACACACACACACATTTCTCTCTCTCTCTCTCTCTCTCTCTCTCTCTCTCTTTCACACACACACACACACACACACACACAATCTGGTGGCAATTTTTGTTGTTGTTGTCTATGCATTGGGAACAATCCTTTTGTTTCTGTCAATTTCCAGCATGGTTCAGGGTTTGAGAATAACCACCAGGCCAACAGCATGGTATGAGGGATTAGCTCTTTGCTATGCACAGACAGCTACAAGATTTTTCCCTAGTCCCTGGTCGTGTCCAGGTCTGCTTAGAGAGCTCTGTGTTGCCATAGCATGTGAAAGTGAAATTCAAAGGCACACACACCGCCAGTCGCTTTCTCAAAAGAGTCATCAGATAGCAGAGAAATGATTTTTCTTCCACTTGGCTGTGACAAGGGGCGGGCAGCCCACCTCTGAGCTGCCTGGCTTGTACTTGTGCAAGGGAAAGGGGTCAGGCCCTACCCCTCTGTGAGTGTGTGTGTATGTGTGTGTGTGTGTGTGTGTGTGTGTGTGCACACGCGCGAGTCAGTGTGTGTGTGTGTGTGTGTGAAGGAGTTTGTAAAGACAGAGGCATGGCCCTAGTATCATCTGTATGTGGGGATTGAAGAGGGTTGGGGTCTGAAAGGGCAAGGGCTGGTGATGGTGGTGGTGGGGGGGTGGGGGGGGGGGGTGGGGGTATGTGGAAAGAAGGGGGGAAGGGGCTGGAAGAGGGATGAAGCTCAAACAAGGTGACAGGCGCAGGAGTATTGTGGGGTGTCCCTGACTGGGCATGAAATGTTCATGTCATACTAGATTCTGAATGGAGCCGTATATGTATGAAGGGCTGGTCCCCATGCGTAGGGAGGGGGAGTCTGTGGAGGAGAGAGAGAGAGGGGGGTTAAGTGTGAAGGTGGGAAGGGGAGGGGGGGGGTGGTGGTAATGTGGAGAACCCTTTTGAGAAGGGTTTCAAAGCCTTATCCCTTAACATATTATTTGAAGTGTTTGTTGATAGGAGGAAAGGATAGTAAATGGCTGCAGGGGGGTGGGTGTGGTGTGGTGGGGTTAGGGAATGGGAAGGGGAAGGGGAAGGGATAGAGAGGAGAGAAGGAAATATAAGAAAGGATGAGATTCAGAAACATGGCTTTCCCAGTTAAAAGTTGGTGGGCTGTGATTTCAGTAACCATTAGATTTACGTAACTGTTTGTTGAAAGTGTTTTTGTTTGGTTTTACTCCCTAACTCTGAAGTGGTTTTAATCAAAATTGATTCATTAGTCTGTTTAGGTTCATGTTAACACACACTAAGTAAACATAAGATCAAAACAGTAATTTGCTGTGGTTCAATTTTTGGAAGCAAAGCATGTGTCTTTGGATGGCACATGAAGTTGTATTGATGCTCCCCCCCCCCCCCCCTCCCCCCCTCCCCAAATCAGCTGTGAAACTCCTTGGGTAGCCTTCATCAGGGTAAGATAAAGAAGGAAAAAATAAAAGAACTTTAAAAAGAAAAGAAAAAGAAGTAAGTGATGTGTGTGTGTGTGTGTGTGTGTGTGTGTGTGTGTGTGTGTGTGTGTGTGTGTGTTTTGATCATTAGTTTAGTTCTCATGAGACAGGAGAGAGATTCCCCCTCCATGCTGACAAAGCTCAGGTAAAAACTGGTGGCACATTTTACATTTACTTAATTCGTTGGGCTGTAAGCCGTGAGAGATTGGAAGTATGTGTGGGCTTTTAGAATTGAGAATGCTGAAGGAGGCTGGAAATTTATGCCACATGGTGACTGGCACATTTTGTGTGCGCTCATGACCGTGTATGCAAGTTTTTGTTTTGTTTTTTCATTTTGTTTTTTTTTTGTTACAGAGTGGATTTATGGAGATGGGGGATGGGAGATAGGGAGTTGAGGGGATAGTTTTTTCTTTCCACAAAGCCTGAGAGAAGAAAGAAAAACTGTTTGATTCTTTTTGTCTGACAGTCAGAGCATGAAGCTGATTTGGTTTAATCAGATATTGCTGGCTTTGCTGTATTTGTTGACTGACCCTTGAATTTGTGACTTAGTGGTGGTGCAATCAAGATGGTTAGGGCATGAAATAAGAGTGTGTGATAGGTAGGCAGAGCATTTTAGATTGTAACAGCTGGTGTACTGACTGATACATTTAAAAAGAAGCTTTGACATCTCAACGTCAAATAGTTCAGTTAATTAAAACACAGATGTTATCTCTTCAGTTCCTGCATCAGATGTCTTGTGTGTGTGTGTGTGTGTGTGTGTGTGTGTGTGTGTGTGCTTGACATTTATGTGAGAGTCAGAGAGCAAGAGAGATAGAGAGAAATGAAAGAAAGTTGGCAAGTGAACGCATGCATTTGTGGATGGTTAACCGGATGAAGTATATAAAGTTTGCTGTTTAGATAAAAATCAGTTTAGTGACAGGATAATTGGATTCAGTCAGTCGTAACATTTGAATGGATCTGGGCTGTCTTTGTTCTTCTGGTTATATGAGCGGTACAAGCCACAGGCAAGGTTTTTCTCATGTGTGTGCATGTTATCTCTGCGAGGCTGTTTGTCACTGTCATGTTATCAAAGGCTTTCCATCTCTCAACCCTACTGTGAAAACGTGTATGCGGCATATTGACACTGTCAACAAAACGGAGAGGGTACAGGGATTTCCTTTAATCGGTTTTCTTTCTTTCTTTCTTTTCTTTTTTTTTTTTTTTTTTTGCATGTAATGAGTCACTTACACCACTCAGGTGTCTGAGAAGGGATCAGGACAGGAGCTTTATAATGTAAATCTCCGCATCTGGTATCAAATGATTTGAGGCCTGTGGGGGAGGAGGGGGGGGGGGGGGGGGGGGGGGGGAAGAGGTTGAAGAGGTTAGAGATAGGATGGGTTTTGGGATAAGGTGTGGTGGTATAGGCTGTGGTATAAAAACGAAGGAAAGTTGACACTTAATGAAGAGGGTACTATGTCAACACCCAGGTGTCAAAAGTCAGGTCTGTCCTGGCCTGCGTGAAAGCAGCCATCACTCCTGTTAACAGGGCGCAAAACAGAGTTGTCAAAGGCGGGATCATTTCATCTGTGTAGGGTTTCCTCCACCAGCACACCCTGTCCCCTTTGTCAGTGGGGCTGTGTTAGGCTTGATAACTCCTGAAGGCTTACCTCCCCTGTTATGAATGAGGGTTCATTATTATTCACTACTACCTGTCGGCATTCTGAAACTGAGATAACAGGCATGGTAAGTGTAACGGACGCTATGAATGATTCGTGGAACATGAGCGTGGGGAGGTAGTGACTTTTTTTTTTTTTATTTAAGTTTTTTTGTTTGTTTGCTTGTTTGTTTACTTTTGATGTTTTTAACATGGTGTGTGTGCTTGATAAACAGATAAATGTTGTTTTTTTTCATAAACTAATTTCAGGTGAAAGTAGATAAATTGGCTGTCACAGGAGGAGAAGCTGAACACAAGAATAAAAAGTTTGGGGTTTTGGCCGTACTTTGGTCTAGGAGGCTGGGCGACAGTGCTTTCCTGTAGCATCCTGACGCCTGTGTCATTCCATACTTTATCAACAAGTGCCTCACATTCAGTTCAGTGGCTGCAAAATGTTGATTGGTGTACTTGTCACTCAGTGCATCAGTATGAAACTTTTTTTTTTTTTTTTTTTTAACAAAATATGAAATTTTTGGAGTATCGTGGAATTTGTCAGTAACAACCTCAGGAAATCCTTCACAAATTGTGTAGTTGGAGAGGATTCAAGTTTC
>JADBJO010000170.1:430000-460000 GCA_016801955.1 Conus betulinus
GATTTACATCTAGAAACCATGCAGTTTTAACATTTTTTGGACCTTTTCTGGTTGAAAAGTCATGTGCGCTCCAGTCATCATCATGTGTGTGTGTGTGAAGGGCTGCAAATGCAGGCTGTTGCTGATAGTCCTGTCCAATTGTTTGCTTGAAAATGGTTGGTCATATTATCAGATTGTACGTGGTTATGGGTAGGCTCAGCTTCTACATTTGTTTGGGATAATAGATTACGTCCATCCTTTGGAGATTTTCTCCCTTTTCAGATGCAGTTTACAATAATTTCTTAAAATCACTGGGTGGTGCCACTGATGATCAAAGTCAGGAGAAACCATTTGTCCTTCATAGCATGTTGGGACACTTTGGGGTCAGGTGTGAGAAGGTTGATAATTGTGGTTAATTATTGTCCTAAATTATTGATTACTAGGTATGTTGTAAACTTTTTGATTGGATAATAATGTCCAAAGCAGTTCGTAAATTGATGTGACTCAGGTATACTCTTTACTTTCTGTCAGTGTTAGCTCATTAATGACTGAACACTTGAAGCTTTTGAAATCATAGATTATTGATAGAATGTGGGGGTTGTGTGTTCTTTTTCACCAGGTAATTAATGTCAACACTGGTGATAAACATCCGTATTGAAGCATTGCATGTCAAACTCTTTCCCTACGTTTACTGGTGGAACAAGTCTTTCCCTGTGTGTGTGCAATGTTTATAGTTGCACAGCCATTACTTGTGTATTGTGTTTAGCACTTTGCTATTTTTGTTCAATCATTTTTTTATATGAAATATCTGATCTAGTTTGATAGATTGCATTTTTTAATTGATAGATTCCATTCTGATATGTAGAGTTAGTTTTAAAGTACCAAAAAAAGAAATGCATCGCTGTGCTCTCAGACAGCGCCTCCCAGAGCTGGTTGGCATGTTAGGAACAGAGAGCATCATGCTGCCGATGTATGGGAGCAGCAGTAGTGGAAAAGTTTAATACATTTCTTCTTTTTACGTTACTATTTTTTTTTTTTCTATTTCATGCGTTAACGTCTTCCTGTATGCACAGAGACACACTCACATACATTCAAATAATCCGAAAAAAGAGAGACGATAGGAACATGTCTACGAATCAGCACAGTGCATACTCAGAACTATGTATGGTTCTCTTTAGTTGTGGGCCCATCTACCAAAGGTCATCATCAAAACAAGTCTTTGGAAACAATGACACAACTAAAGGTCAAAGTGGTGGGTGGTACCACAGAGTAACGCTGCGGAATCAGTGGAGGACAGTGACTGATAATAATTTTTTTGTTTGTTTTTTTTTTGTTTTTTGAGGAGGGATGGTTGGGGGGGGGGGGGGGTGGGGGGGGGGGGGGGGGGGGGGGGGGGGGGGGGGGGGGGGGGGGGGGTGAGGGATGGGTAGTGTCATGCCCTTCAGTATTATTCATAGCTGCTTTTGCTTGTTGATGTAAAAGTTGCGGATGTAACAATTTTGGGGTCAGTGAAGGGTGGTCTTAGTCATTTATGGCCCTGCATTATAATTGTCCAGTTTTGTTGTCATAAAAAACTAATGACTCTCTGTAAGTTTTGGTTGTCTGGGTAATCTTTACACCCTGGGTAACCATTTGTGCTCTTGTAAAGGGTCAAAGTCTGTATGAGTGTGTTTGCATGGGGATTTGATGGGACATTGATTTGGAGGTTGTGCTTTATTTTCTCTGTACTTTTCTTGCCTCTTTGCCTTTTCAAGCATCTCCAGTCCTCTCACACAAGAGATTTTATGAGTATGTATCCTAATGTGTTTATGAATTTATACCAGATAAAAAAAAAAAAGTTGTTGCATGTTCTTTGAGTGCTTCATATGGTGTTACTTGTTTCACAGCACTTTCGTTGTAATTTAAGTGATGTGGTGAAGTGTTTATGTGGTGGGCTGATCCACACACAGTGAGACCTCCTTGAGCAAACTGAAACTTTGTACATTTATATACTTCAGTAAACTGAAATGGCACAAACTCTTGACTGTCATTGTGTCTGTTCAAATACACCAGTGAAAAAGAAGTAATATGTGGGTCCAATGAGGCTTTATTAACTCACCTTTGTTTCAGGTCATTCAAAGTTAATCAGCAAATAAAAACCAGGCATACCTCAAAGCTGTTACATTGACTTTGATGTTAAGGATGAAATTAAAGCTGGTGACTCAAAAGACTTGATCAGGAAGAAAAAAAAAAAAGAAAAGACTCCAATACAACAAACTCTGTGCGGACATGCTATTAGAGTAGACATACAAGTTGCATCTGTTGATGAAAAAGGGCTAATCGTGCCGTCTGTCCCTGATAACGTTTTGCATGCACATGTGTGTGATGCAGGTGAAAGCTCTTCAGGGCATGGGGACGACGATAGACGTCATTCTGGTCAACGGCAAAGTGATGGAGGGCCAGACCATGGTCGTGGCAGGGACAGAAGGGCCAATCGTCACGCCCATACGAGGCCTCCTCATGCCGCAGCCAATGAAAGAACTGCGGGTTAAGGTAAGATCACAGGAAAAGTGGTGGGTTGTGGGGACTGACAAGCAAACCCTAAACAGGCACAGACTAGAAGCCAAACAGCAACCAAAGACACAAAAAAGGGGATTGATAATGTGTATGATGTGAGGTCTCTTCAGTATGTAATAAATCTAATTGAGAGGCAAGAGCTACTTTCTTTGTAAGGTTAGTTTAGACACATTCTGTTCAAGTGGAACTGCCAGCATTTGATTTAAATGGGAAAGTGAAGGAGGAACTGTCTGTCTTTGGAAAGGACAGACAAAACTGAAGTGGAGGTCATGAAGATAAGAAAAAGAGCACAGGAATTGTTTTAGTGGGTAAACTACATGATTTTGTTCTGTTAGCATGAGGATCTGGCCATATGTCTATTTTTCTTAATTAATGATCATTGACAGATTTGCTAATTTGTAAGGTGCGAAACCACCATTCGTCATTTTGTGTGTCTACATGCAAGAAAAGTCTTTGACTATGATAACTTTAGTTTTGTTGATTTTGCTTTATGTGCATTGCAGTCATACTCACAATATTCTTTCTTTTTTCTTCTCTACAAAACACAGGAAGACAAATATAGTAATCATTGATGTTAAGTGGATGATGATTGATGTATTGCATAATGATGATTATAATTAGCTTTTCTTTCTTTTAGTAATTTTTTTTTCAGCAGTGTATAACAAACCATTAAATGACACGGTTTATCAAAAATGCTTTTAATGTTAGAAAAGTGACACTAAAAAAGGATTGAGGGGTTGAAACAAATTAAAACCATGACTTAAAAAAAAAAAAAATGATGTGTAAAAACAAAGACTAGTGTTAGATTTTCAGGCAACCAGAAAAACAATGAATGCTCTCTCTCTCTTGCTCACTACCTCTCTCTCTCTCTCACACACACACACACACACACACACATGTATCTGCTTTTTTTCCCTTCTAATGTGTCAAACACTTTTGGGACTCATATTTTCCTTAAACTTAACAAACTTTGTTCAAGCAAAGTTTGAGTCCCTTTGGATGATTAATAAACAGAGAAAACATGTAAACCGCCTGCTGTTCCTACAATCCCTTTCTCTCCATTTCCCCCACCCTGCCACAGATTTTATATCTTCAGTGATGGTGTTTTTATTGCCAGTGGTGGTTAAGATGCTCTCTCTCTCTGTCACTACCACTCTCAATATCTCTGCTTGTTTTATAAGCACATGTAATATATATGTTATGGATGCTTCTGTCACTCTGTCATCTTTTTCTTTCTTTTTCTATGCCATTGTCTCTCTTTCTCTCTCTCTCTGCCTTCTCTCTGTCCTCTTATCTCTCTATCTTTGTGTGGTCAGGGGTGGTCACATAGCTGAAGAACGTGTGGTGGGAGTGTTCATGCACAAAGTCACCAAAAGAGTTGTCCATCTGTCAAGTGGTTGATAACCAGTTATAATCATGGTAGACACTTCCTCGTGACCTTCCTCACTCTGAACAGGAACTGATGCTAACAAGTCAGATGTGAAATGTCGCACCCCTCTCTTGTTTCTCCTTTTATGTGGAGGGACTCGTTCGTGTTGTTCAAGACTTCTTTGTGTCTCTGCCAGCATTAGTTTTCACTGCTTCCTCTGGTGTTCATTCAGTGTTTGTCCTTGAGAGATGTATGGCCCCCCCCCCCCCCCCCTCCATTAATTAAGGAGTCCCATTTGGTGCTGACTTGCATAAAGTGATTGAGAGGAGATAACATGGGAGAGTTAAGGGAAAGGGTTTGTGGAGGCAAGAAAATTAGGGAGAGTAAATTTTACAGGCCTTTTTTTTTTGTTTGCTCATACATGCGGAGTAAGGACTTCATTTTTTGGTTTGTTTTGTCTTTTGGTTAGACAAATATTTTTTCTTCAAGTCCCCCCCTAGAACACCACACACCCCCCCCCCCCCCCCCCACACACACACACACACACATTTAGCTGTGCGGTGCTTGGGTCCATTTGATCAGTTAGATTTTTTTTTTTTTTTAATAAACAGGAACAGACTTTTCTCATAGATTGATAGAAACTGCTGTTAGGTTCATTTTGCCATGTGTGAAAAGTGCTTTCAAGAGAATTGTTTTTTCCCCAGACCAACGCCTATATTCATCAGAAAGAAGTACTGGCAGCCCAGGGTGTCAAAATCATTGCCAAGGATCTGGAGAAGGCTTTAGCCGGTCTTCCCATGTACATTGCTCATGATAAAGACGAGGTGGAATACTTCAAGGTAAGTGGATTATTCTTATTTCCTTTCTGTGAAGGGGGGAGCTGGGGTGAGCCTTGTTGGGAGTGCTGTGTCTTTGATACAGCACGGAAGATGAGTGCTCTGCTAACAAAATATGCTAGAAAATGCTTGGAATATCAACAGTGATGTGTAGTACTAGTAGCTGTCACAGAGGCGGGAGCAAAATTAAATTGAGTTTTGAAAGGATATGGGACACCGTTTATGTAGGTAAAGTACTTGTGTAGGTCTTATTTTTAAGAGGTTTGCAGGCTGGATATATATATATATATATATATATATATGTCCAGGTCAAAATCTTGTTCTTGGAAAATTTCGATAAACTGTGTACAGTAATGATGGCAGGGTGTGAAGATCTAAGATGGCCTTTCTGGATCCACCAGTGGATCTGTCTTTGCAGCTGTCTCCATACGGTCAAGCTTGTGATCTTCATATCCTGGTTTTTTCTTGAGAGAAACAGGGAACAAGTGACGATGAATTGAGAAGTAGGTACAAGTGTAGCATGGTTGTTTACCCCCTGCAGGTATCAGTGGTTTGGAATGACAATTGATGTGGTATGTGGTGACAGCAAGAAGCTCAGCGGGGACTGGAGGACGCCCTGCAGGCCATCAAGCTGTCAGACCGGGGTGTCTTCGTTCAGGCCTCCACCTCGGGTCCTTGGAAGCTCTTCTGGAGTACCTCCGCTCAGAGAAAGTCAAGGTGAGCGGAACATATGAACTTGATGTAAAGCGTATATGAAGTGGTATGCAAATCATTTCTGCAAAAAGTAATGTGTCTAGAAAGGATACTCGATGTGAGGTTTGTTATTTACTTACTCATCCATGCATTCCATTAATTTTTTTTTTTTTTCCATTATTCATTCCTTGGCCTTTTTCTTTTCTAAATGCAACAAAAATATCAGTCAGACTCCTGGAATAGGAAGAGAACAAACCACCTGTGTGACTGTACATTATATTGTTTGTTGTTTATGTGGATCAAGTATATTTAGTAAAGTACTTGCTGGTAAAGTTACTTCTTTAAAAACACATAAACCATACACACAGATGTACAGGTGAACATATGAACTGAGAAACCTAGTGATGATGCATTTGTCTTGAAATACTCAGCACACTCTTTTTCTTGTTGTAGTTAAAGATCATTTGTGTGAAGTCATTCTTTTCCTGTTACTGTGTGGTTGACAATACTTGGGGAAGTGACCGTTAGTTTATTTCCACTCTAGCAGGGTTAAAAAAAATTTCTTTTAATCGCTAGTGGTCATGTTAAGAGTTGTGTCATTTTTCAGCTTGATTGGTACTCAAGATTGAAGACCAAGTCTCTTTGAATCTTGTTGCAGTATGCGGGTATTAACATTGGCCCAGTGCACAAGAAGGATGTCATGAAAGCTTCTATCATGTTGGAGCATGATCCACAGTGAGTTTTGTTGTTGTTAGTGTGTGTGTGTGTGTGTGTGTGTATGTGTCAATATATGTGGTGTATGCTTGGATGCATATGAAAAAATATAGAACGTGATCTCTCGGAATGTTACACGGTTGATACCAGTCATTAAAGTCCCGGTTGAAGTGTATGAAAATGAATATTTTGATGGAGCAATTTACATTTTTGGTCTCCACTTTCTCATCATCTGCTACTATCCGGATTCTGCCGAGTGTCTGTATGCAATTATCAAAGTGTGCCTAATTATCAAAGTGTGCTTAAAATTTTATATTTTCTATATTGCAGACTTTCATGTTTGGAAGTCAATTTTTTCCTATATTATAGTCCTTGAAATTTCAAGTTTGGAAGTCTGTATGAACCCTGTGAAAGTCTTGCATGTGTGAACGAACACACACACATACAGCAAAGACATCTCTGAACAACCCGAACTGTTCTCATTCTCCACCCTCCTTCCTTTTTTTTTCCTTCCTATTCCATGCAAAATGAGATTGAAATGTTAAGACACTGGGGGTGACAACAGATGCCCTGGGAGAAAGGTGACAGGTTGGTGTAGGTGACAGCGTTATCCTCTGTTCCTGCCTGCCAGAGTGTGGTGTGTGTGTGTGTGTGGGGGGGCAGAAAGAGCAGCTTTTCAGGTGACCACAATCACAGGTCATTGTCAGAGTGTCAGCCCCGCTGCCGCCTGCGCCCCGCCCATTATCACATCATGCTTGACACGTTTCCTGTGGAGGAGGAAAGGAGGGTGGGGTGGGTGGGACTGGCTGGGGAGAAAGAACGCAATTCCTCTTCCTTTTTTTCCCTTTTGAAATAGCCTGATCTAGTCTGTCTGTTTTTTTTTTTTTTCCTGGACCTCTTTCTTCCACTTCTTTTTTGTTTGATTAGTTTTTTTTGTTTGTTTTTTTTTTGGTGTGTGTGTGTGTGTGCGTGTGTGTATGGCAACCCAGGCTTAATGTAATGGAGAGTAAGGTGATGTGAGTTATGCCAGATTGTCTTAGGATAAGGATTGTGTGAATGAGGGGAGCAGAACTGTGGTAAAGAATTTCAGGTGACAGGGTAATATCTCTGACAGAGTGTGTGTGTGTGTGTGTGTGTGTGTGTGCGTGTGCGTGCGTGTGTATG
This sequence comes from Conus betulinus, assembly GCA_016801955.1. Lineage (NCBI taxonomy): Eukaryota > Metazoa > Mollusca > Gastropoda > Neogastropoda > Conidae > Conus > Conus betulinus. The sequence goes on from JADBJO010000170.1 coordinate 437,312, forward strand.
TGTGTGTGTGCGTGTTTCTTTTACCAGTAATAAATTACCTGTCAGTTTGCTACGTTAGAGCTGATTTTCTTGTCAGACAGACGCAGGTTGCTTCATCATCTTGTGCTCTCTTTATTTGCATTTTTATTTCTCTGATGGAGAATGGGGCTAACTTCATCATTTTTATACCTCTGAGGAGAAATAGTAACTTTATGATTTTTTTTTTCTAGGATGGAACAGTGCTGGTAACTTTACCATTTTTGTTTCTTTCACGGAGAAGTGCTGATAACTTTATCATTTTTTATTTCTCTGGTGGAGCAGCGCTCATAATTTTATCATTTTTATTTCTCTGATGGAGAAATGCTGATGACTTTATCATTTTTATTTCTCTGATGGAGAAGTACTGATAACTTTACCATTTTTATTTCTGTGATGGAGAAGTGCTGATAACTTTATCATTTTTATTTCTCTGATGGAGAAGTGCCGATTAACTTTATCCTTTTTTCTCTAATGGAGAAGTGCTCCTTTCCTGCCTGCGAACATGTGATATATGTGAATCTGCTGTGAATACAACAGCTGTTAGCTTCAACAAAACGGTCAAAGAAAGAAGATTAAAGAAGGGGAGGGGTAAGTAAAAGTCAAGGTTCCAAGACCATCCGGCAGATTTCAGTCATGAACACAGTTTAGAAAGGGTGGCAGGACAATTGCTTTAGGAAGAAGGGACAGATGGATGTGTGGTATCAACACTTGGACAATAGCCTACTGGCCCCACCTCTGTGATACTCGTTGCTGTGGGGGTTGGCTCCACCTTCTTCATTCTTTGTTTTGTTTCCCCAAAAAGGAGGAGACATGAAGTTACTGTGCATGTGACATCAGTCCATAAATCTTTCCTTTTTTTTTTTTTCCTTTCAGCAGAGTAAGGGAGCTGCCAGGGCTGGGGCATTTGATGAATGGCTCTGTTCTCTTAGCTCACCATGCTCATTTGTCTTTCTACTTTTTTTTCTCTCCCTCTCCCAGTCCCCACCTCCCTTCCCCACCTAAGCCATTCATGTTTTGCATCTCCATATTTGGTAAGCCCAGCTGCTTGTAAAGTGGAAATTAATGGTAGGGATGCCAGAGCATGACATTCTAGTGTTCTCTCCTCTTAATGGCCATTCTTTAAAAAAAAAAAAAAAAAAAAAAAAAAAAAAAAAAAAGTCTAATGGAGAGAGAGAGAGAGAGGGAGAGAATGAGAGAGAGAGAGAGAGAGAGAGAGAGCGAGCGAGCAAGAGACCAAGCAACAAAAACTCTCACCTCCATCCTATTGTTTTTAAACACAACTTAATTTGTTACAAATGACTGTGAAAGGTCCTCAAGGATTTTTGTTTGTTCCTTTGTTTTCTTTCCTCCTCATTGAGGAGTATGGTTATAAGTTCAGTTACTGAAAAATTGAAAAAAAAGCTATGGATCAATTTGTCAGGATCATAATTGAATAGATGTTTAGAGTGGAAGCTGTTGACACTTTGTGACTCAAGATTTAAAAAAAAAATCATCTCATTAAATTTGAATGCTTTTTTTTTTTTTTTTTTTTTTTCAATTTCAAGACTGCTTGAAAATTGACACAATTTTTAAAAGTATTTTTCCTAAGATTGGTGCTCACAAACTTTTGTTTGGCATCATTCCTGTGTAGGAATTAACAGGTTTTAAATTTGTTTTCCTTCTCAAAACCCTGGTTATTTTTACACCAGAGATACGCATCTAGTAAAATGTTAAAGACTTAATATTGAATTTTCCACAAAATGATGTTTGAGAAATGTTGAATTTCAACTCATTGTGAAACTGAAACTAATAAAGAATAATGAGAATTCTGATTTGCCTTTTTAAAGATTATTTTGTTTTTGGTTTTTGTAAGTAATGATGGTAATATGGATACAAAGCTCAGTTTTGTGCAGAAAAAAGGTTATACTTTTTTTCTTCAGGCATTGTCACTCATTCCCTCAGGCATTGTCACAAACTGGCTTTTGGTACATCTTTCATTGTTTCTTTAAAGGTCTAAAGGAAGGGTTTTTTCCAATCTGTTTTTCATTTTTGTTTTTGTTTCCTTCCGCCTCTTGATGTTTGGTTCCAGGTTCTTGAAATGTGAGATTATACCCTTGAAATTTGCATCAAAATTGATTTTTTTTTTTTTTTTCTTTTTAACAGATAAAACAGTTCCATCAGAAATAACAAATACCCAGCATATTTGAGTTAACAAACTGAGTAACTGTCTTTTTTAAGAGGAGAAAAAGTAGTAAAAGAAATGCAGTCGATCAGTCTTTCAGCCCAGGAAAAACAAAAAGCGGAATGTCTGTTCTGATTCTGCTGGTCAGCAGTAAATGACAGTTTTACCTGCAGAGCATTGGGAATCTTGTCTTTACGCTGAAGCTTTGAGTTTTTAGGCTTTTTTCCCCCCATGTCACAGATATTTTCAAAAACTGCTCAGGCACAAATCCTCAACTAAAGCCAGCTGATTGCATAAAATCACTTTGTGTCAGAAGCTGCTGGAAAAAAAAAAAAGAAACAAAACGAAACAAAGCAAAACAAAAAAAGGAAAAGGTAAAATGTTGAAATATCTCTCAAGTCTGAAAAAAAAAAAAAACTCTGAGAACATATAACACTTTATCGAAAAGAGAACATATAACACTTTATCGAAAAGAGAAAAAAAAAATCTTTCTCCATACATCTCGAATAAAAAAAGATAGCTTAAATGTCATAATTTCTAATAATACTGAAAAATTGCATGGAGTGCCAATTTCATTACATATATCATATTGCCTGGTTGTCTGTTAGAACTGTGTGAAAAGGACCACAATGATCAGACATCAAATTTAGATGTGAATGGGAAGAGGGAGTGAATGGAAGAGGGAGAGGGGGTCATTGAATGGATGGAAAGGCAGAAAAAGAGAAAATGACAGAAAATAAGAAAAACAAAAGGCCAAGACACAGAGAGTAACAGGATAGGGGAAGTTTTTAAACTGAAAAATGTTCTCAGGATCGCTTAATAAAAAGAACCCTAGACATATGAAATTTCAAGATACAGTTTTCTTACAACCCAAAACATACGAAATTTCAAGATACAGTTTTCTTAAAGGTAGTGTAGAAATCGGTTAAAGGAAGGCAGGAAAAAAAATCTTCCATGAGCTATTCAGTGCACCACGATCCCATCCCCTGTACACACAAAACACAAACTTCCTGATAATGCATTTCAGCTTTCTTCTTCACTCCCATTCCCTTTTTTTCATGTTGAGATCTTCCAGAAACTCCAAGGTCAATGCTTGTCATGGAGCAGCGTTCAGCACACAAGCATTCTTGTTTCTCTCTAATATATCAGAACTGCTGCTGAGAAGAAAAGGGCCCAACCATGCAAATATCCTGTGATGAATGTGACAGTAATTGCCTGTAGGCCACACACCACCACCGGAACATCGTCATTCCTGATTGTCCGGCGGACCACCTAAGGCCTTTTTAGGGCTGTTGTTGCTGAGGGAAAAGAAGTCCTGTCCTGCTGAACAATAAGAGCATACAACTGTTTACGTATTTACATGAAACTCTTAGCATGTTAACTAATCTGTCATAATCCAAAGTGCTGTAAAAAGGAGCCATACTAGCAACACCGGAGGTCTGTTTTTATTTTTCACCACCTGTTTACCAAAAGAAATTCAGAATAAATGAAAAACATTTAAATTCAACAAAAATATAACGAGAAAGCCATGTGACTGAACAAGAGCGGACTGCAGGATTTACAGCAAGTGTCCCCTCTGGACAGTTCGTGTGTGCATTGTCACTGCCTACTTGCTAGATTACATAAGTAAGGCTTTCATGCTGTAAATTCAGCTGGAGTTACTGATTTTGCCAGAACAAAAAGTTAATGGGCCACAAATGGCAGAAAGACGAGGGACAATAGTAATTTAAAGGGGAAAAAGTAAAGGCAGAGTCCAAGAGCCATAGCAAAGAGGAAATCTAAAAATTTCCAGAAGGTGGGGATTACATTTATACTGAAAGACCTTGCCCCTTCCCCCTGGGGCACCACTGAGCTTCAGTGTATTTCAAACGAACAAAGCACATGCACACATATAATACTATGGTAATGATCATGGCGATATTAAAATCATTAAAAAAATCATATGTACCCAAGCTTATGTGGTGTCATCACAGGTGCACAGGCTTATGAAGTGTCTTTTTTTTTTTCAGACCATATTTGGTAAAATATACGCCAGTGTTTTTATTATGCAGCTGATACAATGAAATGGGTTAGTTGCAACAGTCACAGTAGACTTGACATTGTTCACATTTTATATCATATTCACACAGTAGACCAAGCATTGTTCATGAAATGTGGAAAGCAGGAAGAAGTGGACCAGATTTTATGTCCCTCTGGTTGGTAGTTGATTGTCAGGTCTGTTTACATACTTTTAGTCTACTTATTTAGTTTTACTATTCATTCTGTTGCTTTGTTATGAGACCCAGTGGGAGCTAGTACGAACCACTGCCCAGACATCTCTGTCTTTTTAGAAATACTGTCATATTGGTTGTTCTGTTTAAAAACAAACCCCAAATTGTCAGGGTTTTTTTTTTTTTTTTTTTGCCCTCCCAGATAATATATATACGCTGTCACCTGACTTTCTATGTTGGAAAGACACCTCAAATAGTTTTTTTTTTTTTTTGTCCCAGATACACTGTCATCTTCATTTTCCATGTTGGAAACGCCTCAAATGTTTTTTTTTTTGTTTTTTTTTTTTGTCCCAGATACGCTGTCATTTTGGCTTTCGATGTGGAAGTGAAACGAGATGTGCAGGAGTTTGCAGAGGGTTTGGGTGTGACCATCTTCACAGCCGATATCATCTACCATCTGTTCGACCGGTTCACCCAGTACCGGGATGACCTCCTGAAGAAGAAGCAAGAAGAGTTCAAGCATGTGGCTGTGTTTCCCTGCAAACTGAAGATCATGCCACAGTACATCTTCAACAGCCGCGACCCCATTGTTATGGGGGTGGTGGTGCAGGCAGGTTTCCTGAAGGAGGGAACACCCATCTGTGTGCCCAGTAAAGAGGTTGGTTTGTATTGGCATGTGTACGTTTGTGTGAGTGCATGTTTGATACTTGTCTGTGTGGTCTGTGTGTGTATGCACACCTGTTGGTGTATTTTGCACAGATTAAAAAAACAAAAAACAAAAGAACTACACCTAGTACTTCACTCTGTCACTCACCCCCCCCCCAGCAAAAAATAGGTGAAAAGAAAAGAAAGTGTAAAATGGCATGTTTTGTATTGAGTGTTTCTGAAAGTCATGTCCGTTTTTTGTTAAATATGTAGCTTTGAAGTGACAGGTGCCACACACTTTCCCTCCCTCCACTTTCGCCTCAGTCTTACAATAGAAAGAGTTTCCAAATGTCTTGTTCTGGCAGTTTTATAATCATCACAAAATGGAAACTCTCCACCCATCTGAGCAGTCAGTGCATATCTGATTCAGATCATGGAAGGTTAAAAGACAGAGGAAGGAGAGGGATGGTCTTTTCTTTTGTCATACCATGCCCCAATGGCTTTAGGCTGTGTTTAAATCTTTTTTTTTAATAAAAATGATCTGACGATAAGAGTGTATTCAGCGTGCAATGGAGGAAGTGTTAATAGCAACGAAGTTTCCAAAACACACAATTTCTAGACAGCACCCCAATCTCTGTTGAGAAATATTTCAACAGGCAATTATGGTATCATGTATCTGGATGCTGGACGTGATTGTGTTAGTTCATAAATGTCTTTTCTGTTGCTTCTTACCCTGTACTCAGGATTTGGATGTTGTCTTTCATCTTGTCTGTGTGTCTCCAAGATAATTTGATGAAAAAAAGGGTTGAGCTTCTTCGATAAAGTTCTGACTGATTTTCACCCAAGTTGTGTAGGCTTTCAACATTGGACTGATCGTCTCAGTAAACAATAGATCTTCAGCAAAGTAGGGCAGATCTTGAACTAAGTTCATGTGTGATGGCGACAATGTTGGATAAATGAAGGCATGGGCTGCAAACGTCTCATGAAGAATATGATTAGCTCCTTTAGCAAATGTCATTAGATCAGTGAGTATAAATATGAAAAATTCTCCAGTTTTTTTTTTTTTTACGAATAAAAGATGACGGAAAATCACCAAGGCGGCTTGTTTTAATGGCAGTCAATATTTTATACTAGAAGAGAGTGAGTGAGGATGGGGATGAATAGTAGGTTAGGTGTCATGTGCTGCGATATATTGGTCAGGAATTCAGTGTCAATGACCGCTACGTCAAGACAGGCATACAAGTCTTCTGAGGTAAGCTGGAAATCTGGATCAAAGAAATCTTGAAAATGTTTCAGGTCAATGAGGTTTGAGTGCGGGAACTCTCCGGATCAGCAAAATTTATTTGGTTACTTCCCATGGTTAGGGTTCATTTGTGTGATATCTGGTAAAAAAACGCCTTCCAGTTTAGCTATATCCACTTAAAGCGAGCAGCAATGGCAGATTGCCTCTGACAGCAAACTGGTGCTCACTCTTTCCTTTGTGGGATCATGTTCTAATGTAGACTTCAGTCCAATGATTGGGATGTTGTGGCTTCAAGCGACACCCCTCAAGACCAGCATACCACTATAGTGACAGTTAAGTGTCTGCTGTGAACAGGCAATCATATCATTCCCATATTCAATTTTCAAGAGTGTGTTGAAGGTGGTGGTTAGAGGGAGGGAGGGGGGAGGGCAAGAAGGGGAGGTTGTGAATGCTTTGGTTGGAGTGTGGCATGTATGTGCACATGTGTGTGGTGTGTGTGCATAGGTGAAAGAGTGTTGGTGATTGAAAAGGTTTCGACTGACAGGCTGTAATAAACAAAGGCACTAGCATTTACTCCCATTGTAAAACTAAGGCACTTGATTCCAAAACTGTACGTCTCAGATGGGGTTTGAGTAAACGCATTATCAAAGGTGAGAATCTGCCCATTGCCAGATTTCTGCAGATTACCCAGCTGATCCCAGATTATCCACACCAGCTTCTTAAGTGCAATGAATTTCACATTCGCGTCAAACATGACTCGGGCAAAGTTGGTGTCGTTTGAACCGTTATCATAACTCACCGACTCCTTTTCTTAGTAATAATTTGTACCATTGACTCAATTCACACGTTTACAAGGAGGATGCCAAGAACAGGAACTAACACCAACACACACATAGTGATGCCACTGTAGTGGGATGTGGGTTATTCCGATATCGCTGAACCGAGTCGACACTTTCCTTGTTCTTAGACATTTCATCAACGCACTGCCTGCCATATCTTATTGTGTAACGCACTGGTTGACCTTGGGTCATCGTACTGTTACTTTGTGAATCGTTTTGTCAGTGGAAGGTGGAAGTGTGAAGGAATGGATGATGGATCACAGGATCAGTGAATGACTGCGCACAGGATTCACGCTTGATTTAATTCGATAGTGTCGCGGATTTGATATCAACAGCATACGAGGGTTTTCGTGATTGGTCGTACTGCCACTCGTCTTCCTTCACATGCAGCTTCTAGCCTATACGTTGTTTTCTACCTGCTAAACCCTTGTTGCTAAAAGCCATGGTCGGGCTTCTTTTCCTCCCTTTGCCTCACCTACCTTTCTCCATTCACGCTGTCGTCTGCCTGGTGTCGATGGCACAGCGCCAAGTCCCATTCAGCGATTGGCCGCCCGCCAACAGCAACACGCGTCTTGATTGGCTCTCGTCCCACAGGGCAAGAAAAGGTTCGCCACAGCCCGAGAATGTTAATTGATGTGTGTGCTTATCTCACCGGAAATTCCCACCTTCCCCTCGCTCGTCCCCCCCCCCTCGCTCCCACCCTGCCATCCTTTCCACTTTCAACCCAGCTCCTCCGTCCCTTTCTCCCTCTCGTTTCTACACTCCTCCCCTGTACCCCCTCCACCATTCCCCACACAACCTTTGGTTCAGTTCTCGCTTCGTTAAACTTCAAACGCTTCGGATTTTTGTCGCCTTTCAGTCCCGCTTTCACAATACACAATACCCAAACGTGCATTTCACCAAATGTTTCAAAGCGACATTGTTCGTCTTGTTTTTGTTTGTTTTTCAGTTGCACAGGATGTGTTTGTGTGCCCGTACGCATGCGTGTGTGCATGTGTGTGTGTGTGCGCGCGCGCGTGCAAGTGTGGGAGTAAAGCAGGAAGGGGGAGGGCCAAAGAGGTTTGTCTGCGAAAGCTCCTTTTCGGTTCTCGAGCATGCCCTATCTCTGACAAGCTGGGGGCATTACGTGACCTCCGTTTTGTCGTGTCTCTCCGTTTGAATGGAGAGCCCCGATATTGCGTCCGTTGCCCGACTTTCAAGTGAAACAAAATGGAAATAAAGTGCTGCTTGGGATGTCACGGCGAGCGATTTATAGCGGATGTACAGCTCATCATTTTTCCTGGGCGTTCCACTGAATCATCTCCGACTGACGGGGCTGGAGTCAAGGGGGCAGTTTCAGGGTGGAGAAAAAAGAAAAAAGGCTGGTCGTTCGGGTGGGGTTGAAGGTAGTGGATATCTTTGATATCTGCTGATGACTGACGTGCCCACTTCACTGCTGAAGTTGAAAGTGAAGGACCAAAGAAGAATGAATAGTGGTGTGTGTATGTGTGTGTGTGTGTGTGTGTGTGCGGGAGAGGAGCTGGGGGGGGGGGGGGGGTGGGGGGGGGGGGGCGAAATGAGATCTCGTTCACGTTTTGTTTCCGCGTGACTTTGATAGCGATTTTACGATTGACATTTTACGATTTACGTTTTCACATACTCTGTCATGTCTGTGAATGAACTGGTGGGAGCGAATTTTATCCTTCAGCCCCCCACCCCCACCTCACAGCACTCCGTTTGAATAGTTTTGGGCACTGTTCCGTCCTAAGCCTCTCCCACAGGTCCTTTTAAGATATTCCCATCCGTCTGACTCTCGCAAGGATTTGCTGAAGTTCTGCTACACAATTCAACCGGAAGTAAATAAATTAATAAATCATGCTGCAAGGAGGTACATGGCTTGTGTTTGTTGAAAAGTGGAGGGGAGGGGGAAGGGAGGGGGAGGAGAGAGGAGGGAGAGAAAACCAGGGGTTGGTCTTGGGGAGGAGCCAGCAGATCTATGGTCGCTCCGCCCCATGCTTTTTTTTTTTTGTTGCTGTTGTTGTCGAGCTTCAACGCCCCAATCCAGTGCGCCTCACTCCACCCCTTGTTATTTTTCTCTCACACCTTCAACCGACTCAGTCCTCCTATTGGCTGATTACACTTCTTTCTTTTTCATGGATCGAACTACTGTCTCCCAAGATTCAAATCCCCCCCCCCCCCCCCCCCCCCCCCCAATTTGCTTTTGAAGATGACTGGACTGGAGCGTCTTTAACGGAGGAAATATTCTGGTTTTCCTTTATTACTTCCGGCTTTCTCATTTCGAAGAACATGATGCATTGTTTATAGAAACAGCCCACACAGGAGTAAGTTCTCACCTAGAACCTCACTGCATGGTAGAACGGTATTGGCCAGCGAGTTCAAAACTCTGTGTGTGTGTGTGTGTGTGTGTGAGAGAGAGAGAGAGAGAGAGAGAGAGAGAGAGAGAGAGAGAGAGAGAGAGGAACTATTTCTCCCTTCGTTGCCAGTGACTCGAAGAGAAGACAAGGAGCTGAAGGGAAAGGAATGGGGAGTGTACATGATAGGGTCTGAAGCTGAGAAATCGGAGGGAAGGTAGCATCACCATCCTGTTATCCTCACCCACAGTGCTTGTTTTGGAGAGAGAACAAGTGTGTATCGTATTGTTGCTTCATGGTTTCGTTCGTAGATTTTTTTGTATGCTGAAAAAAAAAAAAAGCTACCATGCACATAAAGCCAGAACTGAATTCAGCATAGAAAACAATATTTCATAGGAGGTTGCACGGGCTGGGCCCGGTAGTCCGACGTTTCGATCTTGCTCAGAAGCACACGCAATTTCCAGCTGCTGTCTTTTATTATTCCCGGTCTGTTCGTCACTAGATGCGTGTTTCTAACAGTAATTAGAAATGGACGAGGATGACCATTTGTGTGAGAATTCGCCAGGGTGAGAGGAGAGTGGGAGGAGAGGGTTGCTGGGGGGGGGGGGGGGGGGGGGGGGGGGGGAAGGTGTAACGAGAGAAATACTTTTCGTGACAGACTTTCCCATTGACATGTCATCCAAGATTATATTTGGCGGAGGACAGTGCTGGGAAGGGGGGGAGGGGGGGGGGGGGGGTGGAGATGGGGGGGGGGGGGGGGGGGGGGGCAGGAGCAGTGACATGGGGAATACCTCTGTTGACTATCCCGTTGTCACGTCGTAACCATTTATTTCGATTTTAGTAGAGGCCTGTGCTCTCAAGTGGCCCAGTTAGTTGTGTAGTGTGTTTCCCTGTAGATACACAGGGTTCTGGTCGTATATGTATGTGTGACCTGTAATTGTATGTCATCAAACAGTCTTTACGCGCACACTGGCATGTATTTAACCAGACAGGATCCGTAAGTTAAAAACCTTCATTCCTTAAAATGTTATGAGCGGTTTACAAATTGGTTTCCTTCATGTGATAATGAAGATGCGAGGTCCAGTCCTGCGTTGAATTACACGGTTCTGTCCAAAGAACATCAGTACTTCGGGATCGTCCACGTTAGGAGCCAAGCGCAAAAAGGGCCTCAACATTTTGGTCTTGCAAGCCGCGGGCTAATTGGACAGCGCAGTGGAGCGATGTCTGGTTAAATGACTCGGCGACAACTACTTAGATGACAGCCCACAACCGTGACATCCCATTACTGTGACTAACCAGTGCTTTTAAGTGAACAGGCAGTTCGTTCGTGCGTGTGTGTGTGTGTGTGTGTGTGTGTGTGTCAGTGTGTATGCGCGTGCCAGTGTGTATGTTGTGTGTGTGTTGGTGTGTGTGTGTGTGTGTGTGTAAAGTGGTGCTGGTGGTTGAAGGAGATTTTGTACTCGTTGACGAAATGCTCAGGGCAGTTGAAATTGATCATGTTCAATATCACACGCCGCTGCCGCTCCATCCCTCATCATACGCACACACATATACACATACACACACACTCTCCCTCTCTCTCTCTCTCTCTGTCTCTCTCTCATACACTGTGTACACACACACTCATACACTTGTACACACACACACACACAATCATGCGCATGCAAACAACGCGCGCGCGCACACACACACACACACACACACACACACACACACAAGCGCGCGCCTGCACGCTCACACACATACAATGCTTATTTGGGCATAACCGCATAGAATGCAAAGGCGGCAAACCCACGCAGATTTATTTGATTTTCCATTAAGTGTAAATGGTGCATGTGATGTATGCACACTCAAGATCAAATTCTGTTTACACCACGCATGTGGTTTTCTTACTGTTGTAGAATGTAACAGAATAGGATGTGGTATAACTGGACTTCTCCATAGGATGTTTCTCAGGTGGGTGTCGTTAAAATGGAACGGCACAAACTGGACGTAAATATTGCACGCCTTGTTCCATCTGACGTGATTTTTTGTAAAATAGATTTTTTTTTTTTCATTTTAACTGATTTAAATGATCATCTGGTCTGATATTTAAGTCTTACTATGTTGATATGTACATTTTTTTTTTCATTTTAACTGATTTAAATGATCATCATGGTCTGATATTTAAGTCTTACTATGTTGATATGTACATTTTTTTTTTCCTCGGCTGGCTAACGGTTTTGATGTGGCAGCCGTGGTCCGCCGATGGACTTGTAAACTTTATTGACTCAGCCGGCACCTTCGAGCCCGTGTCCACCTTAACGGCCAGAACGGTTAAACCCTCGTTTCCCCGTACATGCCCAGCGTTTCACATCGCTGCCCAGCCCTCCCGCTGATCCGCGCTCTCTGAGGAGCAAGTTTAGTACCAGCTTTAAAAGCCTGTTCTCTTGTGTCCATTTTTTTTTGTCCCTGGCGTATCTGTTAAGTTAAAAAAGGAAGGCAGGAATGGGAGGGTTGGGGGTGGGCGCGCGCACTCCAGGCGGGAGAGCTGTAGAAGTTGGTGGAGCGCCAAGGCTCAAACCGCGCGTTCTTTGATGTGCGTTTGTGGCGCGGGGGGGGGGGGGGGGGGGGGGGGGGGGGGGGCTGGCGGAAGTTGGGAGGGAGGTGGCAAAGAGAGACTTGTGAAAGCAGCCACATCAAAGACGCCGACAAAGCCCAGGTGGTCGTGGCGGTTCCGGTTGGCTTGTCGTCTCGACGGAAATGGGGTGGTGGGTGTGGTTGTGTAACCAGACCATAGGAAGATGTTCAAGCGGAATAATAGGACATGGTTGCAGCCCTATCTCTTACCCTCTGTCTGGTATTTATTTTCAATCTCACTCCCCCTCCCCCCACCCTCCCCACCATCACATTCCCTCCCTCCAGATCTCGATTTCTGTTAGCTGCTTACTACTGCCGTGTCTCTCTCTCTCTCTCTCTCTCTCTCTCTCTCGTCTGCTCGTGCCTGTCCGTCTGACCGTGTCTGTCTTTCCATCTGTTCCTCTCTCTCTCTCTCTCTCTCTCTCACAGACACACACACACTACACACACACACACACACGCACACGCACACGCTTTTCCAAAAGATCACTCTGTTAACCCTATATATCACAGCCATAAAGTAAAAAGTGAAAAAGATCCAAAACTACAAGATTGGAAAGTTGCTTTCTGTCTGTATATAACAGAGCAAGCATAGCCTTTTGGGCTTGACCATAAATGTACGTAATTTCTGTAGATGTCTATTTTCATTGAAAGTGAATCACACACACACACACACACACACACACACACACACACACACACACACGTTGTTCCTTCCCTCACCGTGTGTTGTCTTTCATTCATGTTCTTTATATCGACTCGGCATACATAGTGATTTTTTGTTCGTTTGTTTTGATCTCAACCATTCTACCACCCGCGTCTAGACCAGGTCCTCTCTCTTTGTGTTCGGTAACTGGCACACATAAGTTGCTGTTACCTCTTTGGGTGCATCTGTGTGACCCAGTGTGACGCGATTGTGGTCATGGTCACCTCAAGACAGTGATCCAGTTTGGGCCCCTTAGACCGCGATGTCATAATCATAGGTCACCATGAACAGTATTCTATTGGCTTTAAAGATTCTGGTCACAGTGCATGCGTGCAATCACATGCTCTCACGCGCGACTTTCTGTTGCAGTGAGTATTCGTAACGTCTTACTTTTTAGGGCGCTCAGTTATGAAATGAGATTCGTCACTGATAGCATTCATGTAATGGTATTTACATAACTGGGCATATCTTTCAAAATCTTATTTTCTTCCCATCTCATTTGGGGGTTGTGATTACCACTTTTAAATTTAGTAAGTTTGATTATCTCGCTACCTATCTGTGTCTGTTGTGTGTGTGTGTGTGTGTGTGTGTGTGTGTGTGTGTGTGTGTGTGTGTGTGTGTGAGAGAGAGAGAGAGAGGGGGGGGGGGGGGGAGGGAGATTCCTTCTCTAAAAGAGCGTTTACACTGCCTATGATTATAGATTTATTACCAGTTTGTAAAACATTCTTTATATCTGTTTGCAGTTTTAACTCTTCTGTTGCTTTAACCCCCCCCCCCCCCCCCCCCCCCTCCCCAGTTTGTAAAGCATTCTTTATATCCGTTTGCAGTTCAACTCTTCTGTTGCTTTAAACACCCCCCCCCCCCCCGAGTTTTCTCCATTTAAGAAAACAAAATGTTGTTTGTTTATATACTGTTAATGATAACTCATAAAACTTGCCTCCGATTCTTTCCTTGGTAAGTTTTTAACATTAACCTTATTTCCATACTATGGCAAGCGCTTTGAGACAATCGACCCAAGCACACATATGTTGGGGTACCATTTCTCTGGTTCAGGCCAGAAATCCGGCCATTTGAAAGGAAAAACAGAACAGAACAGAAAAAAATTACGACTTTCAGGTGCAATTATGTTTTATAATGTTCAGTTCAGGCTGCGAGGGGGTTGGGTGGGGTGTGGGGAGATGGGGAAGGGGGGGGGGGGGGGGGGGGTTTTTCCGGCTGTTACTGTTCAGGCTCAGGCCAGGCCGGAAATTCGGCCAATAAAAACTCTGAAAATCGCCTTTGAGTGGAAGCGCTGACAGTTGTCAACTGCTTCGACGGTATTCTTTCTTGAGTGGAAGCGCTGACAGTTGTCAAACTGCGTCAACAGTATTCTTTCTTGAGTGGAAGCGCTGACAGTTGTCAAACTGCGTCAACAGTATTCTTTCGTGAGTAGTGGAAGCGCTGACAGTTGTCAAACTGCTTCGACGGTATTCTTTCGGGGGCACCCGTTTTTTTTTTTTTGTTTTTTTTTTCCCCCCAGGAAGTGAATAACAGAGAACTGATTGACGTACACGCAGCAGAAAGCACCCCCCGCTCTTTTTGGTCAAAACCGAATTCATCATTACCAGGACCATCTTTCCTTTAGCGATGTCCATTCTGCACTTTGTGGTTCGGTTTATGGACAGGTACAATGTGGGGAAATCCAGTGAGTGAGAACGAAGATATTTCGGCTGTCGAGTCGAGCGTGAAGCGGAAGTGGTCTTTGATTGATGAATTTAATGATCAAGCAAACAACAGATACATGCAGTTATTTCAGTGTGTCATCGACCTACCGGAGTCTCACATGCATTACGAAGATGGAGTGCATGATTGCTTAGAACGGATGTCGTTTCAAAGCCTTCCCCGAACAACAGTTCTCCACTCCACATGAAACAGCACATTGAAATCAAACTTTGAAGAACAGGAAATTGTGCCACAAAGTTACATTTTGAGAATATTTTCGAGTTCAGTTTTCTTGTAAAAAACAAAAAGACAAGAGTAATCGACACAACCGCTTTGCAGAAAGAGAGACCTTGCTCTAAAAAAAAAAAAAAAAAAAAAAAAAGAAAAAAAAAATCAAAACAAGGAAGCATCATGCAGGCACACACACACGCACTCCTGCGCACATGCACATAGAGAAAAAGAGGGCGAAAAATTCTCAAACTTAGTGTAAAGTGGAGTGGATGGATAAGGAGGGAAGAGGAGTAGGAGATGGGGAAGAGAGGGCTAGTGGATGAGAGTGAGTGGGCACATCATCTTCCACACCAACACCAGCTCGTTGGTTTCCTCTCTCTTTTATTTCAAATCATAGGGTTAGATCGAACCAACCATACCGACCTCAGGACGGTGCGTGCTACACGCTACGACTCCTCACGTTTCACCTGTAAGGCATACACCCTGCCCAATAATGGCTGTTGCTTTTCATCCCTTTACATTCACAAACACCAGAGTAACAGAATCAGCGTCACAGCCTATGCCAAACTCTGCTCAGTGAAGAAAGGACTCAGAGCCAGAATGCTGGGAGTATGCAGGCTTCCCAGCCCCTTTCAACGAGATCTTTCGAGATCTTCCATTGTGGCCTAAATCACAATGGAACCACTGGAAGCGTCTAAAGTGTTTAAGATCTAGCTTCGCTGGGCTGCTCATGAACAGACATTCTATCCCCCAGGGCCCGACAACCAACGGGGCCGACCGTCATGAGGAAACAGACCCTTCAGACTCCGTACCTAGGGCAAAATCCAACTTGTGTGCACTCCGTCGCCAACGACTTCCACAAGCAGATATCTACCTCTTTAAAATCTCAAGTCCACCTCAGCCAAGACAACACAACCACGGCTCCACGGTCTCCCAGGGCTGCCCTCCCAGCCTACTTAGTCTCCCAGACCAAGCCATCCAGACCAGCCATGGTCAAAGAAAGGGCTCAAGAGCTCCTCAGCAAAGGCGACACCAATAACGATGTGGCTGAAGTCCAATGGCTGTCTCTTCTGAACAGTCTGCCCAGACCAGCCGTAGGCAAATTGTCTGCTGAGTGACCAGTCTCTTTTAAGTGGCATTCCAAACTACCTGCTAGGTTACCACTCACTGTGATCCTGTCCTACGTTTGCGGGATTAACCACTGCAAACTCTGTTCTCAAAAGTTGGGCAGAATCATACCCTTTACATTAGGTTGTGTAAGAAAAGTGCCACTCCAAAACTTATTTCCGAGACGGTTCTCGAATATAGGAAACCTTGAATATAGGGAGGAAGGAGCAGGGGTGGGGTGGGTGTGTCCGTCTTCCCACAATATGTTCATAACCATGGTCTACAATACTCGTATTGTTGCAAGTTACTTTGCCAAATGGTGGATTGTCGATTGTTTTACAAGTGTATTTTGAAGCAAGTGTATTATGAAAGTCATTTTCCTTCAAGATTTAATGACAATCCTGACGAAGCTTTTGTAAAGGCGAAAACTTGAAAATAAATGAGCTGAAGGCAGCTATATCAAATGACGTTTATCCATTGTGCTTAACCTCGCCGCCCTTCGCTTCCGCCAACATTTTCTACCCAGTTTTTAATGTATTCATGGATGTCAGTGAAATGCTCATCTTGCGTGATTGCTACGGCCTCACTGAGGACACCGGAAGTGCGAGGTCATGACCGCTAACCCGCAGAGGGCATCCTCACATCAGTTGAATCGCCCCTGGCAGAGAACTGTGCAAGCGGGGATCATATGAAACAGTATATCCGTAATGATGATTGAAGTCTTCCTGCTCGGCTTAGTTGTATGAATAAAAGGAGAGAAAGAGGGGGGGGCGGCGGTGGGGAACCGTTGGAAGAAAATATGAAACTCTGCGACAATTATAGTGTGCCACGCGTGCCACCCCGAGAAAGAAGGCAGGGGGTTGGGGACGGGAGAATTTGCACCATTGACTCCAAATGGATTTTGATGTCCAACGTAACGTATTGTGGGATATTATTCTTAGATGGTCCAGGGATCCGATGGGGTGGGGTAAGTGTGGATGGGTAGAGCAGTGGGAAAGGGGTGGTAGAAGGAGGTGGGGTAGGGTAGAGCACATGTATCTCTGGTCAGTACACCGTTCTCATTAGTTTTCGGAATTCCTTATTAGGTGGGGGGGGGGGGGGGGGGGGGGGGGGGGGGGGGGAGGGGGCATTGTTGGGGTTTGGGGGAAAGGTGGTCGGGTATGTAGGATGTGCATGAGAAGAGGTACAAAGGGACTACCACCTCTCTGATGGATTGAATCGGGGTCAGCTCTGTGTGTCAACGTGTCTATATGTCATCGTGTCTGTATGTCAATCTGTCTCCATTTCACCACTTTCAGTGAGGGGTCTGTTTTTTGTCACAGTGTTTAGGGGCTAAAATTTGGTTGAGGTTAGACGTATCGACACTCTGACTTATAGACACGTTGATATACAGACTTGATGACATATAGTCCTGGTATCTTGGAAAAACGCGGTGACATGCTGCCCGTTCGGATCAGGTTTAAGAGGAAGACAGATTTGCATTTAGTTCGTGGAATGTATGAGAGTTAGGAATGGATAGGTCACAGAGGCAAACTTTTCTTTTATTTACTACACACATTCGTGCGCGTATGCACGCACGTACGCACACACGCACTCTGTTGCAATGTTTGAAATCAAAGGCTAAAGGAACGCTTTTGAAAGCTAAAACTAAAAACGCACTTTTGAAATTCAAATATAAAGGTGAACAGCGTTTTTTTTAACTCGAAGCTTGATTATCCATTTTGGAATTCTTTTAGAGCACTTTAGAAATCTTACACTGAAAGGGCGTTCATGTATCCTTGCGATCTGTGTCTTGATGAGAGGGGGAGCCAATAAATGTATGTCACCGTATCTCTGTGTCACCTTGTCTGTGTGTCACCGTGTGTACGTCTCACCATGTCTGTATATCACATTTTGTCTGTTACATGTCTGCGTCCTACTGTGTCTTTATATCACTTTTTCGCGTCAATAAAGGTTCTGTGCGTTACCATGACTGTGTATTAGGGTTCGATTTACTGACATAGACTCGATGACATACCGACACAGTGGCATATAGACACGGTGATACATAAACACGGTAACATACGGACATGTTCCCGATTAGAGTGCGAGAGGGAGAGATGAAAAAAGTTATTTTTTTATTCTGGAGGTTCACAACTCGCATAATTCATTTTATAGAAATAACAGAAATGAATTCGACGAAAGTCACATCCTTCAGTCCATTTTCGTGCTATGATGTATTAAACGTGTCTGGAAGAACCCTGTCTGCTGCTTCATAAATGACAGTTTCATAATTGTGTGAGAGTGTGGAAAGCGCGTGCGTGCGTGTATGTGTGTGTGCAAGTGATGTCTCTTTCAACAGGTGTGTGGGTGGGTGGGTGTGTGTTTGAGTGTGGGAGGGGATAGGGGATACTGACTTTTTGAAGGGTGGGGGGGGGGGGGGCGTGGTGTGTAAATACGACTTTGCTCCGGACAAATCCTCCGATCGCCCAACTCGACTGGAGGTTCAAACTATTCAGAGGACCAGAGTGAGCTCACACCCCCTCCACCACTCTCTCTCTCTCTCTCTCTCTCTCTCTCTTTAAGTGCTCGTGGGCGAGAATCAGCAGTTTTATTGGCTGCAACCCCCCAAGCAGTTGTTTGCCCAAACAAAGCTGGCTGTCCTTTTTATTGGAAGAACACAGGGGACCTTTTGTGTTTGATCAGGTGAGCGTAAAGCCGCGGACACGTGCAAATTGATTTTGCTGCTGCTGTGTCAGCCGATTTCGGAGCAGGGGGAAGAGGAGGGAGAAAAATGGGAAGAGAGTGCCCCTTCAGGGTTGAAGGGAATGGGAATTGGCGTGAGCAAGAAAATCTGAGGAGGAGGAGAGAGGGCGTGGTGAAGGGGGTTGAGGGAGTTTGGGAAGAGGATAATTTGGAGAGTGTGTGGCTGTTGTGTGCAGCGACATGTTTAGCTTTGTTGAATGCGATGTTGGTCAGCATTTGAAGTTGGATGTGGAAACAAAATTGATGTGTGTGGGCGTTGGTTGAGGTCACGTGCAGGGCAAGGTCTCAGCAGTTTTATGATTATTTCCAGGCCTTTGGGAGATTGCTTTGTGTGTCCTTACAACAGGAAGAATTTATTATTCAGCCCAAGTCTTTGAACAATTGAAAGACAAGTCCCAGGCCAACATCAGCAGTACCAACAAAACTTTCCGAAATTTGCACGTACATTGAACAAGTATTGGCAATAAACGTGTTGGAATGCTTTAAGGACCTCCAGCTGTTTGCTTCTCACTGTCAAGACCCTCCTCCAGTGGTTATACAAACGAAAGAGATGTACAAGTGTAAAAGTGATTCTGCACTTCCCTTGTTTCTCACGAACAAAAAACGTAGAAGTTCCCATAGCCTATTGGCCGTAGGGGCAGTGTGCTTTCAAAGGTCCACTTTGACATAAGCACGGTATGATAGAAGGCGAGGCCCATCCCTCTTTTTCTCTCTGACACCTTTAACTTTCTCTGAACTGAATCAGGTACCCATTTACTGCTGGGTGGACAGACAGGGTTTTTCAAGCTGAAGCAATCCGACCACAGGTGTGGTTTGAACTCACAACCGTCAGCTCAGCAGACAAACACTTTAACCATTTTGGCCACAGGCCCCTCTTCACCGTGCCCCCAGAAACAAACAATATCTAGGACAGGAGTCTGATTTGTTCCTTTGGTTAGTCCACGGCTTCCAGTGATGATTGTTCAGGGGCATGTGTCACAATACCCAGCCCATGGTGCTACCCTGCCACCCATCACAGAGTGTCAGCCCTTGAATCGCTGTGTATAGTTATGAATTTATTCACCAAGCTGAATCTCAGTCTGTCGGCTTTAGAGCGGCTCCATGTTCTGCTGAGTCGGTTTTTCTCCCAATTTCTCACAGGGCACTGTTCTGTGCCCTGCCCTCTTCACCCAGCTGACGAGGTGACTGTATTGGTTCTGAAACTGCATGGCCACACGTGTCACTAACCGAGTAATCTGATGACTCAGACATTTGCGATCAGTGCAACTCGCCATTTTGCTTGTTTGTTTTGTTTGCTTGGTCCTTTTTTGTGTAATATTCAAGGGGGTTAATGCTTGAGTGCGTGCTAAGGTGTGTGAATGTTTTTAGTGAAAGGAAATATTTGTAACATATCTTATGAATTAAACACACACTACGCATGCACACATGCACACACTTGGTATTGGGATGCCACACTAACGGTCCCTCCCGGCCTTTCTCTCTCTGTCTCTCTCTGTGTCTCTGTCTCGTTCTGTCTGTCTGTCTCTCTCTCTCTCTCTCTCTCTCTCTCTCACACACACACACACACACACACACACACACACACACACACACACACACAATTGCCTGTATATGTGTCAATATGAGAAAAAAACATCCCTTTGGCTTTCCTGTTGTTGACTAAGTTTTCATTGTGTTCTCAACAGTTTGTGGACATCGGTCGGGTAGCCAGCATCGAATTCAACCACAAGCCAGTGGAGATTGCCCGCACGGGGCAAGAAGTGTGTATCAAGATCCTCCCTATTCCCGGAGAGGCCCCCAAGATGTATGGAAGACACTTTGATGCTGAAGACACTTTGGTCAGCAAGGTGAGTTCATATCACGCCCAGTTCCACAGTGTAAACATTGGAGCTGAGAACAGTTTTCAGTTTTGTGTGTGTTTGTGAGTGTGGTGTATATGTGTGTGTGTGTGTGTGTGTGTGTGTGTGTGTGCGCGCGCGCTTGCATGCACACCAGCAGGATAACTTTGATACTGATTTGCACTTCATCATCAGACTCCACAGGGTTGGGTGCTTCTTTCCCCATTTTTCCTCCCTGTCCCATTTTTTGATCTCCCCATAGTTGCAGTTCTCTCCCACACTGGTCATTCCAGCCACCCCATAGAGAATCAGACAATAGACAGGCGCCTATGTTACTGCGCCAACAACACTAGTCCACAGGCGCACTCTAACTCAGTATTGGGTTGTCAGGAGGTAGCTCTCCAGTGGAGATATCGCACTGACGGCGTGTGTCTTCTGGTGTGTTTGTTAGTACCCAGTGTAACCCAACATAACATGGGACATCACCTACTAAGCCCCCTACCGTCAACAATGATTACTCAAAGAGCCGGTGTAAGTGGACATTTCCCAGTGGAGGGTGCCATCATATCCTCCCAAAGTTAGTCCCTATCATACCTGCCAGTATCACCACCTTTGAAATAGGAAATCACCATGGAGAAGAGGAAATCGAAACTAGAAGAGCCACGAGAACAGGCTCAAAGAGCCACATAATTATTTCTCTTCTAAAAATATTATGTAAAGATCAGTGGTGATGAGGATGTTGATGCTGCAGAATTCCATTCTAGTCAGGGACTGTATGACAGGGCTGTACGCTATGCTCTCATTCAAAATATATCCCAGTATCAATCAGGCCATAGTTATTCAGACACACCCTGCAGTGATGCTCAGGAAATGGACGCACCCATAAAGCGAACTCGACTGTGTGCCTCGAATATTGGCACTGCACATTCAACACTAGGTGGGAACGGAACAGGACTAAAGAGGGGGGAAAAAGGTGTCTCTGGTCGGCCTTGAATCCATGACCTCCCGTCCTAAGTTGCTGTCTGTTAGCAACAAAGCGGTTGGGTAGTCCACTGAAATTAATGGCAGTCTGTGTGTTGCTCTTGCTCTGTGCCAATGTTTTGTACTCTCTCTCTCTCTCTCTCTCTCTCTCTCTGTGTCTCTCTATATCTCTGTCTCTGTCTGTCTGTCTGCCTGTCTGTGTCCCCCCTACCCTCGTTATCTCTCTCTCTCTCTCCCCTCAAATGATCAAACTCTCGCGGTGGGTAGAGAGTAGATGGGAGAAAAGGGGGGGGGGGGGGGGGGGGGGGGGGGGGGGGGGGGCATCATTTGTGCGTGCGTCTCACATTCTAAAAGTACAGAAGAAGATAAAAAAGAAAGTGAGGTGGGGTGGTCCAGAGAACGTGATGTGTCGTCTAATTGCGGACTGGAACAAATGGGATGGGAGACCCCAGCTTACAGGGCCGTCCATCACAGGAGGGCTGTACTGCTGTAGGTGGTCCTCCTTTGACACCCTCGGTGCCCCCTCAACTCGTTCACAGCACGTACACACACTGTCTCATTCGCACATGCAGCAGTCACAATTATATACATAGGCATGCACACGAGCGCGCGTGTGCGTGGCCTCGTGCGCGCGCTTGCACGTACGCACGCACACACACACACACACACGGCACACACACACACACACACACACACACACACACACACAGAGTTTCCATGAAAACCCCCAGTTCAGAGATGCCCTATCTTGAGTTTCTGAAAGAGATTAACGTTTTTCATGTGATCTAGGATTTTACGGATGAGATTTTTTTTACGAAGTTTCTGGTACGTTTTTAGAAGATGTATTTTAAAGAGAGATGTGTGAAAAGTTTGTTTGTTTGTTTTTTTTTGTGAGTTGATTGCAACGTGATGACAGCCCTAATATGGCCCTTTGCGGTCGGCTGGGCTATAAGCAACATTATCTTACCTTACACAGTTTCCTCATTTGCTTGCATACGCATATAGCCGCAGGTGTCAGGACACACGAACTTTTTTTTTTCTCATTTCTGTGACTTCAACCCGCCAACCATGCTGTCTGTCTGTCCCACAGTCGGGTGACTTACGAACCACCTCATTGTCTCAAGAGAGAAGGTCACCACTGTTGGTTCCTCTTTCCCTACTTACCAGGAGCAGCGCGAAGCAAGGGAATCAAACTGAAGCATCAGTTCCGTCCAGGCTTTAGTTGTTCCGGTCTGCCTTGGTCAAGTCCCAATAGCCGCCGTGTGTCAAAAGTGCCAAAGCATTGACAAGTAAC
>JADBJO010000170.1:467500-490000 GCA_016801955.1 Conus betulinus
TGAATGGTGGTGCTTCTCGCTTTGGGAGAGCTGTGGGAGGCAGGCAGGCAGGTTCGTGCCGGAAGAGAGAGAAAGGGGGGGGGGGGGGGGGGGGGGAGGAGATGAGAGAGTTTAGAGTTTAAAAGAATGGGGGAGAGGTTGTAGTGAGGGAGAGGGTTGTAGCCCCTTCCAAGCTCCTGTATCCGCCCCCCACCCCCCACCCGCTCCAACCCCCCATCCCCTCTTCCTCCATCTCCACTGCACTCCACTGGCTAAGTCTCTCTTTCATTCCAGCACGCCGCCCTCCCCACCTATTCTGATAAAATATTGCAGGTATTTGGCAGGGGACCAGCTAGTATCAGGCAGCACATGGGAGCAAGAAGTGGTATACCTTTTTTTTTTATCCTTTCTTTTTTTTTTTATCTCCTTAAATCGTTCCCTGGTTGGGCTGCTGCTTGCTGCATCCGGCAGGCTGCGTTAGAGGCAGCGGAAGTGCTGCCTATATCCCCTCGCCTACTCCACTCTCTCAACCTTCTTCATCCATCTCCCCTAGCAGCCCTATTCCCCCCCCCCCCCCCCACCTCCGACTCCTCCTCCCTCGCCCCTAGCCATGTTGCTTTCTCTATTAAAAGAGCCCTCTGATTTTTGTTTTTGTTTTTGTTTTTTTTGTCTCTACAGAGTTCTTCCAACTGTTCCCATCACCTCGCTTTCGTGATCTGTCTGTCCGTCTGCCTGTGTGTGTGTGTGTGTGTGTGTGTGTGTGTGTGTGTGTGTGTGTGTGTGTGTGTGCGCGCGTGCGTGCGTGCGTGTGTGCGTGCGTGCGTGCGTGGTGCGTGCGTGCGTGCGTGTCTGCGTCTCTTTCTGCACTGATTATCACTCATGTTATCACTATTGTTGGACTGTCACCAGTCTTATAGTGTGCCATCACGCCTTTCAGTAGATTTGATATCCCCACGGCATCTCTGTGTGCCTTTTTTCCTCTGTTGCAGATCTCCCGGGACTCTATAGACGCCGTCAAAGACTATTTCCGCAAAGACATGACCAAGGCGGACTGGGTGCTGATCATGGAACTCAAGAAATCGTTCCAGATTTTGTGAGGCTGACGCTGCTTCCATGTTGTCTCATCACAA
Organism: Conus betulinus; assembly: GCA_016801955.1. Lineage (NCBI taxonomy): Eukaryota > Metazoa > Mollusca > Gastropoda > Neogastropoda > Conidae > Conus > Conus betulinus. The sequence continues at coordinate 468,610 of JADBJO010000170.1, forward strand.
GTTGCATCTCGTGGGAATTGGGAAAAAAAGGAAGAAAAGAGGGGGGGGGGGGGGGGGGTATTTTTAATGGTTGACCTTCATAGTTCGGGCCGAAGTGGTCGACAGAGGGATGGGAAGGAGATTGGTGGGGGGGGGGGGGTGGGTGTGTGGGATCCTTTTCATGCCTTAAATAAGACAGGGGATGAATGAATAAAGCCATCACTGAAATCAATAAACCGAAAAATGAATAAAGATGTTCCTTATGTGGTTAAACGTGTACCTGTGAATATTACATCAACAGATGTATAGATTTCCAGATGTACGTGAGCCCTGTTATCTGCAGGCATATGTGTATCATCAGATCTGCAGGTTGAAAGATGTCCATTCTCGTGTATGCAGACGTATGTAATATACCCCCATGTCAGCCCATGTACAGAGACATACGCCCATTCTTGTGTGTCTGCAAACATGTGACCACTGTCATGGCTGCAGGCATGTGTGTGTACATCCTCTTGTCTGCAGAGGTTTCTTTGTTCCCTTCATGACTGTAGAAGTATCTGTATCCACTTACATATCTGCAGATGGTTATCTGGTGTTGATACCTTTAATACAGGCCCCCCACAGCCCCCACCCCTCACACACACACACACACACGCACACACACACACACACACACACACACACACACGCATTCACACACACACACACACACACACACACACACACACACACACACACACACACACACTACAGTAATGAAACGGATATTCATATTGGACAAAGCTGATGATCAAGCTCATGTTTTAAAAAAAAAAGGTTGTTTATTGAAATTTGTAACTGCTATTATTACTGGGTTTTAGCAGACAGATTGATATGAGTAATTGATTTCATAGAGAAATTCTGCTAGGGAATATCAGCTTGTAACTTCGTCTAGGATCACAGATATATTTTTTTACTGTGCACAAGTATAGTATTTTGCTAATCAAATTACTGTCAGCAGAAATTAGTGAAATGAACACTATAAAATGGCAAGATGACTAGAAATAACAGAAAAAGTGGGAAATTAGTGGCTGTGAGTGCAGTAGGTAGGATTTTGTAATCCCCAAGGAGGTATCTGAACCCAGCAGGATTTAGGACTACAATTATTTTGGGGGCAGAGGAAACAGAAAAAACTAAACCTGTGCTATTCGATTGGGGGCATGCTTTCTCAATTCTGTCGACAAGAGCTGAGATGGAGAGACTGTTCACTGCTGGCACTTCAGTCTTCCCTGCCAAAAGGTGCAATCTATGATTCCGATTGCCATTCCTACACACACACCAGTGTGTACACACATAGGGAGACCATCTGTCTGTCTCTCTCTCTGTCTCTCTCTCTCTCTCTCTCTCTCTGCTCTCTCTCTCTCTCTCTCTCTCTCTCTCTCTCTTTATCTCCTCTTTCTCTGGTTGGAAATTATATGACGTCAGTTTCTTCTGGTTTTATCACCATCCTCAAAACACATGAACTTAATGAATGCTCACTCTGCCTTTCCCCGCCTTCTCCTTCTCCTCGACCCGTGTCCATTCCATCTTCTTGTGGAATGAATTTTGTCTGCTGAACTGACGTCAGAGATAGGCAGGAATAGGGAGAGGTGTGTGGTGGTGGTGGTGGGGGGGGGGGGGGGGGGGGTGTGGTAGGGAATTGGGGAGGGAGGTGTTTGAGGGGTAGACAAACTAACTCCCCTTCCTCCCACACTAAGCTGCACCTGTCTGTCACCATCCTCTCCCCCCCCCCCCCCTCCAACTCCCTCTCTCTCTCTCTCTTTCTCCAGTTGGAGAAGTATTCTGTTAATGTGTTTGCTGTGCAAGCCCAAATTTCAAACGCAAATAAACGGCAGGAAAAGGAGGTAGAAAAAAGATCAAGATAGTTTGCATTGGCGGTAGGCATCATCTCTGCTTATCCGGAAAGTTTATTTATTTATCTGTTTATTTTTTTGTCTGCTTCTTTTTTGTAATTTATTTCCCCATTGCATGTGTTCTGTATACCAGAAAAAAAAAATCAGCTTACTCACTGGCGGGTTTGTTTAAACTTTTGTAAGAACAAACAAACAAACAAACCAAGCAAAAACACAGTTGTTTGTGATCCACTGATAACTAAGTAACAAACTTGGCCCTCTTTGTCTGAGGAATCACTAATGATACCTTGACAGTGACAAAGCATGCTTCAGGTACCCCTTCATACCCTCGTCCATCGTTTTGCCTTAACAGAGAGTCTCAGCGAGGGATATATCTTCTCTGTGTGTGCGCGTGTGAGATGGAAGTCAAGGTATTTCATGGAGGAGGGTAGACACATATGAATGGTGCAAGCCTGGCCGACCTCTGTAGATAGGGATCCATCGGTCTGAAGGTACAGAGCATTGGAATGTGTATGTGCTTTGAATGATTAGGCGTGTGTGCATTTGTTTAGCTTTTGGGAGGTTGGATGCATGTCCAGTCGTCTTGTGACGATCATCTTGGTGTCATTATCAGTCTTGGGAGTGGTAGTTAGAGGAAGGCAAGGTGGGAGGGGATGTTTCACTCACTTCATGTTCACTTTGATTTTAACATGAAAATAAGCATGTATGTGTGTGTTGAATGTAATATGTATACATGTGTGCGAGTCTTTTTTTTTTTTCGGCAAAGACATGTAACAAAAGTATTGTACACGTTCTTAATTAGCCTTTATTTATGTTGTTCAGTGGGTCTGAAATTGAAGCTGTTCAAACGAACGCAATAATAGTTTTACAGAAAAAATACCTTACTTGATCATCTTTGTTGATACATTTTACGTGGTCGACCTCTCAGAGATTGTTCTCACATATGTCCAGAGGTAGATCTATGTAACAGTGTTATTTTCTTTTGGGTTTGGGCTGCTGAAAGAATTGTACATTTATACAAAGTTGAGAAAGGAGAGTCAGAACACAGGTATTTTTATGGGTCATATTTTCCTTCATAGATTTTTTTTTTATCTGTAGTGCGTTAACAATCTCGGAATTTAAAGGTAAACGTTGTTACTGCACAACAGATAAATGAGCTTGTTTCTTTCTACTCATTCTGGATAAACACGTTCAAATTAAACATTGATTTCAGACGATGAAAATGAATATTGTGAACGTCAGTGTCCTGATTTGGAACGTGTAACATGCTGATTGACTTGTCTCTCTGCCGGTAGGAAAGTTTCACATTTTAGACCACCCCCAAAAGAAAAGGACTAAGTCTGAAACATTCATGTGTTGCAAACCAATGGAGCTGAACCAGAGTAAGTTGTAAGTAGTGTTTAACAATATAGTTTGTTTGTTTGTTTGTTTTCAAACATTTCAGATGGAGTTATGAAGGAAAAAAGCACAACAATCGACATGATGATGGGCATGGTATTACAGGATTCGGCGTCTGCTGCATACCTGTCTGTTATAGCATTTATTCTACTCCTTTCGTGAATGTAGTTTGAATAATGTCACATACTGTTTTCCATTCGTTTCTTTGTTGCCTGACATTGCAACATCTGCATGACCAGCTCATAAGTGTCCAAGTGACTGAGTGTCTAAACTTAAAACGTTTGGTTTTGTTTCTAAACTTAAAACATTTGGTTTTGTTGTTGTTTTTTACTTTCTTTTTTTTTTTTTTCAGCAGCCATGAATTATCAACAAACAATCTTTGGATCAACAAACAAATCTTTGGATCACAACTGCAAGTTTCTTGCAAGTTCTGAAAACTGAAAGGAAAGCCACAAAAGATGAACAGAAAACTCAAAATCCATTCAGAGTGCTTGTGTTTTGCATATTTCCAGTTTTCATCAGAAAAAATTAGATGCACAAGTACAATATACATGATTGTTACATTCACAGACATGAGGAGCAGCGCCGAAAAAATCGATTAATAAAGGAAAAAAAAACAGTATTCCCATGTAGGCCATGCGTTTGATGTAAAAAAAAAAAAAAAAAAAAAATTCAAAAATCTGTTTGATGTTATGTTTTCATTTTGACAGTTTATGACGTATCACCCAAAAGCGTTTCAGTTTTGAAACGGTTATGAAAAATGAAATAGCCAAATTGAATGTTCCTTCTGAACGCTTGTGTAATGGATGTTTTCAGTACTTGCAATTTAGAAAAAAAAAATCATAACAGCCAAAGATTCACTGAAAAAAATCTTTTGACAGATGATAACGTGAATATTGTAAGATCGTGCTACTGAAGAGCCTTGTGATAGAAAAAGATGACAGGCATGAACAGTCAAAAGTGAAGTCTAGGTATTCCTTTTTCAGCAGGTATAACAGCAGGTAGGACACTATTTTCTGTTTTAAATCATACTCTAACTGGGACTTTAGTCTGAATCACAGGACAGAAAAACATGCACCAGTCTGTTATGAAAACTGCATTGAAAACGTCTGACTGTTCCTTTTGAGAGCACGTGTGATGATTTTTTTTTTTTTTCCCATTTGTTTTCACCAGATTATCAATGTAACATGCTTGAAAGTTCAGAAACATTGTCTGCCATGATGAAAGATCGACCTTAAAAGTCTCAGTATTCCATTTGAGCGCCCATGTGACCGCCATTTTCAGCCTGTACTGATCATTGGATTTCATGTAATTTGGTGTGATTGACTCGATGGCATGAGAATGTTGCGTTTGCAAAAAAAGAGCGCCTGCTTGCTTGTATGGATTTGCAAGGAAACTTGGGGGGTGTTTCTGTGGGGGAAATGACTGGCTAATATTCTGGTTCTTCTCTGAATATTAGTATGCTTTCAAACCAGTGGCCCATTATGGGATATGGTTTGAGTAACTTTGTCACCAGACAAAATTGTGGACTTTGGCATTGTTGTAGATAATTGAAATGTCACATGACGGCAGTATGGGGAAAAAGAAAAGATCAGTACCCCTGTCTGTTCTGTCTGTGTTTATTAATGCGTGTGAAAGGAATCATTGTACAAAATGTTGATCTCTCTCTGTCTGTCTGTCTGTCTGTCTGTCTGCCTCCTCTTCTGTCTCACACTTGAGGCACACGTTTCAAATACAAACACAATGAAATAGTTCACAATGAAGAATCGAGTTTAACTCCTGAGTTTTAATGCGCAGGACACACACACACACATTCAAAAGTGAATCTTTAGAAAGGCAAAAAAAAACGGGGGGGGGGGGGGGGGGAGTATTCCAACCGCGAATGTGTTGTGTAAGCCAGTGTGTGTGTGTGTGTGTGAATGAGAGAGAGAGAGAGAGAGAGAGACAACGGTACGTATTGTGACAGGCCTGACGTCTTCACGGCTTGGCAGTCAACCTGTGACCAGCAAAGCAAAAAACAAACAAGGGATGGCGACGTCTCGACATGGCCACGTTATGGGGGCGAGAGTCCAGCTGAAAAGGACATAAACAGCGCTCCGGGAGGCGAAAGCCATGGGAATAGGACAAAGGGAGGGCATGGGGGGGAGACGGGGGGGGGGGGCTGTCGGAGATCCCAGGCCATGAATGGCTTGAAAAGGAAAGAATGGAAAGTGGACATTACTGTTTGGTTGACTCCAGTCAAGGCTGTCCACTCCAGATGGATGGCAGACAGACCGGTCAAGCCAGCTAGGTCAACAAATCCTTTGCTCGAGATGGAAGTTTGTTGAAGTTAGAACGGGCTGGGAAACTGATAAAAGATACCACACAAGATAGTGGGAGGAGGGGGAGGGGGACTAATCTAGCGTGTGTGATTCTCTCTCTCTCTCTCTTTTTTTTTTTTTTTTCTTTTCAACTCTCTTCTCTCATCCTGTGATAAAGGGTACTATCTAAATGACCTTGGCCTTCGTGAAAGGTCATAGACATGCCGAAACCCAGAAGCATTACAATATTTTTTTTTTTTTTTTGCCTTCTAAGAACATTAGTAATGTAAAGACTTAGATTATGGTATATGCGAAGCCTCTATGCAGCTAATGGGATTGCACATAGTATGTATGCAGTGACGTAAAGAAGAATTTTGCCTCTTTTGGGCGGAGAGGGACTCAACTCAAATTTTGTAACATTACTTTTTTTCCACAATTCATCAGGAACAGTAAGTAAAGAACTGATCGTACTCGAACAGAAAAGATTTCCAGCCTAGTCTGTTCCACATTGTGAGGCGAGGAAAACAAACATGCAAACAAACAAACAAAAAAAAAAGCTAGTAACGCACCTGTGTGGCCAACGTTGATTCCACACCTTATTTCCCGCGTACGTGTAGTGGGTGCATCGATCTGATGAGTGGAAACGACATTTCGGGCTGGTCAGGCTCGTCTTGTTTCAAGCAACAGCCTGCATAAACACAGTCCTTTGTCCAGTCACGATGGAAACAACATGGAATGATGATAAAGTCAGCACAAAACCAGACCCCAATAGTCCGAGAATCTGTTAAAACTTGATTGAAATTAATAGCCAGAATCGAACCAGATCAGGCCATTACAAGTATATTAAAACCTTCAATCCAAATTTATCCCCAACTCTGTTACTGCTACCCAAATGACAGATTGGGAAGGTTATGTGCAGAATTTGAACACAGAGTTAGAATGGTTTTGTGCAGGGCTGAGAGTTCTGAAGAAGTTGAATGACAGATCAGCAAACAACGCAGATTGCCCCCAAATGTAAATGAAGCGGTTGGGGGAGGGGGGGGGGGGGGGGGGGGGGGGGGTGGGTGCATAATCATCTTGACTGACGGGAAGGGGGACGGGGGATGAGGACAATCATCTTGAATGACGACAGAAACAACCATACTTGGATGTGTGAGTTGGGGGTGGTGGAGATGGGCTGGAAAAAGGTGAAGGAAAAAAAAAAAAAAAAAAAAAGGGGGGGGGGGGGGGGGGGGGGGGGGGGGGGTGGGGGTGTGAAAGTTTACAATACTCTACACCGGTGAAAGAGCTTGCAGCACGTGCAAGAGACCAGTAGGCGGGTTAGGCTGAGTGGAACCAGGGTATGCCAGACATATGCGCTTCTGCTTTTCACCTTATTGTCAGGTTGCCAAAATCAACCAGGTAAAGGAGTTTTTTGTGTGCTTGTCCCACTCCCCTCTTTTCCCCCCTCTCTCATTCACACGGGCATTCACACACGGGTGCGCGCGCGCACACACACACACACACACACACACATGGCACACAAACGCACGGCGCGTACACATACAACGCACGTGCAGACAGGTATACACACACACACACTCACACACACAAACGCGCGCGCGTATTCCTAGGGCCCCAATTTCACCACCCTCCACCTCTTTTCATTTGCTGTTCGTCCGTCCGATGAAACCGCAGCGTAGTAGGCCCGGAAAGAAACGCGTGGAGGTGTGTGTGTGTGTGTGTGTGGACGGAGAGAGGGGGCGGGGATAGGAATCTTTCAACCAAGCATTGTCCAGGTAAAGATTGCATGAAATGAATTATTTACTATACCGCAAACTATCCGTACAAGAATAGGGCCTGTAAAACTACTCAGAAACGGGGGGGGGGGGGGGGGGGGGGGGGGACGATGCTGACGCCCAGAGTCACAATTAAGGACGCGATTTTTACTGATAAACAACCGAAGTTGAGAACTTCGTCGGGTTACATTATAGGTTTCACGTCCACGTCCATCAGAGATAATACAACAGTCGAGGGTAAACATGTCAGGGAAGTGGGGAGGAAAAGGGCCTCTCCTGTACCACCAGAACGACAACACTTTAAGGTAGGCGGTGAAAATGTCTTTTAGTTTTAAATGTAATGCGCTTGAAACACTTCCTCTGGCCTCCATGAGAGCGTTTGCCCTGTTGCAGTTCGCCAAACAATACTTTCTTTGGCAGCCGATGGTCTGGCATGCGAACTGCGTGACCTACCCAGCCAAGCCGTGACTGCATCGGGATGGTGAAGATGCTAGGCAGGCCAGCATAAGTGAGGACTTCAGTCTCTGCAACTGGCTTGATACGAGTCGCATCGATGTGATACAGTACAGCATACAGCACACTACCTTGCAACATGCCATGTGCCATGACACTACAACGTAGTATAACGCGATGCAATGCCATTCAGCCGCGATACAGTGCCGAAACCTATTACCACATCACTCGCTTCGCACTGTACGTTGCAGCACGATGGAATGCTGCATACAACATACACATTTAAAGCTCCGCTGTCACTTTACACAATGTATTATTAAACAACTTGCGTTGCAGTGTGTAACATGGTGCAGTGCTGCATTATTAGCACAACTACATGGCACGTCGATGGAATGTAACGTACGATATTGTAACATACGAAATATGCTCTATCATGTCATTACACCACTATACAGAACATCAGAACACAATGAAGTATAATTGACATGATACAATGCCCCCCCTACTATGCCTCAACATAGAATACTTTACGATAAAATACACGAACAGCATGATGCAGTACAATATTGCACCGTATCGCTGCAACCACCGCGCACTATAAGCTTATATAAATCGATACAATACAAGACGATACACAGTATTTACTGTTTAAAAAAAAAAAGTAACGTACACTTTAGTCAAAGAAAATTTATTTCAAATTTCGTTAATTAGCAAAAATTCGAATGAAATCATTTCACATCAGAATTTTGTTGGTTTCAAAGGTTATCAATTCCAGTTTCATCTCCAGAGTCTGTACAGTTCACATCGCCGATACACGCCGTTCCAGACAGCGCGAGGACTCAGTAAGGGGTATGTCCACCACCTGCAGCAACAACGGCCCGGCACATGGCTGGCATGGAGCGGGTCATATTGTGGATCACTCTGCTAGCATGGTGTCCCACTTCCCCTGGAGGGCGGTGAACAGCTCGTTGACGTTGTCAGGAGTGTGCTCTCGCGCCCAGACTCGTCTGTACAGCTCATCCCATATGTGCTCGGTGGGGTTGAGATCTGGCGCGACATTGAGGGCCAAGGAAGAACGTTGATGTTGGCGAGAGTTTGCATTGTTAATCGCGCAGTATAAGGCCTGGCGTTGTCCTGATGGAACAGCGTGCGAGGCAGGCCATAAGAGGCAGGACATGAGACTGGAGAATTTCAGCCACACACCGCTGGGCGTTCAGCGTGCCTCGGACTCGTACCAGGGCCAGCATGGTGGATGGCCCCCCACACCATGACGCCTCCACCACCATGGGCAGGTACCTCATCCACACATTTCTGGTCAAAGCGCTCGCCATGTCTACGGAACACCCTCCTCCTCCTGTCATGGCACTGGAGCAGGAAGAAAGACTCGTCTGAAAACCAAACTCTGTTCCAGTGGTTCCTGAGGGTCCAGGGACGATGCTATTTACTCACTGCAGCCTGTTCCCACGATGACGTTGTGTGAGGACAGGTCCTCTGACAGGTCTGCAAGCCCATAGCCCTGCAATATGCAGGCGATTCCGAACAGTCTGGTCAGATATTCTTTGACCTCTGGGTAATTGCTGGGGGCGGTTTGTGAGGCTAATTGAAAGCGATTTCGCATGTGGCTGACCCAGATGTAGCGGTCAGTGGACGATTCATGCCATCAACAATCATTACAGTTTCCGATCTGCTTAAGACAACGTGAAACTGTTTGCAGCAATGCTTCCATATTCCTCGATTGCGACGAACCATCGAAGTGGGGAAACCAAAATTAGATGTTTTGCAACTTTTGGCATTGCTCCTTTTTTTTTCTGTCAAAACTGAAAAAAAGAGTGAATCACAGACTGAATCTTCAAATCAATCGTCACGTTGTCTCCATAGACTTTTAAGTGACTCATTTAAGTGCGCATGTGTTAAAAGAGAAGAAAATCCTACTTTCATGTTCAAAAAGACAGCATTCATACCACACCCCTCCCCCCTAACTTACTACCAGCTAGCCTACACACATACGCGCGCGCGCGCACACACACACACACACACACACACACACACACACACACACACACACACATAACCAACAAAACAACAACAAAAAAAATCATTTATCTATTTTATGCACTTAATTTTTTTGTTATTGCAGTTACTTTCATTTTATTCATCTAGTTATTATACTTACTACCATTATCATTATCATGGCTATCCCTTCTCTATATATAATTATATCAAAAAAATGATGTATAATATACACACACACACACACACACACACACACACACACACACACACACACGCCACCCCCCTTACTTAGCATTATCATCAATCCACCTTAAACCATAACCATCACAAATATATATCACACCACCTAACTAAACCAGCTACACAACCCCATCGTTTCACTCCCCCGTCCCCCCACGCACCCCCCCCCCCCCCCCTTTTCTTCTCTCATAATCCCCTCTGTCGTTTCCGTCTGGCGGCCATTCTTCCTACCACATGGACAGATAAGTCACTCTTCGTTCTTTGTTTGTATTGTCCTAAATGTTAAATGTGATGTTTTTTTTTTTTTTTCTTTTTTTTTTTCCCCCTGAAGAAGACCCAAGAGGTCGAATTGCATTGTGTCTTGTCCTGTGCTTTGTTTGTCAATGTCCTTGGCGGTAACTAACCCCCTCTCTTTTTACATTTTGCTTCATTCTCAGCCATCAGTCACTCCATTTTGAAATGGGAAATGGGAAAAAAAAAAAAAAAAAAAACCCAGTTAATGTGGAGCTGCAGGATTAAAAGTAAAGTTTGCTGAGCTCCCTCCTGAAATGTGCTAGAGAGGAGGCCTCGGTTGCAGCTGCCGGTAGAGAATTAATGAATATGTCATGCTTTTTGATGAATCATTGAACAAGGACTTGAAACAGAAGCAGCTGGAAATTCATGTCAGATACTGGTCTGGAAAGCAGATTGAAAGGTTTTCTTTTTCTGATTTCTCAATTTCTGTATAAAGACTTCATTCATTTTTAATTTTTTGTATGTATATGATATTGAGCGTGGAAAAGACTACAGAAGTGGTGTAATCACCTTATCATCATGGCTGGATTACATGTGTAAGGTTATTATTCACTCTTTTTTTTTTTCAATTGTACGGCTAAATTTGCCCCTTAAAAATTAAAATATCCCCTTAGAAACCCTTGAAAAACCCTTGTTTCATTGGTTGGTTACATCCTAGCAGTGCTTTGGTATCCACAATGAAGATATTAAAAAGTATGCATTTCTTTTTTTTGGACAGTATATAAAACAGTGCATTGCGAGACTGATCAAACGCCCTGCTCTCCATATGGAGCTGATATTTCCCCACCTGTCTTTGTTCGTGTGTGTGTGTGTGGAGGAGTGGGGATAGGAATGAGAGTGTATGAGACACGGGTTTTGTACGGAGAGAGGAAGAAAGAGTGGGTGGATAGGTGGGACAATGAGCAGGGTGAGAGAGAGAGTCTGTCTGCGCGTGTGCCCCCTCTTCTTCTTTTTTTCTTTTTGTACTCGTTAATATCCATTTTATCGACTTTGAGAATGAGACTAGAAAAGAGAAGTCAGTAATGCAGCCAAAACGAGAGAAAGTACATTAACAGTTTTCTTTTCTTCTTTTTCCTCTTAAATTATCATCTTCCGTCTCCTCATAATAGTTTTCAATCATCAACGCCATCACCATCACATGATTGTTGTAGTAAACAGCATTGTGTCATAGTCATCATTGAAATATTCTACATCACCGATCTTCTCCTCCTTCATTATGTTTTTTTTTTTTTTTTTTTTTTTTTTTTTTTTTTTTTATCGTGGTCACCTTTCTAGGGCTTCTTCGCTCCTTCTCGTTTGAGACGTATCCAGACTTCGACTAGAATGATTTGTACTACCTGCTACTCAGACCAGACCAAGTGAGCTTTGTGAGACTGAGGACAGGGCACTCCAACTGAAACTCCACATGTTAACAAAATTCCACGTTGGTGAGTCTTCAGGGTGCCCATGCGGTACAGCCCCAATGACAGTGGAACACTTCCAGCTGGATTGTCCAGCACATCGAAAGCTAAGAACAGAGACCTGGCCTGTTGACATATCGACGAAGGATAAGCTCCATGGATCTCTGGAGGGTCTCCGCCGTACAGCAGCCTTCGTCAGTGCCTCTGGAGTTCCCGTCTGAGTGCCCGAAGAAGAAGAAGAAGAAGAAAGAGGAGAAGGAGGAGGAGAAGAGAAGGAGGAGGAGGAGGAGAGAGGAAGCTTGACGTTAAACTACTCGTAAAAGATTTCTGGCTTAAATCTTATCTGGGTACAACATATAGCACAAACACTTATTCGCTGTGCCTCATTCCAAACATATTGGGAATTCAACTATTCACACTCCCTTTCTTCCCCCTTCGTCCTCTCCTCTTGTTAACGTTTGATTTTGATTACTTTTCTCCCCTGCAGTAAACCATACCTTTGCACTCAAAAATCCCCTGGTTGATGCCCCAGGAGGGCGAAGGAAGGGGGCGGGGGAGGGGGTGGGAGGGACGATGAAGAAGATGCCGGGGATCTTGGAAATGAAAAACAGGCCCGACTTTCCAATTCTGGCACTTCCGGGGGATGTTAGTTCCATTGTACAGGCTCAGGTGAACTCCGTCTGGCAAACATGGCGCTGCACTTATTGATCAGGGCGGCAGGAGAGGTTCTCACAGCCTGACGGAGAAGCATGCTGTTCAATCCAACTCCCACACGCAAAGCCGATGATGATTCTGCAACGTAGGCATGTTTCTATCTCTCTCTGTCTCTATGTTTCTCTGTCTCTGTTTGTCTCCGTCTTTGTCTCTGTCTCTGTCTCTCTCTGTCTCTGTCTGTCTGTCTGTCTATCTGTCTCTGTGAGTGTGTGTGCAGAGAGAGTACACTACATTATGTTACACACAAACAAACGCGCGCGTGTGTGCACGCGCCTGCACACGCGTCTGCGCGCGCGCGCGCGCGCACAAAGAAAGACAGAGAGAAAGAAAGGAGAGAAGTCACACGAAGAGATAAAGACCAATTTCACAATAATGGATACATTTGTTTGCACTCACTTTCCATCACTCCTCTTTTATTGTATATACTGTATATATGTTACGAAACAAAGCAAAACAAAACAAAAAAGGAAACAAGAAAAAAGTAAAGGAAAAAGAAAAAAAAAAATGCCGTTTCGTTCTATATAGCAAAATACGAATGCTATGGGACTGCATGATTGCTCAGTGTTCAGTGATTGTCCAAAACAAAAAGAAAAGAGAAAAAGAAAAAAAAGAACTTTTACAGCCTTCCTTAGACTTTACAAGGTTTATTTCAAGGACAACAATTACAAAATGTTATGAGTCACAACTCTTAGCGTGAACTCGTCCAAAAAGCTTGATTAAACAAAGGGGTTTACAGGCCAGAGAAAGCCAAGGATAGGGGACGCAATTTACATTTATGTAGGGTATGAATTAGCTCGCGGGGGAAGGCGGTGTGTGTGTGTGTGTGTGTGTCTGTGTCTGTGTGTGTGTGTGTATGTGTGTGTGCTTGCGTGCGTGCGTGCGTGCGTGCGTGCGTGCGTGCGTGCGTGTGTGTGTGTGTGTGTGTGTGTGTGTGTGTGTGTGTGTGTGTGTGTGTGTGTGTGTGTGTGTGTGCGTGCGTGCGTGCGTGCGTGCGTGTGTGCGTGTGTATGTGTGTGTGATCTTTTTCTGTGCATGTGTGTGTCAATGTCTACGAAATGTTAAATCGCGAGAGTTAGGGAGCTCTTACTGCTATAATTGTACAAATGGTTAGAGAGAGAGAGAGAGAGAGAGAGAGGGGGGGGGGGGGAGGGGGGGGGGGGAGAGAGAGAGAGAGAGAGAGAGAGAGAGAGAGAGAGAGAGAGAGAGAGAGCACTTTTCATTCATGCAGGAGAGAAACTGAAGTTATGATTGCTCTAGATTGTTTTGGGGTCAGTGTTTCTAAATGAGTAAATTGTGAGGGCATGATGGGAAATTTTAGTCCAAATGCTCTTGTTTTACTTTTATTTTCCCTTTAAGTTTGCAAAATCCGAGACAAGTGGCGCAATTACCATGTATACTGAGGATGAACGTGCAAGGTTTGCGTCCTTGTCTTGAGCAATACATAAATCAGACCGTTTGAATGCGCTTTACGAGTTCCACGTTTTATAACCGTAAGAAAATAACGGAGAGTGCTTTGTAAAGGAAACGTTTGAAGTGAAAGCCCTCACACTCGATTAAAATCTAATAAAAATGCTCTTTTTTATATAACCCCCCCCCCCCTCCCCCCTACAGTCTGCATCATTCCTCCTACCTTCCCTTTCTTCTGCACCCCTTCCCATTTTTGTTGTTGTTGTTGTTGTTGTTGTTGTTGTTGTTCACTTTTGGTTTCTGTTTCTAGGCAGCTGAATATTGTTGGCGTTGTGTGTGTGTGTGTGTGTGTGTGTGTGTGTGTGTGTGTGTGTGTGTGTGTGTGTGTGCGTGCATGTTAGCAGGCACGAACTGCAAATCCAACACTAATACTGATTTTTTTTTTTTTTTTTATATGACGTATAAATCTCCCCCTCTTCCGTTCTTCCTCCTTCCGCTATCCCTCCATCTCAGTCCCCCACGTTCTCCCGTCTTCCTCCGTCTACTCTCTCAATCTGCCCCCTCCCTCTTTCCTCACTCTCCTCTCTCTCTCTCTCTCTCTCTCTCTCTCTCTCTGCTTTCATTAATTCCAGTCACGTATCCCCTAAACAGCCTTCATCAGTTTTTGTTTCCGGTGGCCCTGTCTGTGTTAACATGATTCCACGTGTCTGTGAGATCACGATACGCCCTTCAGTGAAGCACAGCCAGGTGCCTGTCCCCACCCTAGACCCACCTCCCCTCCCTTTCCCATCCTTTTCTCTTTCATACCTTCCTTCCGTTCCGCTTCCGCGTAAGCCCTGCCCGCCCCCACTCCCATTTTTAGGGAAGCATACAATCTTGCCATATCAAATCGAAGTTACCTTGACCTTTCTGTTACGCTTAATACAATGGGAGCGAGAAGGCGTCCTTGGGACACTCCTGCGACTGCCTTCGAGTTTGTTTATTTCTCCAATTGCTTGCTTTCTGAGGAATAGCGCTCCCCCGAGTTTGAACAATAGAGACTTCAACACTTTCACTTGGAAAGTGGTATACACTTCCGTTGACCGTGATATCCCAATATTCATTGGAGGGTGGCTTCTTTGCAATCTACGTGTCGCCGTTAAGCTTGACTTACTGGACAGCAGCGAGGCTTACCTCCAGTAGCGCCCCCATCAGACTGGAGAAAGCATTAGGACAGGTTAAAGGGCAGGCAGCTCGGTGAAAAGCCACGTCCTGGTCAACAGTCGTAGACATCATGTAGTGTCCTGGGTCATTCCAAGCAAGGGCAGCTGCCCAACGAAGGAAGTCTTTGGAGGTTGATCAAACGGAGTTCTACCCTGTCTTCATAGATTTCAGAAAGGCGTTCGGCAGAGTTTGAAAAGAGACAGTAAGGGTCACAAGGAAGAAAATCTATCATCAGGCAAAAGCTTATGAAAACCATTCAGCAACTGAACTCCAAAGCGACCAGTGTAATGTTCATGCAGGGTGCTGTTGGAGAATGTTCCGTACCTAAGTTGGAGTTCGTCAGGGCTGCCTTCTATCTTTCTTCAACACATTCCGGAACGTATCTTGACTGGTCCACTTAGGGATCTCTTCAGCAAGTCAGCACTGGAGGAAGAACCAGCACGAACCTCCGATTTGCAGGTGACACCGATGGTCTGGCAGGCAGTGAAGAACATCTCTACAAGCTGATTGCAAGACTAGATCAAACATCCACAAGATATAGCGTAGGAATAAGTGCCGACAAGCCCAAGTCGATGGCCAGCCACAACACCACCATTGGTGCTGATATAACTGTCCGTAGTCACAATTTGTTCGACATCTCATTTACCTGGGATGCTTCACTAGCTGTAAGGATTCAAACCAGAAATCCCATCAAGAGCAACAAAGGCACTACTTTGCAGTCTAAAACTGTTTTGAGTGTGTGTGCGTCGGTGTGTGTCAATATGCACCCTTGTTTGTAGGTGCATGATACTTATTGCAATATTCATCTTCTTACTGGTTTTAGTTATGGTTTCGTTAGCCTTTTCTGTCTTTGTAAGCGCGTAGGGCTTATGATGTAAGATTAAGCGCCATAAATAATTATTATTCGTATAATTATTATAGGACGATACTATCTCTATAAAAACACAAAATCGGGCCCCTGCATGCATATATATATGTTCCATGTTCCTGTATGTATGCAAGAAATGGACGCTCATAGTAGGCCTCGAAGGATGATCTATGCTTTGGAAATGAGGGTGTAACCGCAAGATGCTAAATATCAGAAACACTTCTCATATCACCAGGTAGTTTGTCAAACCATCAAGCAGCGCATCGGACCATATGAACATGTACTGACATCAGTAAAGAAAAGAAAAAAACTATGTTGGTTTGACCATATAGCAAGATCCAATAGCTTTGCTCCAGGAAACTGTTGAAAGAGGGAGACGGAGAGGATGATGCGAACTGACAGCGTTGTAGAACGGACAGGAAAGACATTTATTTGGAGAGACCCACGTCTTGGCACACCACCGACAGAACCGGAGGATTCTGGTGAGCTGTTCTTCAGTGTGGTGCCCCAATGACCCCCCCCCACCAAATTGACGAAGGAGAACCAGGGTCTGGTTACGTTTGGCACTACAAGATTAAAAGTCATCCGGATCCCAGCTTTGCCAGCTTTCCCAGTAAACACATTAAGGTACTTCTTCTTCTTCTTCTTCAGTGGAGATCCCAGACTGAGACACTGGCTGTAAGTTTGAAGCTCAAAATGCGACCATGTATTCGAGAACAGTATCAAACCTCATCTGAGTATCAAATACAAAGAACCTAGGACAAAAGACCAAGTGAGTTAACAACTTGAAGCATGAGCTGGCGAGTAAGACCCCGTCTCATAATCTGCCACCAGACGTCGGCGACATGCATGCGTAGGACCAGCATGTATCCGTATGTGACCTCATGTCCATCATAACTGTACATGTCTCATGGTGGGGAGGGGGGGGGGGGGGGGGGGGGGGGGGGGGGGGGGGGGGGAGAGTGGAGTGTGGGGGGGTGCATTATCGAGGAAAAAGTTGCTAGAGTGTGGGATAAATTATAGCTATATTTTGTAAATGGAAACATTTTCGAGAATAATGTCCCTGCGCCTATATATATCACCAAGGAAGAGAGAACATGTATATGGCTCAGCCTTTGTTGCTTTCGTTTCCTTAATGGGTTCAGAACGTACTTTCAGGTGGTGTCCTTGTCTTTGAGAGAGAGAGAGAGAGAGAGAGAGAGAGAGAGAGAGGGGGGGAGGGGAGGTGCTTCACCGGAAGTGAATTGACCTTTTTCCCACGCCGCTGACCCCTGGCTGTGTTTTGTGGATAAAATGGAGTGGGTCCCATTCCGACAACCGTACATTGACACAGTGCTGTCCCCTGCTGGCCGCCCGCACGGTTGTCACGCGCAGAAATCTCCCGCCACTCGATTTATGTGCCAGGATTCTTTTAAAAAAAAAATGATGTGGCCGTATTGTTAAAAAGGAGAAAAAAAAGCAAGATTAAAAAAAAAAAAAACCAGAACACACACACACACACACACACACACACACACACACACACACACACACTATTATTTCTTTGTTTTACTTTAAAAAAAAACCCTTTCGTTTGGTGTGTGTGTGTGTGTGTGTGTGTGTGTGTGTGTGTGTGTGTGTGTTATAAGTCCCCCTTCCCCTTCCTTCCGACCTCAACCCTTTCCCATCCACACACACACACACACACACACACACACACACACACACAGAGAGAGACAGAGAGAGAGAGAGAGAGAGAGAGAGGAGAGAGAGAGAGAGAGAGAGAGAGAGAGAGAGAGAGAGAGAGAGAGAGAGAGAACTGAAACAAAGACTTATTCAAATACACCGTTCCCTGTTCAGACAACGCGAAAAAAAAAAAAAAAAAAAAAAAAAAAAAAAAAAAAAAGACAAGCATAAGAACATACGGCCACAAAGCCAGGAGTTCGTGGTGGAGGGAATAACACTGTAGTAAACGGACTATGGCGAACTGCGCGAATATACACATGCGGGAATGTATATATTGTGAAATCATTACAGAGCTTTGGATGATTATAGATAACCTTGGTGACCCGAGGGACTGAAGGAATATTCATTTGGAACTATTGGAACATGGGGAAGCTGAGGGAACAGTAGATTTGGTGAACATAGGAACTGGGGGAATAATAATTTGGGGGAACATAGGGAACTGAGGGAATAATAATTTTGGGGAACACAGAGAACTGAGGGAATAATACATCTGGGGAACACAGGGAACTGAGGGAATAATAGATTTGGGGAACATAGGGAACTGAGGGAATGATAGATTTGGGGAACTTAGGGAACTGAGGGAATAATAGATTTGGAAAACTTAGGGAACAGAGGGAATAATAGATTTAGGGAACTGAGGGAATAATAGATTTGGGAACTTAGGGAACCGAGGGAATAATCGATTTGGGGAACTTAGGGAACTGAGGGAATAATAGATTTCGGGAATATACAGAATTGTGGGAATAATAGATTTAGAAAACTGAGAGAATAATAGATTTGGGGAACATAGGGAACTGAGGAATAATAGATTTGAGGAACACAGGGAACTCAGGACATGATCATGTAGAGTTGTGAGAAGATGAGGTACTAGGGAATAAGGGAATAGTGGTAGTTGAGGGAGCAATATAGGAACAAAAGGAATACTTATATATACTTATACAGAGTTCTGGAAACTAGGGGAATCGATGAAATATTTCTATAAAGTTTCGGGAACATGGAGAACTGAAAGAATAGTCATATAAGTTGTGAGAACATAAGGCTTTGAAGGCACATTTATGAAGAGGTGCAGGAATATAGGGGCTTGAGGAAATAACGATATAGATAGACCTATGTGAATAAAGAGAACTGGGGATAGATCCATAGGAATCTAGAACTGTCCGTTTAAAGCTGTGATAATACTGTGCTGTGATTTTTAAGTTGTGGGAGAATATAGGGCTATGGAATCACTGTTGTGTGACCACAGGGCTGTGGCTTACAGTGTGGGAACATAGGGCTATGGATTTAAGTTGTGGTAATGTAGAGCTAAGGGTTTCCATCGTGGGGACATAGAGCTATCGGTTTGAATTAAAGGGACATAATCATATGGGTTTCAACTATGGAAGCCTAAGGCTAGCCATAGGTTTAGATTGTGAGAAGATATAGGTTATAGGCTTACATTGAAGGAACAAAGGGCTCTAGGCTTACATGATGGACTCGAGGCTTACATGATGGACACGTAAAGCTATGGGTTTACATTATGGGAACAAAGGGCTACGGGCTTAGATTATGAGAACACAGTACTGTATGTTTAATTTGTGGGCACGTTAGGCTGGCTGTGGGTGTAGACTGAAAAAGGTAGGACTGTGAGCTGAAACAGTGGGAACACAGCGGGGCTCAAACTACCCGCCAGGCCGATTGTCCGCGACCACTAAACCTTCTGGCGGACAAGCTGAAATGCTCTCTTCAGGTGTCCGTAGTGTAACCGAGTTTTGACGGACATTGAAAAGGGTGACAGAGCAGTCAGTTTCAATGCAGACCAGTTGCACTTCCTTCATTCCCTTTTCACTTCCACACCTCAACCGCTCCCCCCTCCCTCCCTCCTCCCCTCCCTGCCCCCCCCCCCCCCCCCCCCCCCCCCTCCCCCGTTTCCCTCACACACCTTCATTGTGAATTTTCTCACGAAGAACAGAACTTTTAGCAGAGCACTGTTTGCCTGAAACAAGGTGAGCAAGACTTTGTGTTTAAACAAAGTTTCAGCAGTATGAAACATTGTGCTGTGTGAGTGAGGGAACCATAAATCTAGTTACCCAAAATATATCTGAAATGGGTTTATTTTGGGATGTGTGTGAGTGTGTGGTGGAAAAGAGAGAGAGAGAGAGAGAGAGAGAGAGAGAGAGAGAGAGAGAGAGAGAGAGAGAGAGAGAGAGAGAGAGATTGAATAATTTTGATTTAATCCATGTACGTGGGAATTGTATGAATGGTGGAAGCATGACCATTTTTTTTTTTTTTTTTTCAAAAACACTTTTCATAGGCTATGGGTAACATTGTATCTAGGGAGGAAAAAGAAATCTTTTTTTAATATCTTATGCCTTATACCTCTCGCTAAATCCATTATCACACCCATACAAAGCATGTCATTGTTGAATTACGTTTGCTTTTATACTGCACTG
Source organism: Conus betulinus (assembly GCA_016801955.1). NCBI lineage: Eukaryota > Metazoa > Mollusca > Gastropoda > Neogastropoda > Conidae > Conus > Conus betulinus. The sequence continues at coordinate 488,703 of JADBJO010000170.1, forward strand.
GTAGTTGCTTTTGTTAACCGTCTCTTTTGGAGTGAAGTAGAAATTTGCGGCGGGGAGGAGGTGACAAGCAGACTTCTTTTTTTATTTACATGTCCCCAGGACAACGAAAATTGTCTAAGAATTTCTAGCACTGCGTAGGGCTTAGGGCTTACATTATGGGAACACAGGGCTATGTGTTTACATTGTGGGAATGTAGGGCTATGTGTTTACATTGTGGGAATGTAGGGCTATGTGTTTACATTGTGGGAATGTAGGGCTATGGATCTGAATTGCGGGAACATAGAGTTTGGGTTTTAGATTGTAAGGCTTTAGGTCTGTGAGCTTAGATTGTGGGCAGTAGGTCTATAAGCGTAGGTTGTGGGAACATAGACTTCTGGTTTCAGATTGTAAGACCTTAGGTCTGTGAGCTTAGATTGTGGGCACATAGGTTTATAGGGGTAGTTTGTGGGAACATAGGGCTACAGGTTCAAATAAAGAGAACATCGGGCTGTTGGTTTAAAGTTAAGGGAACATTACGACTTAAGGGTTTGAAAATGTTAGAACATTGGGCAATGGGTTGAAAGTTGTGAGAACAGAGAACTGTAAGCTTAAAGTTGTGAAGACGGAGGACTGTGGGTAAAAATATAGGGAGAAAATTGGGATTCGGGTTTGAAGGTGCGAGAACATTGGGTTTAGAATTGTGAGAACTTAAAACTATGGGTACAACGTTTCAGGGACATATGACTATGGATTAAAAGTTGCGAGAACATAGAACTATGGTTTTCAAGTTGTTGCGTGGGTTTAAAGTTGTAAAATGAAAAGGACCGTGAATGATCCTCGGAACGGCCGAGAGGTAAGTATGTAACTAACTGAAACAGACGTAGTCTTCTGGCAAAGATCTTGGAGCATTCTGGAGCCTCTTCGATGTTGGCACTTTTTGATACCCCAAGAGGTTCAAACACGTTGTCTCGAAAGATTTCTGTTGACTCCAGGCTCACTGCTTTTTTGCTGTCTCTCTCATTCTCTATCTAACATCCTCCAGCTCCCTTCCTCTCCTCTCTCCTTTTCCCAGTGTGTGTGTGTGTGTTTGTGTGTGTGTGTGTGTGTGTGTGTGTGTGTGTGTGTGTGTGTGTGTGTGTGTGTGTGCGCACGCGCCCGTGTGTGTGTGTGTGTGTGTGTGTGTGTGTGTGTGCTTATGTTGAGCACACACACATCCCCCCCCCCCCCCCCCCCCCCCCCCCCCCCCCCCCCCCCCCCCCCCCCCCCCCCCCCCACAGTACATTGGGTTTGCTCTTTGCTTTGGACACATGAGACTTTTT
>JADBJO010000170.1:495000-520000 GCA_016801955.1 Conus betulinus
ATGTTATAGTGTTTAAGTGAAAAGATGTCCCTTGTGCAGGGGATGTTATGGTGAGCAGAGTAAGACGATTTTTTACTGTCTGTCTGTCTGTCTGAGAGACGATTTTTTTTTTACTGTTTGTCTGTCTGTCTGTCTGTCTGTCTGTCTGTCTGTCTCTCTCTCTCTCTCTCTCTCTCTCTCTCTCTCTCTCTCTCTCTCTCTCTCTCTCTCTCTCTCTGTCCGGTCTCCACTTTCAGCACAGATATGGAGCCATCAGCTGACCTCTTCCCAGAGGCCCATTCATGTTCAAGCCCTACCATTTACCCCTACACCACCCCTTTCCAACCCCCTGCCCCTCACGTACTCCCTTCGCCTCCCCTTCTCATCACCACTACCATTACCACACGCTTCTACCACCCCCACCTCCCCCGTCCCACTCTCACACACTTCTCTTTATAACCCATCTCCGGCCACCACCACCACCCCCTTCCCCCATCTCCCCTCCCTTGCCATGTTTACTTTCCCCAGAATGTCATTCAAATCACCACAGATTTCAGGGGGGGACAATATAAGCGTAGTTGGCCCTCTCTATGAGTGACCCCCCCCCCCCCCCTCGACTCCAGGCAATGTATGTATTGGTGAACGGGGCTAAAGTCAACGTTGGTCTCGATTGTCATCGTTTTCCGCTCCCCCCCCCCCGCTCTACCTGCTCTACCTGCCTGCTCGCCAGGACACCCAGCCACCCAAGAGGCAGCACAAAGCCAGGACACGGTTGGTCAAGGGGCTGACGGGCCACTAAAATGGTCAGCGTTAGACAGATGGACAAAGGTCGCACTGAGCTGTCACAGGTCTGCTCCTCCTCCCTTACCCCCCCCCCCCCCCCCCCCCCCCCCCCCCCCCCCACACACACACACACGAATTTAGTCTCACTATTTCATAAGCTTAGTCTGGAATCCGGCTGAACTAAACACAGTGCCGGAACTTGATGTAAATGTGGCGAAAGAAAAAAAAAAGCAGAACATAAATTTTGTCTTATTTGACTGGGTGCCTTCACAGGTCATACCACATTTATCAGGCATCTGTATTGCTTTCCCACTAGTAACTAATTTTGCTTTGAAGGTTACCTTTTTTTAAAAAATATAATTTCTAATCTAGTTAATCTAGGTGCTTATCTTAATCTGATATTAGTTGTAATTCTTTTATGTCATAAATGCTGATGTGTGTGTGTGTGTGTGTGTGTGTGTGTGTGTGTGTGTGTGTGTGGCGCGCGCGCGCGCCTACTCTCTCTCTCTCTCACTCTCTCTCTCTCTTCTCTCACATGATGCTTTCCTTCCCTCTCTCTCCTTTTATATCATACAGTTTATTTATACAGTGAAATTTATTTTTAAAAAAAAAAAAAAAAGAAAGAAAGAGAAAGGCAGAACGAAAGCACTGCTACACACGCACGTATACAAAGAATAAGCAACAACTAAGTCTGCATGTCAAGAAAGAAAGAAAAAAAAGAAAGAAAAAAAGAAAGTAAAAGAAAAAAGTTCTCTCGAGACAAAGTCAAAAACCATAAAAGAGAGGATGGAGGGGAGAGAAATGGGTGCTGGCGGAGTGGGGAAAGCAGGCAGATTATGGATGGGGTGCGGGAATACTGAGGGTGAGGACACCAAAATCAAATCAGTATAACTTTGGGGAATCCTAGGGTCGTTTATTTGTCTCCCTCTCTCCCCCACCCTTGCTCCCATGATGAGACATTACACGTCCGTGACTGCAAACGAATGCTGGTTACGGTACCAATTCGCATAGCACAAATGCATGCACACGTGTGTGTGTGGTGCAAAATTCTTTCAGTTTGGGAGCAGGTGTTACCTTTTCTTGTTTGTTATTTACTGTTTAGATCGAAACATTTTAAACATGCACGTACATTGCATTGAACACGTCTGTGACGACGGTCTGCCTTTGTTCCGCAGCTAACAAACATTCGCCTCAGTTCATGTTCTTTATAGTCCAGCCGACCGCGTGGAGGGGGAGGTGATGGTGGTGGGACTGAGAGGTTGGGTTGAGGGGGTTGGAAGAAGTGGCCCATCAGGGCTGTTACCATGTCACGATTAATTCTATGCATGCACGATGAAAAAAAATTATTACGAACAGAACATGCTACAAACAGTTAAAAACCAGACCTCAACACGCACAATCTTACATTAAAATAAAGAGGACCTCCTTAGGAAACTTACAAAAAATTATAATAAGAAAGAGGACCTCCCAAGGAAACTTTAAAAAAAAATCACGTCTGGTTGAATATCCGTTGAAGAGAACCTTCATGGAGTTTGCTGTAAAGTGCTTCTGTCAAGTGTCATGCAAATCCAAGCACCATAAGAGCACATGTTTTATAGTATGCATCATGAAGCCTATTCGCTCTTTAAAAGACACGAGGAGGTGTAAAGGGAGTGTGGCCTGTATGTAATCGGCACGCAACTGTTACTCCTATGCCGCCCGCAGAAGCAGACGGTAAAACTCCTCAAGGTTTGGACGGATCTTAACCAGTTTATTATCTGTTTGGATGTACCAGTTCTCTTGTTGGGGATCTTTGACGAAACTGTTGACCTTGGGTTTCAGTTCCTCTGTAAAGGATAGAAGTTCAGGAAAATTAAGAGTATAGGTTTCTGGATTCTGGATTCGACATTAGAAAAGTATTTAGACTCCGAATTTAAAAAAAACTTACTTTGAGAATATTTTGACAGGGTCGCCCTGTCTTCTTCAGCTCACTGTTGCTGTTGTGGCAGTGAGGCCTGGTGGGACGACTGTTGTGTGGGGTGAATAGTTGTCAGGATCTGATTGTAGATGGGGGGAAGTTCAAAACCTTGATATCTGTTCAGGCAAGGGGTCCAGTCTTGATTTCGATGGCTTCTTTACCTTTTCTTTTTCTGAGGGAACGGCTCTGTAGATAAGATCTTGGTTTCTTGGGGGCTGAAACTGTGGCCTGTGGCTTGTAGGTGTTCGTGTATGGCAGAAGTTGATCAGTTTTGGTGTTCCTGTAGACGGGTGGTGAGCGGTCTTGCTGTCTCGCCAATGTAGGTATTGGCACAGTCTTGACACCCTACCTGATACACTACACCACACTGCTTGAGGGGGTCCATTTTGTCTTTGACATGGGTCAGATGCTGACGTAGGAAATTGGTGGGTTTGTGGAACACTTTGCATCCATGTTGTTGGAAGGTCCTGGCCAGACGCTCTGAAACTCCTTTAATGTAAGGGATCCCCACTTTCACACTGTCCGTATCTGGAGAAGAAGGGTAGGGAAACGAGAGGTTGTCCCACATCCATGCAGGGTATCCATTAGCGGAAAGGGCAGCCTTGATGTGTTCTTCTTCTTTCAGCTCTTCCTCCTTAGTGGAACACAGTACAGAGGCTCTGCGCATGAGGGTGTTAACAACAGATTCTTGTCTTGGAGGGGGTGGTTGGAGTGAAAGTTCAGATATTGATCAGTGGGGGTGGGTTTCCTATAGACACTGGTCTCCTCCGTGTCGTCATGGGTTCGGGAGATGAGAGTGTCCAGGAACGGGATCTTCCCTTCTGATTCACTTTCGGAGGTGAATTGGATACTGTCATCGATGGAATTCAGGTGAGTGGTGAAGCTGTCAACCTCCGTCTCCTGTATATGGGTCATGGTGTCATCCACATAGCAGTACCACATGCTGGGAGGGTTGGCAGCGGTCTCAAGGGCTACTTTTTCAAAATGTTCCATGTACAGATTGGCTACCACTGGAGATACTGACGAACCCATGGCAGCTCCTTGTTTCTGCTGGTAGAACTCATGGTTGAACGAGAAGTAGATGCTAGTGAGGCACAGTTCCAACAGTATTAGCACCTGTTCTGTAGTGAGTTCAAATCGGTGACGAAGGTGGTAGTCATCCTCAATCTTCTCCCGAATGACTTGGAGAGCCTTGGGTACAGGGATGCTGGTGAAGAGTGCACATACATCATAGGAGACAAGTTTCTCCCCTGGAGCCAGTTGCTGGTTTTCCATCTTCTGTACAAAGTCTGTACTGTTGACTATGTGGTGCTTGGTCTGCCTGACTGAAGGTCCCAATGCTTGTGTCTGGAATTTGGAGGCATTGTACATGGCACTGTCACAGCTGGACACAATGGGGCGGAGGGGGGCGTCCTTCTTGTGTATCCTAGGTAATCCATACAGTTTAGGCGTGGATTCAGAAGTGGGGTAAAGTCGTTGGTAAAGACTAGGGGAAATAGAATCTTCTTTCTTCCATTTCTTTAGTAGATTGATAAGTTGATTTTTCACTTTCTTCGTGGGGTCAGTCTTGAGTTTTTCATAGGTGTCTGTATCACTGAGAAAGGTCTGTACTTTCTTGTTGTATTCCTCTTTCGGTAACAATACTGTGGTCGTACCACTGTCAGCTGGAAGGATGACGATGCTTTCGTCCTGTCTCAAGTTCTTCAGGGCTTGTTTTTCCTCTCGTGAAATGTTGGACTTGGGTGGCTTACTGGACTTACTGACTTTGACGACTTCGCTCCGTAGGCTGTCAGCTGTGGCTTGGTCTTTGATCTGGCTGCTCGCTGCTTCAGTGGAAGCTACAATTTCCTTGACTGGAATCGATGTGGGCGCAACACAGAAATTAAGTCCTTTCTTTCAGCACACTTGATTCACTGTCAATGAGAGCACGGTTGGAGAGATTGATAATCCATTTGTTGGTGTCTATGGCGTTGGAGGTAGGTACGTTCTCGTTGGGATGTTGTTTTCGGCGAAAGCGTTCGAACTTGTCTCGTTGCATGTGTCTACAAACATCGAACTCGTGCGCATGCGCGAGGCGGCATGAAACTAAAATGTCGTCTGCTATTTCCTGTGGGAGGATTCTGTTAAGTTCCACCATAACATTTGGAGGCTCGATAACGAAATCCGAGAGACAGACGCGGAACTTAACACAATCCTCCCACAGGAAATAGCAGACGACATTTTTAGTTTCATGCCGCCTCGCGCATGCGCACGAGTTCGATGTTTGTAGACACATGCAACGAGACAAGTTCGAACGCTTTCGCCGAAAACAACATCCCAACGAAAACGTACCTACCTCCAAAGCCATAGACACCAACAAATGGATTATCAATCTCTCCAACTATGCTCTCATTGACAGTAAATCAAGTGTGCTGAAGAAAGGACTTAACTTCTGAGTTGCGCCCACATCGATTCCAGTCAAGGAACTCGTAGCTTCCACTGAAGCAGCGAGCAGCCAGATCAAAGACCAAGCCACAGCTGACAGCCTACGGAGCGGAGTGGTCAAAGTCAGTAAGTCCAGTAAGCCACCCAAGTCCAACATTTCTCGAGAGGAAAAACAAGCCCTGAAGAACTTGAGACAGGACGACAGCATCGTCATCCTTCCGGCTGACAAAGGTAGGACCACAGTATTGTTACCGAAAGAGGAATACAACAAGAAAGTATAGACCCTTCTCAGTGATACAGACACCTATGAAAAACTCAAGACTGACCCCACGAAGAAAGTGAAAAATCAAACTTATCAATTACTAAAGAAATGGAAGAAAGAAGATTCTACTCCAAAGAAATGGAAGAAAAAGAAGATTCTATCTCCCCTAGTCTTTACCAACGACTTTACCCCACTTCTGAATCCACGCCTAAACTGTATGGATTACCTAGGATACACAAGAAGGACGCCCCCCTCCGCCCCATTGTGTCCAGCTGTAGCAGTGTCATGTACAATGCCTCCAACTTCCTGACAGCAGTATTGGGACCTTCAGTCGGGCAGACCAAGCACCACATAGTCAACAGTACAGACTTTGTACAGAAGATGGAAAACCAGCAACTGGCTCAGGGGAGAAACTTGTCTCCTATGATGTATGTGCACTCTTCACTAGCATCCCTGTACCCAAGGCTCTCCAAGTCATTCGGGAGAAGATTGAGGATGACTACCACCTTCGTCACCAGTGTGAACTCACTACAGAACAGGTGCTAGAACTTGGAAACTGTGCCTCACTAGCACCTACTTCTCGTTCAACCATGAGTTCTACCAGCAGAAACAAGGAGCTGCCATGGGTTCGCCAGTATCTCCAGTGGGTAGCCAACCTGTACATGGAACATTTTGAAAAAGTAGCCCCTGAGACCACTGCCAACCCTCCCAGCATGTGGTACCACTATGTGGATGACACCATGACCCGCATACACGAGACGGAGGAGGTTGACAGCTTCACCACTCACCTGAATTCCATCGATGACAGTATCCAATTCACCTCGAAAGTGAATCAGAAGGGAAGATCCCGTTCTGGACACTCTCATCTCTCGAACCCATGACGACAGGGTGGAGACCAGTGTTTATAGGAAAACCCACCCACACTGACCAATATCTGAACTTTCACTCCAAACACCCCCTCCAACACAAGAGATCTGTTGTTGTCAACACCCTCATGCACAGAGCCTCTGTACTGTTTTCCACTAAGGAGGAAGAGCTGAAAGAAGAACACACATCAAGACTGCCCTTTCCGATAATGGATACCCAGCATGGATGTGGGACAACCCTCGAGTTCCCTACCCTTCTTCTCCAGATACGGACAGTGTGAAAGTGGGGATCCCTTACATTAAAGAAGTTTCAGAGCGTCTGGCCAGGACCTTCCAACAACATGGATGCAAAGTGTTCCACAAAACCCACCAATTCCCTACGCCAGCAACTGACCCATGTCAAAGACAAAACAGACCCCCTCAAGCGGTGTGGTGTAATGTACCAGGTAGGGTGTCAAGACTGTGCCAATACCTACATTGGCGAGACAGCAAGACCGCTCACCACCCATCTACAGGAACACACCAAAACCGCTCTACTTCTGCCATACACGAACACCTACAAGCCACAGGCAGGCCACAGTTTCAGCCCCCAAGAAACCAAGATCTTATCTACAGAGCCGTTCCTCAGAAAAGAAAAAGTTAAAGAAGCCATCGAAATCAAGACCAGACGCCCCAGCCTGAACAGAGATCAAGGTTTTGAACTTCCCCCCATCTACAATCAGATCCTGACAACAATTCACCCCACACAACAGTCGTCCCACCAGGCCTCACTGCCACAACAGCAACAGTGAGCTGAAGAAGACAGGGCGACCCTGTCGAAATATTCTCAAAGTGGGTTTTTTTTTTATTCTGAGTCTAAATACTTTTCTAATTCGGGAAAATTGTTTAGCTGTTTGCAAGAAAACACTCACCAGATTCAGAAAGTATTTTACAGGACGGTATGTTTACAACTGGCCGCAACATGTCTAAAACATTCACCTGATTTCGCGGGACAGTTAATGTCAGTTGCAAGCATACCGTCATGTGTAGGAGAATGCCCTTGTTTCTTACCACCATGATTGGCAAGACAACGTTACAGAAGCCAAGCAAGACACATTAAAGAAAATACCCCCCCCCCCCCCCCCCGCCCCCCCTCCCCCCCCAGTCAAATTATGGATGCTCTGTGTTGAGGGTTGTATCCCTTGAACAATAATAGAGGGGTCGTAATTAAACAAGGTTGCCGAAGATATTCTTTCCGGGACAATATAAAAGGGTAATCACCTGGCCTTTTTTTTTTTAAACTACCATTTAGACAGCACCTAATAGTGAACTTAAGCTTTCTGATGTTAAGGATTTTCTTTTCTTCTTTTTTTTTTTTTTGCTGGCACTTTGAAATACTAGCACATTTGAAATGCTTGGAATTCCTTTCTTTTCTTAACATGAAAAAAAAATCTCTTTTCCGTTTACTCTGTGTGCGTGCCTTCCTTTCTTTCTTTCTTTTCTTTCCATTTTTTTTTCTTTCTTTTCCGTATGTTTTTACATTTTCTTGTTTTGTTACTTGCTTTCGTCTTTCTTTCTCTTTTTGCTTCATTTTCAAGGATGCTATTTTCGTTATGTACTTTGGCAATCAGCTTTGTGGTCTGGTGTTGTAGTAGTTCTGTTCGATCAATAACCCAATCTGAAACGTAAACCGTTAAGTGCATGAACAGTGGATAGTGAAGTTAACGTCCTATCGGCCGGAAGCTGTTAAGGACACACGATGCTCAGACCGCAGTCTGTTCTAAGTCAGACGCGTTTACATTATTCCTATTTCCAGTGAGAATATCGTCAGTTATTTTTTCCTGTTTGTTCTGTTTTAAGAAGACGCATATATTTTAACACTTTTGTCCCGTAAAATCCCCAAATCTAACTACTGTTAGATATTGATCCTACAAAAAACTTTGTGAAATTTGACTAACAAGTACACAAATGTTTTCGAATGGTCTTGCGGAGAGACAGACCAACAGCCAGAGGGGAAGCAACTCTCTGTCCCTATAGCGCTACGTGCTGCAGCAAAAGAGACATACTCATCTCCAATACCAACGAGCGTCGATCTGTAAGAGGAAGCCAGCCGCAAGTCCTCACCGGCACCGGTTCATCCTCGTTCCCCCACGTGGACGGAAGCGTTTTGTCCCCGGGAAAACGTCAAGCTGCTCGATCATTCAGACAGCCCGCCTGATAGGACGGACGAGGAGTTGGCTGAATCACCCCTAGAGTGGTGGCCCTTGAACCCCGAAGGTGGCTTCCGGTGACCCGACCGACTGATAGGCTGGGCGATTCAAGTGTCAGCACGGGCAGAGCGGGACCGATGAATGAAAGGCGTCCTCAATGGAGAGCTCCGCGTCTTCGGTCACGCTGAGGATCAAGGCTGAATGGGTGGTGGAGGTAGGTAGACGGGTGGTGTGGTAGTAGAAGTGGTGATGGTGAAAAGAAGGGGGGGGGGGGGGGGGGGGGGGGGGCGGGGCAGTGAATGGAAGTGGAGCGATGAATGGACGCGGTGTGGACTCGTCAAGATGAAAATTCTGACCTAGCCGCGGCGGCGGAGCGATCGACTTCCGTTCATAATGATGAGAGGGGCGGGGGGGGGGGGGGGGGGGGGGGGGGGGGGGGGGGTGACGGGGGGCCGTGGTAGGGGAAGGGGGGGGGGGGGGGGGGGAAGGGAAGGGGGTGGGGGGTGGGGGTGGGGGGGGGGGGGGGGGGGGGGGGGGGGGGGGGGGGGGGGGGGGGGGACGGGGGGTAGGGGGGGGGGGGGTCCAGGGGGGGGGGGGGGGGGGGGTGGGGGGGGGGGGGGGGGGGGGGGTGGGGGGGGGGGGGGGTGGGGGGGGGGGGGGGGGGGGGGGTTGGGGGGGGGGGAAGGGGGGGCATTAATTGGGGGGGGGGGGGGGGGGGGGGGGGGGGGGGGGAGGGGGTGGGGGGTGGGGGGGGGGGGGGGGGGGGAGGGGGGGGGGGGGAAGGGGGGGGGAGGGGGGGGGTGGGGGTGGCGCTGTGGGGGGGGGGGGAGAAACTGGGGGGGGGGGGGGGGGGGGGGGGGAGTGAGGGGGGGGTGGGGGGGGGGGGGGGGGAACTCACGCTACTGTGGGTAACAGACGTTTGGTCTGGCGTTGTACATATATCGTGTTGTTTTGTGCTGTGTTGTGTTGTGCTGTGTTGGATTAGTTTTGTGTCGTGTTGCATTATATTGTATTGTGTTGTATTGTATTGTATTACATAGCATTGCGTTTCCTTTCCTTGCTTTGTCTTGCATTGTATTGCGTTGCATTGCATTGTATTGTATTGTATTTATTGCATTGCGCTGTGTGTTCTGATGGATTTTACTTTATTGAAAGGTTTGTATTGTACTGAACGGTTTCCCGTTGTATTGTGTTGCACTGTACTGTACTGTACTGTGCTGTATATGTATTGTGCTGCACTGTTCTGTGCTGTATGGTTCTGTGCTGTTCTGTGCTGTGTGATGCCGTATTGCATTAACAAATGTACTATTCTGTATTTGTACGTTTCTGTGGGTAGCAGACGTTGGGCCATGTATTGTGTTGTGATGAATTTTGTTATGTTGAATGGTATTGTATTGTGTTGTATTGAATAGTATACTGTAGTATTGTATTGTTGTACACCGTATTGCGTAGCTAACAATTGTAATCTACAGAACTGTTGTTATTGTACAGTATTGATGATGACGATGATGACAATGATGATGATAATGACGATGATGATGATGATGATGATGATGATGATGATGATGATATTAGAACGTTCATACAACGCCTGTCCGCGGTTAGAGACCAAGCTCTATGCACTCTACAATCCAGGCTTCTGTAGACGCAGCGGGTTGCCCACCGGATAAAAGCCGACTGAAGGACTGCCTGCTGGTGCTACATCAAGTCGTTTCCCGTCTCATTCGGTCTAAATTCAGTCAGTCAGACATTCTTTCATTTTTCACCCACGGAGGGTGCATGCAAGGTGTATGTGTGTTAGCCATACCAATGGCCAAACTGGCCTTCACTTCCTAACGTCGGTGATGGGGATTTTTTATGTGTGGGCAAGATTTCATGCGTACGTTCACGCAGGGAACCTTGGTGTACAGACTCATTCGGACTTTTCGGGAAGTGAAGGCAGAAGCGTTGTTAACTCTGAGAAAAACATCCCTTTGTACCAAAGACAGCCCAGCGGAGGGTCGAACCCATAACTCCAGGATCGCCGGGATCACGAGTATGTCGCTTTACCAGCTGAGCTATTCCAGCCTCCCGCGTTGTACAGCAACATACTGTACTAAAACTGTGATGTATTATATTGTATTAGTACTCAGTTGTTTTCTGTTTTGTTGGATCAGTTTCGTCTTTATTTCATTTACTTTTTTTAAAGTGATCCTGGGGATAAAGGACTCCCATGGAAAACAATAAAATCCTGAATCGGTATTTAGAGTCTCGCAGGCGGTGGGATGTTGCCCCCCCCCCCCCCCCCCCCCCCCCCCAGCTGCCACTTCCATTCCATTGGACCTGAAGCGCGGCGGTCAGGGTGCTAGTCTTTTGAATGTAATGATAAACAGTGGACCCGCGTACAGCATGAAATTTGCGCACGCCAGAGAACCCAAGGCAAGGAGGGAGTTGTTGTTCCTGGCAAGGGAAAGGAGAAAAAAAAAAAAAAAAAAAAAAAAAGGGGGGGGGGGGGGGGGGGGGGGGGGGGGGGGGGGGAGTTCTACTTGGATAAAAAAAAAACAAAAACACATCGAAAAAAAAAAGGGAAAGAAAACAGAACTGAATCGAATCGAACAATGGCGACACGCTGTCCTCGGAGAAATACCCCGAAATTCACATAGAGAAAAAATACATAGTCATAATAGATTGTTTTAAACTATACCAAACTGCACTATGCAGTGTTCTATTGTATTGTATTGCATTGTAATGTACTATATATCATATAATCATTTTCGTTTTGAAAACGTATTTCTCTGTGTGCGATTCGGGTTGCACTCCCCTGGGAGAGGGCGTAGTAGGCGTTCTGTAGTACCAAACATTGTTTCCCCTTCTAAATACCTACGAGCATAACTGGCTCAGTAGTAAAGACCATCGTGTTCGCGCAGTCTGACGTTGGCAGTTTCCCCTTTGCGACCAGCGTAAACATTGCAGTTGTATCTACCCTTCCTAACACGTCGTCGTTCTGGTGGTATCGGTGCAGAATAAGATACCTCTACCTGCCCCCTTATTCCCCCTCCCATCAACCTACAGATGTCATTCAGCTAGCCTGTAGACACCCCTCCACTAACCCGTTAGTGGTTATTTGTTGGATGGTGGAGAATCGAATGGTAGATGTAAGAGAAGGTGAAAAGTTGGGATGGGGTGGGATGGAAATAGGAGGCTCGGCACGTGCACTGAACAATGCATATCTGTAGGTGTTCTGTCACATTTACTGCAGCTTTGTCGCTGAGCAACTGACACAAGCATTGAACAAATCTGTGAATAACATATCGTGCTGGTACACTCATTTTGTTGAATCGTGGATCGTACATGTATGGATAGCAGGCGGAAAGAGTGTGGAATTTCTCATTTATCTCTTGTCTGACAGGCGACGACACATTAAAAATCTGTTGAACATATTCAGTAAACTTTCGATGACTCAGTGAAGTAACGTTTATATAAAAAAAAAGTGTACCAAAGCCAGCATGGCGGGCGGGAGAGACGGTTATGTTGACATGTAGCCATCATATCAGTAGGCAACACCAACATGATGCATAAACATAGCTGAAAATATATGTTCAACACCTGCTTTTGAAAAAAAAAAAGGACGCTCGTTGGCAGGCGAATTTATCTTAACTATTCAAGGCAGTAATTTTGCGTACGAGAGAGGGAGGAGAGAGAGAGAGAGAGAGAGAGAGAGAGAGAGAGAGAGAGAGGGAGAGAGAGAGAGAGAGTAGATATTAAAAATGAGACGCTCGTTGGCAGACGAATTTAACTTAACTATGAAAGGCAGTAATTTTGCACACGACACAGAGAGAGAGAGAGAGAGAGAGAGAGAGAGAGAGAGAGAGAGAGAGAGAGAGAGAGAGAGAGGTAATTAATAGTATTGAAGCGTGGCGTTGGAGAGAGTGTGCGTGGTGGCACTGTGGGGTGGACAGGTATGCTCTTTCTGCATGTGGATGCCAAGTGGGCAGAGGATCCCCCGGTCTGGCAATGCCATGGGATTCCTGCATGGTATACTCACAGTTGCTGTGCGAATGCCAGAGGTCCACGGCTTTGACATGGTTAATGTTGCACTGGGGAGGTTCAAACGCAGAGCTATTGGTTGTACTCGGTGGTGGCAAATGTCAACCATGTGTAAACACACGGGCAGTTCACAATGGTTAGCGTGAACAATGTGGCGGCTCAAACAGGAGAGTTTGCATTTAAGTTTGAATTAACCTTTTTTTTTTCATGTAATGTTTGATTTTATATCTTATTATTTCTTTTCAACTTTTGTACCATCACCACCACCACTACCACTACCACCACCCGGTGGTGTGCCTGTGGCTACCATTAAAAATCATACTGCCACGCACATAAAAAGACACTTAAAATTAACCAAAAGGTCTGCATAAAGTACTGCCCACATGGTGTGCTAAAACGGCAACTATATTAGTTATAACTGGAGGAACAGGGCGTGTTCCAATTTGGCGACCTACAACAAAGAATTAGGTTTGGAGTCAAGGCAGGCTGTCAAAATGATGAAAAGGTTAGGTGGGGTGACGAAACCAATTTAGTTATGGGAATATTTAGTTTTCATAGATTTTAAATCGAAATGGTGCGGAAATTTCGTGGTGGACAAAAAAACAAAAAAAACAACAACAACAACAACAACAAAAAAACCCTGTGTGTCAGTGATGCGTCGGAAAGTCAGATTTCTTGAACAACACACAGAACCTGTGAATAGAGACAAAAAACGATCATGAGCGATTTATAAGAAAATCAATTTTGATAAATATGATGTGAAAATATTCACTGGCATCAAAACAGCATACTGACTGAACAAAAATTTAAAACAAAAGTTTTTTTTTTTAATTTTGTACCCTTTTGGGGAAGTACCTGTCTTTTGTTAGTGGTAGAATTTGGCTACCAAAGAAAAGACAGAACTGTGCTTTTACATTCTTTTTACATTTTTTTTTTAAGTTGCAGAAACACTTGCCCTCCATCTCTCTCTCTCCTCTCTCTCTCTCTCTCTCTCTCCCTCTCTCTCTCTCTCTCTCTCTCTCTCTCTGTGATCTGCAGAAATTAAGAAAGTTCAGTTCAATGGTTTATTTTACGTCTGTCCATCATAGATGATACTAGACAATAAACAGCTATACAATCTACACTAACACTCACAAAATGTCGATGTGATTTCCAGAACAAGAAAGTTCAGTAAAGTGGCTTGTTTTACATCTGTCCATCTCAGACAAATGTTGCACAATAAGCAGCTACAAATCTACACCAAGCGATTCTCATATAATCCTACAACACATCAAACAGATCTAAGATATTAAAATCAGCCAAAACTTCATAATAAAGTCAAGCAACTTCAGTCTGAGCAACCATCGCTGCAATATCAATGATGCATGGATGATACAAAACATGTCCTATATTTGATTACTATTAACGTAGAGATCTTTTCCCTTATAAAGGTTGGACTGTAACCGACAAAAACATTACGGAAGTCCTCCAAGTTTGAATAATGGTGGAAGGTGGGCAGAGGGAGGGGGCACATCCTCCAAAGTTTCATAAATCAGAGCAAAAGGGGAGTGTGGGGGAAAGAGGGACATTTTTTTTCCCCCAAATGTTCATAAAAAAGCCTTGGAAAGGTTGGGGGGTGGGGGGGGGGGGGGGAGGGGGATGAAGAGGGACCTTTCTTCTAAACTTCATAAAAAGCGAGGGGAGGGGGATATGAAGTGAGACTCATCTTCTAAATTTTCATAACAGTCGGAGGATGGGAGGGGTGGGGAGAGGGAGGGATGAAGAGGGACTGATCTAAATTTTCATGAAAGCGGGAAAGTACAGGGGAAAATGCGGAGAGAAGTGGGAGATATCCAAATTCGTGTAAAAACGGGAATGGAGGAGTAAGGGTCTGTTTTACCATTAATTAATTTTTGTCATATTGTTGACTTCAAACGTCGGAGGTGTGGGTGGGAGGGCAGAAGACCGTGTGACTACCCTTTGATTTTGTTTTGTCAAGTCATTTGCGTTCTGCCCAGCTGTGCATACATGTTGTCTCCCTTTGAAAGTATACTGGAAAAGAGCGCGCTCGTGTGTGTGCGCGTGTGTGTAAAAGATGCTTCATCGGCAGAGTACACACACACACGCACACACAGCCACAGCCGCCAACCCCTCTACCCCGCACTCACCCCACCCCGACACACACACACACACACACGTACGTCCTTGCTGCGTGTGTATCAACAACAAGGCAATTCAAACTGGTCTTTTGCCCAGCACCTTATGAGCGACGTTGACAATTCGGTGCGAGTCACAAAGACCGTGCCTCACGTGCTTCAATCGTCCCGCCTGCTGAATGGGCAACCACTTCGCGCACAGTCCCCGGATGTGAACTCACCGTGGTCAGAACAACATTGAGGAGAAGAACCGGCACCACTTCGACTTAAAAAAAAAAACGAATAAATTTATCTTCAGTGGTCTTCGCAGAAGTTTCTTTTTGTGGCGACATTGATGTTGGGCATCGTCTACATTCACCCGCGTGTGCTTTTCTGCTTAAAGTTAGAAGTAAGTGTATGAAAATTGCATGGGTAGTTCGGTCTACTCGTTGGAGAAAACGGCTGTTCTGTAGTTCCCTTTAGAAGAGCAAATTTGTGACAATGGCCAGTTGTCGCTTGGTGCCAGCTCGCGCGCCTGTGTTGACATTGACTGACAGCTACTCCACTGTGTCAGTGACAGTCATCTCATTCTGAAATGCTGGCCATCAAGATCTATGCATGGACAATTGACAGGAATGGAAACAGTGGGTAAGTTATTCGCGTGCGCGCGCGCTGTGTGTGTGGTGTGTGTGTGTGTGTGTGTGTGTGTGTGTGTTGTGTGTGTGTTGTTGTTGTTGTTTGTTGTGTTGTTGTTGTTGTGTCGTGCACTTGTTGTTACTTGAATTTAGCATCAATCTGTATTAAGATGGATCAGACAGACTGTGTACGTGTGTGTGTCCGCGCGCGCGTTATTGTTTTCGTCCTATCATTTCTTCTTGAATTTAACGGCGATCCACATTGATTAGCATAAGATAGACCGTGCGTGCATTTGAGTGTGTGTGTGTGTGTGTGTGTGTGTGTGTGTGTGTGTGTGTGTGTGTGTGTGTGTGTGTGTGTGTGTGTGTGCGCGCGCGCGCGCGCGGGCTGGTGTGTATGTGTGTGTGTGTGTGTGCGCACATGTGCCACGCGCTCTTTTAGTGTGTGTATGTAAGAGTGAGTGTGCGTGCGTGTGCAGGCATACATGGAGGCTTGTGCATGTATGTGCGCACGCGCACGTGTGTATGTGTGTGGCGCGCGCGCGCGCGTGTGTGTGTGTGTGCAAAGAGGGTTGTTATTGTTCTTGTTTCTTACGCAATTTAACGTATGTCGACGTTAATAATTTCAAATAGAGGAAGGTCCGCGCGTGTGTATGCGCGCACACGCACGTATGTTTGTGTTCATGTGTTTGCACTATTGTACAATGCTGTTTTGTGTTCTGTTGTGTTTGTGTTTAGCATGCGCGCGCACACATACACACAGAAAGAGAGGGGGGGGGGGGAGGAGAGAGAGAGAGAGAGAGAGAGAGAGAGAGAGAGAGAGAGAGAGAGAAGAGAGAAAGAGTGGGGGGGGGGGGGGGGGGGGGGGGGGGGACAAAAAAGGCATACGTACACTTTGCTATATAAACCAGTGCATGTTACACAGGCGGGGATGGTTTGAACAGCGGCTTCGGTTAATTATTTTTCCGATCTGCTTTCCATATTCTATGAATTTGTTTTTTTCTCCATCGGTTGATATTATTAATTGAATTGAGATAATCAGGATCGTAACTCGTGACAGTCATTGATACAGAAATAAAGAACTGTATTTGTGTGAAAATCTTCATGATAAAACTTGGCAGCAACTAGGGGCGCTAGGGGATGGAAAGGGGGGGCTGCTTCTGTGTTTCTCACTGCTACCGATCTGCGATCATTTCGAGCAGATTTCATGAACGTTCCAATTTTTTTTCTTACACAAGTCGTACTTTATTTGCTCTTTCCTCGAAGTGTAATTTCATCAGGATCAGAATTTGGGGCGTTGTTATATTTACAACGTAGCCATTTTTGGCTTTTTATGCCCCTTCAGATTTTATTCCTTTTAGTTGTTGGTCAGGTCGTTAACAAGCTCAGTCATTTTTATCCATCAAAGTCGTATTTCGTTTTTGTCATTGATTCATGTTTTTCTATGAGGTTCTTAAAAAATATTTATACTAGGTGCACGTTTAATATTGTTTGTTTGTTCCAATAATTTGTTACTCTGTTACTAAAGGTAAACTTTCTTAAACTTGTTCTGGAATATTGTTTACAAATATGTCTGTACTGTTTCTTGTAGTGTCTATTTTGGAGTACAAAAAAGCATACTTTGTTAACATCGTCAAACCCATGAAATATTTTGTACGTCTGAATCAAGTCCCCTCTTACTCTTCATGCTTTAAGTGATGGTAGCTGTTTCGGGAAATTAAATATCGACTATGTTCTGACAAGTTTGAGTATAGTTGGTATGATATCGCATTCAAATTGAGGTCTTGAACATTCCTACATCTGTCAGCACGCATAGCTATAAAATGAAATTTTTAAGTCAGGAGAACTTGGTCGGTGTTAACACCCAAAGTTTTAGTGCAGTCAGTGAAGAATAGGCACAGAAGAGAGGTCAGGAGGTTAGTAACATACAACCAAGCAGTCTCACATGCTCCCAGAAAAAAAAAAGGCACAGAACATC
Organism: Conus betulinus; assembly: GCA_016801955.1. NCBI lineage: Eukaryota > Metazoa > Mollusca > Gastropoda > Neogastropoda > Conidae > Conus > Conus betulinus. The sequence continues at coordinate 512,214 of JADBJO010000170.1, forward strand.
GTCGCGCGGCTTCGCTTACAATGTTATTCAGCTACCGCGTCACTGCATTCACTTATTCCTCACTTATTCTCACGATCCATCTTCAAACTCGACTTCCTGCCCTTTGAGACATGTTTCAACAATCACCACCCCCCCCCCCCCCCCCCCCCCCCCCCCCCCCCCCCCCGACCGACCGACGGACGTCCGCCCGAACCTTCGGGCACCGGGATTATTACCCTCAATGTCATCAAATGTGTAAATGAATAAACAAATACGTACACGACCATACTGACCACTTTCCTCAGTTAAACAGCGGTCGGGGGCTGGTAAGACAAAACGTATACTCAAACAGAGAGAGAAAAAGATCACCTTCTTCCGCTTCCTTGTTTGCACTTACAGGGCGTGGCTTCGAATTTAGAAAAGCTGCAGGAACTTTGAAACTCTAGATATCAAAAGAGTTTTCTTAATAGTAATTGTTTAAATCCCGCGGGCGCGCGCGCACATGCCATGACAGAAACACACACACACACACACACCACACACACACACACACACACACACACACACACCTTCACACAAACGGACGTCGACAGATAGCGAGCGAGCGAGAGAGAGAGAGAGGAGAGAGAGAGAGAGAGAGAGAGAGGAGAGAGAGTGGAGGGACGTATAGACAGAAAGCGACAGACGGACGAGAGAGAGAATGGACGGACAGACAGACGGACAAACCGACAGACAGATAGAAAGGACGGACAGAATAGACGGGGGGGGGGGGGGGGGGGGGGGGGGGGGGGGGGGCACAGAGAGAGAGAGAGAGAGAGATTCTATTTCAACCGCGTCACTGCATTCACTTATTCCTCACTTATTCTCACGATCCATCTTCAAACCCGACTTTCCTGCCCTTTGAGACATGTTTCAACAACAATCACCACCCCCCCCCCCCCCCCCCCCCCCCCCCCCCGACGGACGTCCGCCCGAACCTTCGGGCACCGGGATTATTACCCTCAATGTCATCAAACGGTGGTTCCAAGCACCCTCCCTCCTACATGTCCCCCCTCTTGAGCGTCGACACTTACGGAGGTGCATGGCAGACTGGATAACCGCAACAGGAGGGCCGGTCGGAGGGACGCTGGGGATGGTAGAGGGTTTCTGCAACACCACACCGATACCATTAGAACATCTATACATCAAGCCCCAGGCGTATGTGAACTCGTCTTACATCGGCTTTGGTGCTTTATCCTGAGCTTAACAATTTAATGAGGTTGGTACGGGTGTTGATGGGAAAGGATGGGGGGAGTGGGGGGGGGGGGGGGGGAGGGGAGGTTCTGGAGCAGCTATGCTGAATCAAGTAATCTTGGCCTTTTCAATTATTTTGATCCATGCGTGTTGGGATCTCTGTTCTGGCGACTCGGTGTTAACTGGTATTTTTATTTAAATGCGTCCGACCCTGATATGGTTTACGTCTGATCCACTCGAAATGTATTAATTTAGATAGACACCGCTTATAACTCTTTACAAATATCCCACCTTTGTCCCTATTTCCACTCATGTAAGATTTTCTTATACTTATCACAACAACTTTTTTTTTTCTTTACTTCCTTTCCTGTGTTTCTCACTTGCGTTCTTTCATACCAGGATAATGGTATTCAGTGCGGTTTTCGCTCCACTCATTGCTTTTCAAGTTCACTCCTTGATGTTCTCTAGACACCCGTCACTTCATTGTATAAACTTGTTGTGGATATGCTGAAAGAGTGGACACACCACCCGCCGGTTTCCACCGCTGTCCAGTGGCAGTTTCTCGCTTTTCCACAACACATGTCTTCTTTTAATATTTTATGGATTTGAACCAAAGGCCCTTCAGTTCCTCCGCCCTCTTTTCATTCTTTTGCCCTACTATAACCATCCATACCCCGTTTTATACAATATTCATGTTTCCATATTCCCCATTTTCTTACGTCATATTTGGTCATTTTCCGCTACACCTCCAGTCTTTGAAGTCCTGCAGTCCCCCCCCCCCCCCCCCCTCTCTCTCTCTCTCTCTCTCTCTCTGTCTCTCTCTCTCTCTCTCTCACACACACACACACACTCTCACCCTCCCCGCCCCGCCCCCTTTCATTCTTCTCTGCTACGAACTTATGATACAACATTTCCATTTCCATTGTTACCCCTTTACCTTTCTTTCGGCGGTATTGAACAGTAGGATGGACGTACCATATTAAATTCCACACAGTTCTCCCATTCCTATTCCATTCGTCACTTATTCTTATTTTCTTATCCCATCCATCATTCGTGCTGTAGAACTCCCTTCTTCCTCCAGAGCATCACTCATCAGTTTCACGTTTTTCTCCTCAGATCCATTGATCTTCGTTCTCCTTTTCTTCTCTTGTCCATCATTCATCCTTCTCACGTTCCCCAGTAACCGTTCCGTCTCTCAGTAATTAATCTCATGTTCTCTTCTTCTCATCTTGTTCTTCGTTTACTGTTGTCATGTTCTGCCCCGTCCTACACTAAGCATTTTTACGTCCATTTTATCGTGTCAACCATTCATTATTAATGCGTCACCGTCCTCTCATTTCGTCTCACTCTGTGCTGATTGCGCCCACTTCTAGTCTGTCGCTGTCCAGATTTTTTTTTTTTTATTGAGGCCATCATTCTCATGTTCTTCTCTTTCCTTCGCTTTTCTCATCCTTCTTTTTTTTCATCAGTGTCGCCACATCCTTCCACCTATCATTCATCTTTCCTTCGCTCTTCCCTTCCCCTCCAGTCCAACATTCAGCATTCTCACAGTCTCCCCCCGTCCAGCGTTCACCATTTTCGTGCCCCCCCCCCCCCCCCCCCCCCTTCCAGTCCTCCAGTCCAGCATTCATAATTATCGCCTTTTTTCCCAGTCCAACATTCGTCATGTTTACGTGTGCCCCAAGTTCAACATTTATTGTTCACACCTTTCCCGACAGGCCAACATCGGTCATTATCACGTTTTCTTCTGCCCAGTATTCATCTTTTTCAATTCCCCACCTCTTTCCCCATTCCTACACACACACACACACACACACACACACACACACACACACACACACACACACACACACACACTCACCTCCCGTCAAACATGCACCGTTCAATGTTTTTTTACATAGTATACTCCATCATTCATCCTTCTCACCTTTTCCAGTTTTCATCATTCTTACATTTTCCCTATATCCAGCATTATTCATTTTCAGCCCCCATCCCCCCCCCCTCCTTGTTTAACATTCATCTCTCTCGTATTTCCCCCTATTCAAACATTCATCACCCTCACATTGCCCCCACTCCCAACAGTCATAGTTCTCATTTTTCCAAGTCCTACATTCATCATTTTCACGTTTTCCGCCACTCTAAAATGCCTAATTTCACACGTTTCCTCCGTCCAGCATTAATCATTCTCAGGCTTTTCTTGGTTCAACATTCATGAATTTTACCCCTTTTCTTATCAAACATGCACTATTTTCACTCATATTTTCGCCTTCTCCCAATCAACAGTCATTTTCCTCACGTTTCCTCCTTCCAACATTCAACATTCTCACGTTTTCCCCCCTCTCCAAAATTCTGTATTCTCACATTTTCTCTGTCCGACGTTCATAATTCACAACCCCCCAAATCCAACAATCATTTTCTGTTTATTCCGTCACATTCATTTCTCTGCGTCCGACGTTCATACTTCGTCATTCACCATTCCCAAATCTCTTCTCTAATTCATCATTTTTGTCATTCTTTCTTTCTGATCGCCTCCAGCATTCGTCTGCATTCGTTCCCTTCTCATTCCATTCATCATTTTTTTTATTCTTTTACTCATTTTCGACGATGTCCGATCCGTTTTCATGTAGTCTTTTATGATGCATTCGTCCATTCGTGTTCTTTCCCTCTTACTCTGACGATGTCCGATTTTTCTCCGTCATTCCCTTGTTTTTCCAATTCTCTCATCAGTTTTCCAATTCATCACTCTCACCTTCTCCTTTTCTCTGTTCCCTGTCATCATTTATTTGTTTCCCTTGTTTCATTCTGATCACCACTGCACCAGTCCAACGCTGTCCAGTGTTCACTAATCCATTGGTCTGACGCTCCTCTCTCCTTTTCCTTCTTATCCCGTCCTTCATCGTTCTCACGTTATCTTAAAATCCACAGTTCTGTCAGTCATCCTTCATATCATCATGTATCATTCTCACATTCTTCTTTTCACCTCCCGTTCATCGATATCGCTTTCTCTTTTCATACTACCCCGCATTCTTCATTCTGACGCTTTAACCATCTCTCGATCAATATAGTCATCTCATTTTCCTCCTCTCGTCCATCCCTTCATCATTTTCGCGTTTGCCTGTTTTCTTCCAATCGGGGCCACATGCGCCATCTTTCAGTTTCTTACCCTCTCATCCGAACTACCCTTCATCATTCTGACATTAGTCTCCCATTATTTTTTCATCATTTTCACATTCTTCTTCCATCCCTTTACATCATTCTCGCGTTCTCTTTTTCTCCTGGGTTTTTTTTTCCGTGTCATTATTTAGTTTTTCTTCGCCGCCCTTTATTCACCCTTTTCCTTCCCCCTGTTGTCTCTCTTTCGTCATTCTCGCGCTCTTTTCTCAATCCGTTCACACTTACGTTCTAGTCCCGTCGATCATTCACCATATTCGCGTTGTTGTCAGTCAGTCATAACCTTCACGGTTTATTGTTCTTATTGTGTCTGTTATTCATATTCCTTACTTCTGTCCTTCCATCGTCATATTTACGTTCTCCTGCTCTTGTTCTTCATAAATCACTCCTTCCGTTAACGTCTTCTCGTTCTTCTAATTCTGTCTTTCATTCGCTACTTCTAGTCCTATCCAAACAAATTTCTTATGTGTTCTTCCCTCGTCCATTACTCATCATAACAACGTTCTTCTCTATTCATCTCGTCCATTTCGCATTTTTCTGTCCTCCCTGCGTTCATCGTATTTGTCATCATTTCATCTGCTTCTCCCTTTATTGATTTATTGACAATATTTTACTTGTATGAAGTCCATCGTACTGACGCTCTTGTCTCGCTTTCTCTCTTCTTGTCCCGTCCATTTCCACCTTTTCTTCTGTTCACGTCGTGAAAAATGTGTTGTTCTTTCGTTTCATCTTCCCCCAGTTTGTCCATCACTGAATCATTCTCACGCTGTTCTATTTTCATGTAATCTGTAATATTCATGCTGCTCTGGCCTTTTCCCTCTCCTGAACCCCTCTTTTGTCAATCTCGTGCTACTGTCCTGTCCGCCGTACATCCATTTCACATTCTCTTTGCTTCTCTTTCATGTATATTATGTCATCTCATTCCACCTCTCATTTATATTTGTCTGTTTTTCATCTTCATGTTTTCTCCTTTTGTACTTCCTTCACTATAATTACGTTCCGTTTTTTATCCAGTCCATTATACGTTCTTCGTACGTTCTTATTATCTCGTCCGAACTCTTTTTTTCAACATTCTCTCGTTCTTCTCTCATCCCACTTTCATATTCCTCTTCTTTTTTCCATCATTTCTTCATCATTTTCCTATTTCTTATCATTCTCATATTTTTCTTCACGTCCCGTTCCATCTTTCAACATCCCTACGCACTGGTCCCGTCATTCATTCATCGTGTTCACATTCTCTTCCAGTCAGTCACTTTCACGTTCATCTGACATCAGTTATCAATCGCTTTCACGTTCTTCGCCAGTCATTCATTCATCGTTTTCAAGTTCTTAGTCATTCGTTGTTTTCCGATTCTTCTCGAAACGGTCATTCATCATTTGGATGTTCTCCGGTAGTCACTTTTCATTTTAAATTCATTCATTTATACCCTTTTCCCGTTCTTCTCCAGTCGGTCATTCATCGTTTCCTTATTCGTCACCCCTCTAGTCCTTCATCATTTTCACGTTCTTCTCCCTTTTGTCATTCATCATATTCACGTTAAATCATAGCAACAGAGTTGTTGCTGAAAAAAAGAACAAAATAGAAATATTTTCTGATTTTCGTCATTCTGAAGTATCCAAATCCAAAAATATGGACAACGTGTGAGGAAAAAATTGTAAACTCACATTCATTGTATCCTGTTAAATTGGGAAGCATTGTGGTCACAGGATCTTGGACAAAGCACAGGAATTTGTAAGGCATTCTCAAACGATTTGTCGTACAGCATCACTTCTGATATCAAGAGTTAAGGAAAGGAAGATGAGGACTATGTCTGATCATCAAAGACCAGAAAAATTCTTAAATGAGAATATAGGTTTCTGGATTCTGGATTCGACATTAGAAAAGTATTTAGACTCAGAATAAAAAAAAAATTGCTTTGAGAATATTTTGACAGGGTCGCCCTGTCTTCTTCAGCTCACTGTTGCTGTTGTGGCAGCGAGGCCTGGTGGGGAGACTGATGTGTGGGGTGAATTGTTGTCAGGATCTGATTGTAGATGGGGGGAAGTTCAAAATCTTGATCTCTGTTCAGGCTTCAGGCTGTTTCTCTTCGGTCAGATAGAGAAATTATACAAATTAATTATGAAAAAATATTGCAATCTTTCATCTGTTTCATCAGGTCCAATATAGTGCATGTCATGCCTCACAAAGAGAACCGACAGATCAAATTTGATAATGATTATAATGTACTGATGACAGGTGAAAACATTAACATTTTTTCAACTGAGAAAGATGATAACGTAACATTTTATTCTCTTAGACTCAATAAAGACGTATATCCAAGTTATCAAAAAGAAGAAAAAGGCTCAGTCCTGAAAACCACGCACACGGTCTGGATGGAAAAAAAAAAAAATCATTTAAGAGTACAACAATGATTTTGTCTTGGTTTCACTAATATCCAACTTCTTTTTCCTAGGTCCGTGTGAAGTCACTGGGGCATCGCACTGAAGAAGTGTTCTCTAGTTTCATCCGATTCTGTCGGTTCTGTCGGTTGTGTTCCGAAGCCTTGGGCTCTACAGACGGTTTCCCTGTCCATTCTGCAATATTGTCTTTCCATTTCTTTCCGTCTTCCCCTTGGTCTCGCTCCTTCAGCTCTTTCCTGAATGATGGCGAGCGTTGGATCTTCATGACAATGCCAACATAGTTTCTTTGCTTTGCTGGTGTCAGCAAATCTTCGTGTGGCCCGATGTGCTGGTTGATGGTCTGGCGTACTTGTTCATTGGTGATATAACCAGTATATCCAATGTATAGTATCTTGCACTGACAGCTCATTTCTGTGGTCGGCTTCTTTCTTCCAGGTCCATGTCGAGTATGCGTACAGGAAAATTAAAAGTATGCACTCGTGCATGCAGGGAGCCAGATATGTGTTTTACTGAGACGTTACTGTCTTTCCATACAGGGTTAAGTCAGAACAGAACTGATGTCTTTGCTACTTTTGAGAGGATATCTGATTTGAACACTTCATCGCTGAAAATAAATCCCAGATATATACACTGTTCAACAGTTCCTAGATTCTGACCATGTTTATATCAGTACTGGAAGTGGTGGTGTGGCTGACCATGAACTTGGTCTTCTCGCTGTTGATATCCATACTGTGTCTCGTCGGTATTTTGTCCAATGTTTTAACAAGCTTAGTAAGTTTCTGTTCACTGCCCAGCAGGCCATCGAATGTGTCTGCAAAGTGAAGGTTCATTGATAGCCCTTCATGCAGTGCTGGTTGTGTTGTCATGGTCCTGAAATGGATCATTCATGATACTTTCCAGGACTATGTTGAAAAGTAAAGGAGAGTAAAGGAGCCCTGGCGAATCGTATCCGATATGTGGGGACCACTTTCCAATCTCACCCTTACTTGCTGAAATGTTGTTGA
>JADBJO010000170.1:530000-535000 GCA_016801955.1 Conus betulinus
TGTGTATTGATCATGTCATACACTCGTATTTTCATGTATCCATACATTACTGTATATTGATACTGTCATGCACACTATACTGTGCATTGATGTAACGCATACTATTGTACATTGGTCATGTCATCCACACTATACTGTGCAATGATGTAACACATACTATTGCACATTGGTCATGTTATCCACACTACTATTACTGTGCACTGATGTAACACATACATTGTACATTGGTCATGTCATCCACACTATACTGTGCATTGATGTAACACACTCTTGTGCTTTGGTCATGTCACACACGCGCGTCACTGTGTATCGATCATGTGACACAGATTATTGTGTATTGATCCCGTCATGTTCACTATACTGTGTACTTCATGTCGCATATAGCATTCTGTGTATAAATCATGCCACCTGCCGTACTGACCATGTGACATAAACTAAGCTGTGTGTGTATTGATCTTGTCAGACATAACTATACAGTGTCCTGATCATGCTACTCGTGCTCCACTGTGTATTATATCACAAACAATATACTGTGTATTGATAATGTCACGCACACTAATGTATTAATCATGTTACACACTGTTTTTATGTTGATCACGTCACACAGTTTTGTATATTGATCACGTCACACGCATACTGTCTATTGATCACGTCACATGCATTATAATGTGTGTTGATCACGTCACACACATACTGTGTATTGATCACGTCACACACATACTGTGATTGATCACGTCACACACGTACTGTGTATATTGATCCCGTCACACACATACTGTGTATTGATCACGTCACACACATACTGTGTATAGATCACGTCACACATACGGTGTATTCATCCCGTCACACACATTATACTGTGTATTGATCAAGTCACGAACATACTGTATATTGATCACGTCACACATATAGGTGTATTCATCCCGTCACACACATTATACTGTGTTTTGATCATGTCACATGTATTGTACTGCCACACTCATCGCACTAGCTGTGTGTCGATCATGTCACGCACATCACAGAATGTATTGTTTATGTCATCCACATCACAGCGTCGCACAACAACACACTCGAGCGTTCATCGACACCTAAACTGCCTAGCTGACCCTTCCACAAACGTCTCCCCACATTCCGGCCTTATAACGAAAAAGGTGCAGCCGACAGATAAACTGACTTTGATGCCAGACCAAGGAGGAACCGTCGCCCACACCGCCACACTCGGGGTCAGGGATAACGAATCAGCCCCTTCGCCCGTATCTTCTCTCTCAGCTCGACTTTTTTTTTTTTTTTTTTTTTTTTAAACACTCCTCTAACTCCCCACTGCCCACTCTCACCCCCACTCCTCAGTGTTTCCTCTGTTCTGCCCAGGTCTACCCTCGCCATCTCCTCATCAACCCCTTCTCTCAATTCACCCCCCTCCCTCCGCCCCCCCCCCCCCCCCCTTCCCCTCATCCCTGTCTGCCGCCTACTTTTTTTCTCCCCTCCCCTTCCCCCATCTGTCTCAGGGTCGGAGTAATCTACGACTGGAACCGCGATAAGGACGGGACGGCTTCAGGCTTGATGTTCGGCGTAGGCGATGTTTTGTTTGTGTGTTTCTGTGACTGGGAGATAAAAGTCCTCTTTTTCTCGTTTAAAAGCTATTTTCTTAATGCTTTCTTTTCTTTCTAATCTTTCCTTTTTATTCTGCCCTTTTCTTCTCTTCGCTTAACTTCCCTGTCTAACTGTCTGTCTGTCTTTCTAACTTCTGGAGAAATTGGGAATTTGCCTGCTAAGTCAACGTGGAAAAAAAAAGTTCCATTATTTCATTAATATTTGATTAAAGTTTTGCCGTTAAAAAAGTAAAACAAGAGAAACAGCAGTATCAAAATTATTTTAAAAGTTGCCAAGAAGTGGCATTAATTCGTACTTTAGTAGAAAGTACCATTTGAAAAAAAAAATTGTATGGAATTGATCTTCATGGATTTCGCTGACCCAGGACAAACCTCTGATTGCAGGCCAGTGTGATTAAGACGAAAGGTCATGTTGTAATGACCAGTAATACTTCGGCAGCTAGTGATAATCCTCGGCAGCAGGAATCTGTGGCATCTCTGTGATGGGCTGGTGCACATTTTCTTAAGGATACACAGAATACACTTGTATTTTTTTTTTCTCTCCTTTTTCAACACTCAAATTGCCTGAAGATTCCAGATGTATTTGTCACAAACATGATGGAAATCAACAGGTTTATACGAAAAAAAGTTGTTTTGACGACTGCATATGAGATAGCCTGAATCAAGTTCTCCCATCTCACGCGCCCACGATGATAATTATGCTTGTGTTTATCTCCTGTTTGTGCCAAAGCGGTGTGTGTGTGTGTGTGTGTGTGTGTGTGTGTGTGTGCGCGCGCGCGCGCGAGCGTGAGTGCTTGTGCTTATTTACTCTGTTCACTTTATGTGATCTTAGATCAGAGGAAGAAGATAACTTACAGATTTGACTTAAAACAGCCCACAGCAAAGAATTTCTTAACAACAATAATAATGATAATGAACATAATACCAATACAGGGAGGAGGGGTGGGATGGACAGGAGGGAAAGGGAAAGGGGGGGGGGGGGGGAGCTGTCAGAGGAGTTACTTTAAACGCGATCACAGGGTAAACAGGCAAGACGTCACCGCAGATTTTTACCTCAGTTGTTGATGTCGCTGGAATTCCTTTATCCTTTGTTGTCTTTTATTTCCATTAACGCTTTTAAGGCTGCATTTCAATAGCCTCATATCTAACTCAGATAATGATTTGTCAGTTCACAATCTGTTTGCCCGCAGTCCATGTGGACCTGGTCGTCAACCACCGCCGCTGATGCGGATTTCAGTTTTCTGGGATCGTCGATCAGGTCGTTTTGTCCATGCACTGTTTTCTCATTTGAAAAGATTCGAAGACATAAAATGCCGATCAGTTGTTTCAGATCTTTGATTTCTGTCACGGTGACCGTGTCAGTTCTGAGCCATGTAAAAAGCCAGAGCGCATTCAGCACTGGGCCGCAGCATCACCGGGGACTAGGCTGCAGGTCGAGGGAGCCATGGTGTGTCTCCGCCATGCTGGAAGGCCTACGACAACTGATCGGTCTACTAGACCGGCGTCCAAACCATCGACTGTTCTTCCCCCACCGAGAGGTCGGTGCTGGCCACACCATCGCCAGCAGAAAGCTGACAGGTAGCAAGCACATCCAGCCAACGACGCGTGGTACGCACCGTGTTGCCGCAAATCCGGTACGAAGATAAACCGTGAGCAGCCCTCGAGGTCCCAACAGCCAGAAAAGAACAGTGAGTGGTCTTTTTCGTGAAAACATAAGTAGTCTGGAGCAATCAAGAGTCTAGACCGACTGCAGGGAGTAGATAGATATAGTCTACCTCGCCTGTGATAGATGTAGTCTACCTCGCCTGTGATAGATATAGTCTACCTCGCCTGTGATAGATCAGATACTCGAGGATCCAGATTGCACATCCTTCCTCATCCTTCTTCCTCCACCCCCCCCCCCCCCCCCCCCCCCCCTCTTTCCCCCCTCCCTCTGTGTTTTTATAATCATTTGTGGCTCCCATAACGTAGTCGGCCAGATCCCGATCCAGATCCCAACGTCTCTGATCTGTAAGCAGTCTTAGTTCTCTTCTCTTTTCCCATCGAAAACAGATTGGTCGGGTTGACCTTGACCTTGCCATACGGATGGCTCCACCCCTTGTTTTTCCTCAGAGACGCCTTCTGTCCGGCTTCTTGGTGGTCTTTAAGGTCGCGCCATTGAGGCGACCTCCCGCACTTTTCGCAGTGGTCAACAGTGCCAGGGTTACCGGAGACTGAGTGTTTGTAGAAAAAGTCTTTCTCAGGTGTTAGTGTCTGCAGATTCTGGCAGTTTCCGTCATCTTGGGGTGGTGGTGGTGGCGGTGGCGGTTGTGTGTGTATGTGTGTGTGTGTGTGTGTACGTGCGTTCGCGCCTCTCTCTCTCTCTCTCTCTCTCTCTCTCTCTCTCTGTGTGTCAGTCTGTCTTTGGGGAAACATCCCCTCCACTCACCTCCCACACGTTACCGTTATCCACCTCTCCCCGGTCACCGTTTTTCCCATTCTCACCCCGTCCCTCCTCCTCCGCACCTCTCCCTGACCCACACATGTTCGTAACAAAATTGATGTGGATCATGGATCTTATTTGCGTCATTTTTGAAGTATGTGAAGGAGCCTCCGAATCCGAGGACACTACTTTATGTGAGTGCCATGCGTGCATCAGTGCACATAAGCGTGTCTGTGTGTCCTCTGCAAGTATTTTCTAAGTTTTTTCTGTCAATGCACACACGACCGTCTCTCCTCTCTCTCTCTCTCTCTCCTCTCTCTCTCTCTCTCTCTCTCTCTCTGTGCTTGTGTGTGTGTGTGTGTCTGCGTGACGCGCGCGCGCGCGCGCGCGTGTGTGTGTGTGTGTGTGTGTGAGAGCGCAATCCATTCTGTGCGCCGCCTGAACTTGTCCCTTCTAGGTGAAATTAAATCATGTTTACCGCTCTACCTCGAGCAGGATAGGGATGTTTACTTCGGCCTCTGTGGCAGCAATGCTAGGAATCTCTCTCTCTCTCTCTCTCTCTCTCTCTCTCTCTCTCTCTCTCTCTCTCTCTGCCCCCCGTCTCTGTCTGTCTCTTCTCTCTCTCTCTCTCCTCCATCTCTCTCTCCCCTCTCTCTGTCTCTCTCCTTCCCTCCCTCCCTCCTCCCAACCTCTACAAACCCCATGTATACCTCTTTTCTCTCTATCTCCCACCTTCTCCACCCCCTTCCCCCAACGTCTGTGTCTCTCTCCCTCCCCCCTCCCCCCCCCCAACTACCCCTTTCCTTCTGTACTCCACCTCTTTCTTCTTCTCTTTTCCTACTTTCCCACCCTTCCCCTTCACGTCTGTGTCTTCTCCCCTCCCCCCCCTCCCCCCACCCCACTCCCCCCCGTTACTGCCACTCCTTCTCTTCTTCCTTCTCCTCCACTCCTCTCCCCCTTCCTTCTCC
>JADBJO010000170.1:540000-542500 GCA_016801955.1 Conus betulinus
CACACTGGTCTTCTCTACACTCTTTGTCTTCACCTTCATGATCTTGGGCTTGTCGAGGTGAATCTTGAGTCCAACACTGCTGGCTATTAGGGTCCACTCTTGATGTTTTTGTCCTGGATGTCTTTCTGGGCGTGCGACAGCAGTGCAGTATCGTCGGCGAAGTCGCAGTCTTCAAGCTGGCTGTCAGTCCCCATACAAGCCCTCTCGCCCTATCGCTGGTGGCCCTTTCTCATCACCCAGTCAATGACGACCAGGAAAATTGTCGGCGAGATCACGCAGCCTTGTCCGACCCCGGTCTGCACGTGGAACCACTCACTCCGCTGTCCATCATGTCGCACACAACACTGGTTGTCTGCGTACATGTCTTGTAGGATGTTGATGACTTTCAGAGGAAATCCGTAGGCTTCCAAGATCTTCCACAGCGAAGGATGATGGATGCTATCGAAAGCCTTTTGGAAATCGATATAGTTGACGTAGAGTGATGAATTCCATAATTCGATGGGCCGTTCCAGTTTGTTTGCAAAACAAAGATCTGGTCTGTGCACTTCTCTCCCGCTTCTGAACCCTGCCTGTTCTTTTCGTAGGGTTCTCTCAATGGCTTGCCTCATGCGCTGTAGAAGGACACGGCAGAAGATCTTCCCTGGGACGGAGAGCAAGTTATTCCCCCGCCAGCTGCCGCATTCCGAGAGGTCGCCCTTCTTGGGGAGCTTCACTATGATGCCTTTCTTCCATGTGTCCGAACTTCCTCCTCTTCCCATACCTTGTTGAATAGTTTCACTTAAGCCTTTGCACTCGTTTTGGGATCTGCCTTTAGCATGTCTGCCGTGATTCTGTCTTCACCTCGTACCCTGTTGCCCTTTATCTGCCTGATGGCCTCCACAATTTCCTGTTGGGTGATGCGTTCAGTCTCATCTCTTAAGTTGAAAACCATGTCTTCAATGGTGGCTTCCTCATCTGGGTCCGGTCTATTTAATGTCTAAAATGTTCTGCCCATCTGTTGAGTGGGTCGTCGTCTTCTTTCTAAACTTTCCCGGTCTTGTCCTTCACTACTGTGATTTTGCTGGTGAATCCGCCTGTTAGGGTCTTGGTAATCTTATAGACGGTCCTCGAGTCTGCTTTCTCTGCTGCAGCTTGGGCCTCTGCTGCCAAGTTGTCTGCAAACTGTCGCTTGTCTCTCCTTGTGCTCTTCTTCACTTCTTTGTTTTTTCTCTTTGTATGTTTCGGCGAATGTTTCTCTCTCATCTTCTATTCCAGTGAGCGTGCCGAGTTTTGCGATCTTACTCTCCTCTATGAGTTGCCATTGTGACGTCCGATGTCTGTTCCTTCCTCTATCTTTTGTAGCCCAGCACAGCCTCGCTGGTGTGTATGAAAGCTTTCTGTACATTGTCGCACAGGCGTTGATGTCGTCTGCTGGTGTGTTGTCCAGGACTTGGAATCTGTTGGAAAGTTCAATGATAACTGACTTTTTCACCACCTCGCTGTCCAGTTTCCTCGAGTCAAAGAGTTGTTCACTTTTTTTGTGTGTCCTCTTGAGCTTCAGCTGGAGTCTGCACAACACATGATGGTGATCACTGCTAGCGTCAGCTCCTCGAATGGCTCTCACGTCCTTCATGGAGCTCCTCCACTTGTGGTTGATGGCAATGTGGTCTATCTGGTTACTGGTTCTTACATCTGGTGATACCCATGTCAGTTTGTGGATGGTTTTGTGTAGGAAGATGGTACAAGACACACATCTGCAAAACGCTGTCCATTGTCATTTCTATCTCCCACTCCTTCTTGTGCCATGCAAGTCTCATACCCGGTGTTCTCCGCTCCGACTTTTGCATTGAAGTCTCCCATAAAAAGTAGGATGTCATGCTGTGGTGTCTTGTCTATCTGTTCCTGTAGGATGTTGTAGAACAGGTCTTTCTCCTCCTCCGTGGCTTGCTCTGTCGGTGCGTAACACTGTATGATGGTGGTGGTCTTGGTATACTTGGAGAAAAATCTGGCTGTGATGATTCTTGAGCTGACTGGCTCCCATCCCATCAAACTCTTCCTGGCCGCCTTATCCATGATGATACCCACTCCCTCCTGATGTTGCCCGTCCGTGCGACCAGAATAACATACTGTCTCTCCTGAGCCAAGGATCATAATGCCTGAATCCGTCCACCTCAACTCACTGATTCCTAGGATGTTCAGTCTATACTTCTTCATCTCTTTCACCGTCTGTGCAGTCTTTCCAGCTTCATACAGCGTTCGCACGTTCCAGGCTCCCACTCTCATCTCTTGTTTGGGTTTCGCCAAGGACATTGTCGGAGCAGAAGCTTCCTTCCGGCTGTCACCCCTACTCGTCATACAATGCATTGCTGCATCTGCCCTGAACTCGTCCCCCGAGCTTTGATTGATTTTTTTTGGCGTTTCTGTAGCAAAGCTTTTTTTTTTTTTTTTTTTTTTTTTTTTAACGTGGCGGGTTGCTAGCCCACCGCACAACCTTCCCCATTTCTCATTCTGGACTTAGGAC
>JADBJO010000170.1:545000-587500 GCA_016801955.1 Conus betulinus
ACGGCCACCCCGTGCCCTAGACACAGTGAACCCCCCCCCCTCCCCCCAACAGTTCCCATCCCCTGCCCTACCACAGTGGACCCCCCCCCCCCCCCCCAACAGTTCCCTGCCCTAACGGCCACCCCGTGCCCTAGACACAGTGACCCCCCAACAGTTCTCCCCCGGCCCCCCCCCTAGACACCCCCCAACAGTTCTCTGCCCTAACGGCCACCCCATGCCCTAGACACAGTGACCCCCCCTCCCCCCAACAGTTCTTTGCCCTAACGGCCCACCCCATGCCCTAGACACAGTGAACCCCCAACGTTCTCTGCCCTAACGGCCATCCCATGCCCTAGACACAGTGAACCCCCAACAGCTCTCTGCCCTAACGGCCATCCCATGCCCTACACACAGTGACCCCCCCCCCCTCCCCCCAACAGTTTTCTTTGCCCTAACGGCCACCCCATGCCCTAGACACAGTGAACCCCCAACAGTTTCCTGCCCTAACGGCCACCCCGTGCCCTAGACACAGTGAACCCCCAACAGTTCTCTGCCCTAACGGCCACCCCGTGCCCTAGACACAGTGCCCCCCCCCCCCCCCCAACAGCTTCTTTGCCCTAACGGCCACCCCCATGCCCTAGACACCCCCCCCCCCCAACAGTTCTTTGCCCTAACGGCCACCCCGTGCCCTAGACACAGTGAACCCCCAACAGTTCTCTGCCCTAACGGCCATTTGGCTATGGAACTTGAACCACAGCCGTTGATTTTGGACACAAATGACGGATAGAAACCGGAAAGCAAACCTTTTCTAATCATGTCCCGCCATTATCATTTTTTGCTTTTCGCCGTGCACCATGAACACGAACGTGTTCTGTTGGACAGATCCATGTCCATTCAGTCTGAATGCCGCAATACTATTTCACCGACATGATCGGTATTGAAGCGAACAACTCTGGTGACAGATCCCAAACTGTTTTGAGGCGAGCGCGCACGAGATCTCATGAGACGAGACGCCACTTAGTGTCATTAAATCACCAATACCGTTCTCCTCCCCTTCCCCCCTTTTTTGTACGTGCAAAAGATTCACGGAAAAACAAAGCAAATTTACAAAAATAAGCAAAACAGTTCATAATGCGGAAAAAAAGAAACGGAGAAACAAAAGACATCGAAGACACTCAACCTGACATCGCAGTCAATCATTGACTATGGTGGCCTTGACTGACGGCCTAAAAAGTATAAACACGTACAGAAGGTTCTCTCATGGAAATTAGTGAATGGGCACTTGTTATGGACGCGGATGACGTTAAGAACAAAGCAAGACTAAGAAGAAAAGAGAGAGGAGAAGAAAAGAAAAGCACAGAAAAAAAAAAAGAGGGATAGAAAGAAACGGAGCAGAGCGAAGAGGATGAGTAGGTGGTGGAGTGGAAGAGAAGTAAAAGGAAGGGGGGAAGAAGACCCCCTTCCCTCAGTTCGTCTCTATCTGCATTCACTCCTCCTCTTCTTTGCTTCACCTCACCTCCTCCACCTTCCCCTCGTTCCTTCTGTCTCTCCACCACTCTCCCTCCTTCTCTTCCTCTCGGTTTCCGCCTACAATTGACCAAGTTTTCATGGTTACAGGTCGTTCAGCCACATTTAGCCCCCAGCTGTTGGCACAAACCGTCGTCTAATGAAAGATGGGGACCAGAGAGAGAGAGAGATAGAGGAGAGAGAGAGGAGAGAGGGAGAGAGAGAGAGGCAGAGGCAGACAGACAAACAGAAACACACACACACACACACACACACACACACACACACACACACACACACAAGTTCTGATCAACTTAAGCCACAGCTTCTCCTGAAAGGGGATGTGTGTGTGTGTGTGTGTGTTGTGTGTGTGTGTGGGGGGGGGGGGGGTCCATATACAATGACACTGACAGTGAACACAAAGAGACACATCAAAACATTGAGAATAACGCCTTTAAACTGCATGCCAGTGCAGGCGCGGAAATCTGAATGCTAACATCAAAACATGTGCTCAAGGTATTCTTTCGTTATATAGATACAAGCACAGTTCTTTTGTATGTTGCTGTTACTATTTGTCATCAGTAAGGCCACATGGAATTAGTATTAGTTGGCATAAAACTTTCGCGGGATATACCTTTGTTGAAAATAAAATCTAGGACAGCAAAATAAAAACATGCACTTCATCTTGTCATATATTTTTGCACAGAGGGCATATCAAAGAATTATTTGAAGCTTTATCATACCTGCCACGCCGAATTACAACCTCTGTTAATCCGAATCTAGATTTTGTCAGATAATGTTTCAGAAATCTGTCACTGTTGATAAGAAGTTACTTTTTTACAATTCCTGTTTAACTTAAATAAATGTTCTATACAAGAAAATCGGTGACCGTCTTCAGTGTGTTCATTCCAGTTCTGCCTCTTTGATTCAACTATACTATTCAAACACCACCACACTCTCTCTCTCTCTCTCTCTCTCTCTCTCTCTCTCTCTCTCTCTCTCTCTCTCTCTCTCTCTCATTAGTTTTACTATTATCTCGCTCTATCATCATCATCATCATCCATCATCATCATCATGATCATCATCATCATCATCATCATCCATCATCATCAATATTACCATTTCAGTATGAGAGAGAGAGAGAGGGGGGGGGGGGAAGGAGGTGTGGGGAGGGACTTGTGGGAAAGGGGGGGGAATCCTGATAGTGCGCGCGCGCGCGCGCGTGTGTGTGTGTGTGTGTGTGTGCGTGCGTGTGTGCGTGCGCGCGTGTGTGTATGTGTAGTGTTCCAGGATATCCTTTTACGATCGACGCTTTCGCAACGCACAAAATTTAGTCATCAAGATTTAAGCACGACGCAACATGCCCATCAACAAAACTAATTCATCAAAAAACTAATTTTTAAAAAAAAATGACAGCTTCGCCCAGTCACTCCTAAAAATGTTCAACTAAATTACCATTGAAGGACGATCACAACTGCAAAATATCACACACACACACACACACACACGCGCGCGCGCGCGCCTCCTCCGCTCTTCAAAAAACAACATTCCTCTCCCCCCCCCCCCCCCCCCCCCCCGGCCCCCCCGGCGAAGCAGTCCAAAAACCAACCCACCAGCCCTATCCTCGCAAGCTGCAGATCTTGAACTCATGGCACGAAGCGAGCCGTAAACAATCCACTTTCCACACCAGGTTTTCCATGTCTGGTGCTGCGGCTTATCTCGGGCAAGGCCCGGGACCGCTGGCTGCCATGTTTACCACGGCGGCTAAACTCTGCTTTCAGAAATAGCACGGCGCTCGCAAACATCATCTTTGACATCAGGGATAGACCCAAGATGGTCTCGATCCCACCTGCCGCTGTTAAGGAGCAGTATCTGGGCCTAGACGACCGGGGGAAACACCATCTTCCACATCCCCGTAACTCGGGCGCCTACATGATTTTCTCCACCTGTGGTTCTGGCTTCGGCTTGCACGTGATCGCCTGTACTGCTTGCATTCCGTGTGGTTTACTTCTCGGTCACTGTAGAGACAGTTTCGGGGCTGTGCCGTTGACGTTTTGATTGGAGCCCTGGTAGACAGTGATACGTTTTCAGACTCTCCCCATCCCCCCACCCCCCCCCCAAACACCCCTACCCCAAGTTTGTTTCTCATTTATAGGCCGTTAAAAATTCAGGAACGTTACTTTGACATCACGACTCATGTGACACGGACAAGCATCTAATGACCCTGCAGATGAATGAAGCGAAGGAAATATCGGCGATTTCACTGATTAATTTTGGTAAAATGTTGGTCAAAATTTGATCCACTGATACAGCAGCAGAAATCGTGAGTCTAACAAATCGACAAACATTTCCAGTGTTGGGTTATCCGTCAATGTCATTAGTTAAAGTTGTTTTGGAAGACATAGTGCGTGCTACCTACTATGTGTGTCTGTGCCTATATGCTATCATCAATAGCATGGACTAAGAAGGGGAACAACTCTTCCTGCTGGAAATGGTTTATCTACATTACATGCTAAAGCACCTGTCGGACTGACCCGATAGTTGAAATATGCAGCATTCTCTACAGTCCAATCATGACTTTAGTGGAAGTTAGGTTTGTTGAGATGGAGCTGTAGTTCCACAAACAGAAAATAATTACAAATTACATGGATCTCGACGTCAGAGTAATTCGCTGAATTTAACAGCGCGTGCCATTTTTTATGCCGTCACCATGCTTGCTTCAGTGCCACTCACCCCGGCTACCCCCACCTCCCCCCGCACAGCCACACCCTGAAACCAGTATAAGATCATCCTGAGCCAGCTCACCGTAGGAGACTCTGCACTGCTGCAGAGTCACTTTAATCGTGTTCATTAGTCCTTTGTCTGATCCAGCATATGACACCACATACTGAGCTCACTTCTGACGCAGTGATTGCTTTACCGTAGAGCCAGCGTGAGTATATGTTCACTCTTGGAAGGCTCACCGGTCCATCCTGTTGACAGTCCTTAACTGGACCACACAGACCACTTTGACATGAACTCAACACGGGAATGGAGGTGGACAGTAAATGGAAAATGAGGTCACCACAGAGAGCACTGCACGAAGAGCCACTGAATTACGAACTTTAAAAAAAAAAATCATGATCAATAAGGATAATTAAAAAGATGCTACGTTTTTTTTTCTGAAAATACAAGACAGCTCTATACCCTATTTTTCCTTTCCAAATGTGTACTGGCGTTTCAAACTTTGGAAATGTTGGCAGGCAGTAGGAGCAACACTCAAAGACAAATCCAATAAGTAGACGAAAGTCAGCTGTGTGGTCCCGGTCTACCTATCTCTCTGACCCCAAACAATCTTAGTAGGAGGCGACAACACCTGTGATGGATTTACCGGCCCTGTATGACTGACATCATCGGCGAATAATCTTTCCGCATTTCCCGTTCCTGTTACATGATCGTTTCCGCGCCATTTCAACTGCCATCGGCTTTAAGCTCACTGAGAGGCAACCACGATGTAAAGCTGATGGCCGCCCAAATGGAGACTATACCGAGGGAAAGAATATATCTGCCACTGGATGGTGACGGGACAGACAAAATTGAAACTGTAACGTCAGAGGACAGCATGGGTCGCTAGATGATGCAGCACGTGCAAAATAGAAAAAAAAAAGTTAGGGCACAGCATGGTTTTTATTTGAGACTGCAATGTCTGCCAGATAGAAACGACGTCAGAGGATAACACAGGTCACTGGAAACCGCAGTACGTGCAGAATAAAAAAAAAATGATATGACGTCAGAGGACGAGATGGGTCACTGGAAACTGCAGTATGTGCAAAATTAAGACGATTACATCGAAGGACACAAAGGGCCACTAAAAAACTGCAGTACATGTGACGATTAAAGTAATACAATGTCAATGGGAAGCATTGGTCACCTTGCGATAACATGCCAAAGGGAAGTAATTATGTCAGAGGTGAGCATGGGTCACTACATGATGCAGAACATACACAACAGAAATGGGTCATAACACGATGCAGGGCATACAAAATGTAAATGAAGAACGTCAGCGGACAGCATTGGTCACCAGGTGATGATCGGATATACAAAACAAATGATAAAGTCAGAGGACATCATTGATCACTGGATGATGCAGAATTCACACAGCAAAACAAGAACGTCAAGGGACAACACGAGTCACCTGGTGATGCAGGGTATAAACAATAGGTACGATAACGACAGAGGGTGCAGGTCATACACAATAATAATATCAGAAGACAGTATGGGCAGTGGATGATGCAGGACATGCACAATGGATAAAACGTCAGGGGACAGCATGGGTTACAGGGTGACACAGGACATAAACATCAGATATGACACCGTCAGGGGACATTGAGGTAATGCAGGACATGCACATCAGATATGATAAAGTCAGGGGACAGCATGGGTTACTGCGTGACGCAGGACATAAACATCAGATATGACACCGTCAGGGGACATTGAGGTAATGCAGGACATACACATCAGATATGACAACGTCAGGGGACAGCGTGGGTCACTGGGTAATGCAGGACATACACATCAGATATGACAACGTCAGGGGACAGCGTGGGTCACTGGGTAATGCAGGACATACACATCAGATATGACTACGTCAGGGGACAGCGTGGGTCACTGGGTAATGCAGGACATACACATCAGGTATTATAACGTCAGGGGACAGCGTGGGTCTCTGCGTGGCGCAGGACATACACAACAGATATGAGCACGTTTGAGGCCGGCAGGTAATTAATGATCAGCAGGCAAGACCTGCTTCGTCTTGTGAAGAACTCATCAGTCAGGCTCGCTACCAGCACCTGGTTGCACCACTGAGATATATACGCAGGACTGTGGCTGCCACCCGTGAAGAGCACTCCGATACAAGAAGAAGAAAGCAACTTCCCCTGATCAATCACGCACATATACCTACGGAGAAAAAGTGATGCCAACAGTTTGTTTTTGTTTTGTTTTAACTGGCCTTTGTTTTTTGGGCCGGGAGAGAGTTACTGGGGCGTCGGAACGACTACGCCACCGGTGAGTTGTCCAGGGAGCCAGACTCCCCAAAATAGCGCGTGCAGCCCTTGAGTCCCAAGGATCTGCTGCTTGAACATCAACAGGCTGAAGAGAGAGTACTTCTCTCCCCCTACCATGACCTCTCACCCTCACCCCACGTCTGTCCGCGATCTGGTCTTTGAGTGTGACTTGGTCACGTTCTGTGTCTCAAACGTTGTCTCATCACTCTCTCTCTCTCTCTCTTGATACACAGACAAACCGCCACCACATGTGCGCGTACGCTTACATGTGCGAAAAACACACACACACACACACACACACACACACACACACACACACACACACACACACACACACACTCGGTGTATATTGTTGTCCACACACACACACACCCCCGCACGCACGCACGCACACACACACACGCACACATACACAAACGCACGCACGCGCGCGCGCGCGCGCGCACACACACACACACACGCACGCATACACACACACACACACACACACACACACACACACACACACACACAGAATATTACTATTATTCAGATTTAGGTCATAGCCCGACACTGAAGTCGTGATTCCCATGCTACAGAAACTATGAATATTAGAGAGAGAGAGAGAGAGAGGCAGGAGAGGGGGGGGAAACCCGCGGCAAACAACGGACGGCTTCCCACGCCCTCGCAGTCAGCCACGTCATCGGTCCCCCATCCTGCTCATTGTGCAGTCAGTCAGTGTGTCTGCCTGTCTGCACACACACCGCTCTCTTCCTGCTCCATCCTCGCCCTGCAGTCGCCGGCACACAGACTGCACACAGTTCCCACTGACTAGACGTGACGCCCACGACTAGAATTACTGCACCCTGTCACTGCTGCTGCTGCTGCTTGCGGCTACTACTGCCGCTGTTGCTGCTGCTGCTGCTGCTGTTGCACCTGTTCTGCCTTATTGTGCTGAGCTGTGCCTCTCTCTCTCTCTCTCTCTCTCTCTCTCTCGTCTCTCTCTCTCTCTCTCTCCATTTCATTTCAGCCCCTCCTCCCCATCTCCCTCTCTCTCGTCTTGACATGCCGTTTCGCTGTTTTTTTCCCCCATCCCTCTTCTTCAAATACTCTTGAATATCATCATCATCATCATCATCATCATCACACACACACACATACATACATACACACACACGCGCGCGCGCACATGAAAATTAACACTAAGAATATATCAAAACTCGCAAAAGAAAAAAGAACAGAAAATTCAAGGAGAAAAACGCATGTTCTCGCACACAAACATGTATGAAACATCAACAGACTGAAGAGAGAGTGCTTCTCTCCCCCATACCATGAACTCCTACCCCCACCCTCACCCTGTCCCCACGCCTGTCCCCGCTCGGATCTTTGAGTGTGACTTGGTCACACTGTGTATCGTTTATTGAGGGGGAAGTGTAATTTAACAAGGTTTTTTTTTTTTTTTTTTTTTTTTTTTTTTTTTTTTTTCACACACACACACCATGCCTTCAAGAACAACATCAAAACAAAAATTAAAATGAGCAGAAAAACTAATACACAAAAAGGAAACAACAAACAAGCTAACCAATGACGAAAAACGAATACTGATAAATAGTAAGGGATAGGTCACAACTTAAGAAAATATACATTTAAGGAGAAAAAAAAAAAACGCGTGCTTGCGCATAAATGTGTGTGCGCGTGCACGGGCGCGCGCGTGCCTGCAGGCATGCGTGCGTTTTATATGTGTGTGCGTGCACACACACACACACACACACGCACACGTTGTCCTTGACTACATTACAGCGGATTACATGCACTCAACCCCGCTCTCGAGTTGTGACAGAAAGAAACGGCTTGTGAAATCTATGTGCTGCTTACCCCCAATCCTCTTCCCTCGACCTCTTTGCACTTCCTGTCCATTTTTATCCACCCAAAAAACTACAGCCCCCCCCCCCCCCCCCCCCCCCCCCCTTCCTCTTCCTTCACCCCTCCCAACAATCTTCCATCTCCCATTTCTTCCCTTTAGATGAATTCATCCATTCATTCAGTTGGTCATTCATTCTAGCTTACGACTCCTTCTTCAAATAAGAACAGCTACAATGACAACTGACGTCTTTTTGTGAGAGAGAGAGAGAGAGAGAGAGAGAGAGAGAGAGAGAGAGAGAGAGAGAAAAGAAGAAGAAGATGTCATCACGCTGCAGTTTTTATGGACTCATTCATAATTTCTTTTCATACCGCCAGCTCCGTTAGCTCTTTGTCATAGATGCAACATGCGTGACTGACCTTCCCAAGAACTGACAACGAACTCCATTATATAATTTTCCGTCCTTACGATGGAATTATTTTTTTAAGATGTAGTTTATATTTATGTTGAGTGCGTAAAAGGGGGGAAGAAGGCTATTCTGGCACAGAACTCCAGAATAATGGTCGTCACCCGAATTGTGCAAGCACCCACGCCAGGTCTATATTCATATACTTCATCTCAATTCAATTGCCCTGAACAGAATAAAAAGGACCATACATAATCTGTAGCTTTCGTTGACTTTCAGAAGGCCTTTGATTCTGTATGCTAAGGCAAGCTTCTTGAATGCTTGAGGAATCAATGAATTAGTGGATTTTTTTTTTAGTTCGTTACGTGCTGTGTATTCTTCTCTTTTATCTTATGTTGGAGCTAATTCCGATTGTTCTGAGTTTTTTTTTTTGAAAATTCCAATAAGTGTCCGACAAGGCTGTGAATTAAGCCCTTATTTATTTTCAGAGTTTATAATCGTTGGCAGGGCAAATGTCTGAAAGAGGAGGCACGGAATTCACTTAATGCCAGATATCATGGAAGTGTTTATCTTTTTTTTTTTTTTGCAGATCTGTTTTGCAGATGATCTGGTATTTATTTCAACGACACGTCAGACTTACAAAATGAATTAAACTGTTTAAAATAATGCTGTGAGAAAACGGTGCTTAATGTAAACAAAGATAAAACGAAAATAACGGTATTTGGAAAAGGTGGGCTATGCCAAAACACAAGCAATGGCTTTATGATGAAGCAAAACTGGAAATCGTAAACTGTCGCTGAATTACAATTCTGCTATAAAACTGAGTCACAAAAATGGCACAGACCACTTAGCAACAAAAAGGAGAGGGGAGGGGGTGTGCAGTTTTATTTTTGAATAGAGTTTTCTACAAATACAAGGGAATGACTGTCAAAACATAGTTTACAGTATCTGATACAAACAAATTACAAAGAAATGACTGTCTAAACAGTTTATTTGATGCAACAACAACAACAACAAAATCAATATAATTGCATTCAACTTTAATTTGGGAGTATTTGAGACACGATAACCTAGAAAAAGTCCGCTTAATGGCATGTAATAGGTTTTTAGGGACCAAACTCGGACTCCAGACAAGATGGTATATGGAAAACTTAGGCAGACACCCGTGCTTATGGCTTCCTGTGTTAACTGTGTTTGACATTGTGTATGATTGCTGGATAGGAAACAATACAGACATCCCAAACAAGCCTACAGAATGCTTGTTTCTCTAGGTACATAAAGAACGGATTGCAGAGTGGTTAAGACAAGACAACTGTTACATGAAGTAGTATTCTCTTACGCAACGCTTTGCCGGTTGGTCCGTAATGTTGGTGAATTCATGAACATTTTATGACAAAGACCATTGATATGTTCATACAAGAATAGTCAGGCGCTATTAGAGACAGGGATACGTATGAATCGTAAAGATCTTTTTAAACTGTCTTCGAAAAGGAGCAATAAATTTCGTTTAGTAATGCATATTGTTTCAGAATAGCTATGTCACAAATTCGATTCAACGCACTACTTTTTTGGTGATTATATGAATAGATTTAGTCACTTTTCATCTGACAAACTGTATAGTCTGTGTTTTAAAAACTGAGGATGAAAGTCGCTTCACATTTTAATGTCCTTTATACCCTTTGTGTTATCTAACCACTCTGTGTTTTAAAACTGGGGATGAAAATCGCTTCACATTTTAATGTCCTTTATTTTCAGAAAGAAATTCTTGAAAGAATCTCTCTCGCGATGACTTTGCAATTATTGCTCCAAACAGAGAAAAGGGACAAAATGCCAAGGTTAAGTCAAGTACATTTTCCATGTTAGGAATATGTGGAAATGCTTTCCTGTTGTTGAACACACTCAGTTTCTTATGCAATTCTTCCCTGGTGGCAAACGATGGCCAGCGAAGTGTTACCGTCTCCCCGGGTGACGAAGACATCACGACATCATGGATGGCATGTCTCCATGAGCTACCACAGCCAGCCAGTGAAAGAGAAAAGTTCTCACGACTCTTTCCACTGACAGTATATTTTTTGTACATAGGGAAATCATGGCTGAAACATTATTTGAAAAGATTTCCTTTTGAACTAGTGGTCTGTAAAGACACTGTTTTTTTTTTTCTCTCTTTTTTCAGAAATGAAGTGGATTTTGACCGGGAAGAAGCTGAGAGTTTAAAGTTCGTCTTTCTTTTTCATCTCTTCTTTTTATGTATAAATGTAAGGGTTAGGTCGGTCTACAGTTCGCTGACTCTCTAAATTCCTCGTGACTGGTAGAAGCATCCCTCTGAATTCACTTTCTGAATCTCAGCCAGCTGGCTTCTTCAGTGACAGCGCACACAGTTCCGTCTGTCTCTCTCTCTCTCTCTCTCTCTCTCTCTCTCACCATTGTTGGATATATTATTACCCTGAAACGAGAAGGGGTGGAAGATGTGGTCCTCGAGGGGAAGGAATCAGAACGTTTTCTCTGTCGAATAATTACAGAGTTCTTTTTATATTGAAATTTAACTCCACCCTTTCTCTTACTAGTGGTGGAACGAGCAACTTTCTGGTGCTTGTCATTGAAATACATTTTTTCCTAGTGATTGTTAAAATACTCAAGAATGGTTCAAGCGAAATATACATTAGGCTTATGCACTTAAAACGTGCTTCAGCTCCGAGTGACAGACAAAATTAGAAGTAAGTTGAAGTATGAGATGATATACGAACGACAAATGCAATGCCACACATACAACTTCACATTTGTAAACAAGGTTAAAATACACAAAACAGAATCGTCTCGAAGATTCAGTTTTGGCGTCACACGGTTGGCCCTTTCTCACTATATCATTATAAAGGGAGAGAGTGTCTTGCGATCTAAACAAGTGTCCAGTGGGTACACAAAACTTGCTTGTGCTGGGTTGTCCCCAGGAGAGGCGCACAGGTCTCTCTCCCGGTGGTTGATGTCAACACTAAATATAGGCATGCAGGTTCGCTGGTTGTCTACATGGCCACGTAGTAGCATGGATTCTTGTTCCTGTGCTGGCTCCAGTTTTGTAAACGCAACAGTGTCCAAGGGACTGTGGAGACTAGAGAACCAGATTCACTGATGAATATCAGGATTCCGTGTCGACGAGTCCTCACACTTGGCTCCTGACTTATATAAGAAAACAGTGTGAGGTCTCCGCCACCACAACAAAACTAACATCAATTTTATTATCTCTAATTTTCAGCCTCCACTTCAGTTCTTCCCTTAGGTTTTGAGTGGATTTTAATAAGTGGTGTGAGACAGTAAGAAACTGTAAATAATCGAAGGGAAACGATTCTTCAAATAGTCAGGTGATGTAAACCAGGAAGTGGAGTACACTTAGTCCAAGCACAGTCACCTATTCCAAAGCAAAAATGAAAAAAAAGAAAGAAAATTAAAAGTGTTCATAAATCATTCAAGCGGACTTTACCAAGTATTGCCATAAAGCTATCCTGTTAAAGTATAAGGCATAAATACAAACAATGCATAGTCTCAAGATTTAACAGAAAGATTAAACTTACTTTTTTTCTGGAACAGTGAAACTTGACACCGGATTTCAGAACAGGGGAGATGACCATTCTCCTATCTATAATACACCGGTGTTGAGTCTTACATACTGAAGACGACCGTGTTCAATCTTATGGTCTATGGTGGGTTGGTCGAGTTTTGGGCTTGATCTCCCTTTAAGAGGGTAAAGCTAACCATCGTGTGTCTGATGTCTGTCTGATTGACAGTTTGCCAGAGGGACATTGCATCCAGTAAAAATTATCATGGAAGGGGAAGGGGAGTTGAGTGGTTTGGTGATGGGGGAACTTGTCAATACGTGCATTGTGAGATAACATAATTCGAATCAAAGATGACCCGTGTATCGTTAGAGATGACACGTGTATTGTTAGATAACATAGTTTGAATCAAAGATGACACGTGTATTGTTAGATAATACGTTTTGAATCAAAGATGAAAATCTCTCCGGTTTCAGCGGTTTTCGGCCTCTACAGCGATACGCGAAATCACAATTCAGCACGTGCAGAACACGTGGAAGCACACGAAAATAATGAGGGAGTGTCGCGACTGCCGGCGTCCCTGGCAATAGCTTGCACTTCAGGGGAAATACTTAGGCCATTCACGAGCATCAAGGCACTATCAGATAACAAGGGGACGGACAAGATTGGTGGCGACAAATCGCATTACAGTTGCGTCAAAAATTTTTACGACGTTGTCGTCAAAGCCGCACCTTATAGTGGTATCAGCACAGAACAAAGTTAGTCAGACAGGTGGAGGGAAGGGAGTGAGATGAGAAGGAGGTTGAGGGGGGTGAAGACTGGCGTCATAAAATGATGTGAAACTACTAAACTAAAGGGTCAGTGTGTGTGTGTGTGTGTGTGTGTGTGTGTGTGTGTGTGAGAGTGAGAGAGAGAGAGAGAGAGAGAGAGAGAGAGAGACAGACAGACAGACTCAACAGAGACAGGCACACACAGAGAGAGAGAGAGTGGGGTGGATTGTAGTGGCTGTCAATATGATACCACATACACTAGTCTGCTATATCCTCTCTTGGTGGATGAGGATGTTAAACATGAAGATAACCCACCCTTTACCTGGCCCATCAGCTCGCTGGTTACCCCAGTAGTTACCCCAGTGGTAACCCCACTGGTTGCCCCAGTGATTGCCCCACTGGTACCCCAGTAGTTACCCCCCGCTGGTTAACCCAGTAGTTACCCTACTGGTTAACCCAGTGGTTACCCCAGTACTTATCCCACTGGTTACCTCAGTGGTTATCCCAATGGTTACCCCACTGCCCACTGGTTACCCAAGTGGTTACCCCACAGGTTACTCAAGTGGTTACCCCACTGCCCACTGGCTACCCAAGTGGTTACCCCACTGGTTACCCAAGTAGTTACCCCACAGGTTACCCCACTGGTCACCCCAGTAGTTACCACACTGGTTACCCCAGCGGTTGCCCCAGTGGTTACCCCAGTGGTTTCCCCAATGGTTGCCCCAGTGATTACCCCAGTGGTTACCCCAATGGTTGCCCCAGTGGTTACCCCAGTAGATGAAGGCAAGTACAGCTGGAGAGAGCACACCCCTGGGAAGCCACTGAACATCGTGCACCACCCACCACGCACTGGCCAGAACAGAAATAAACTACAGAAGAACAGAAGGAAAACTGAGGCAATAACGTCGCGAAGTGGCGGACGCATCACACGTGCTTGAAAAACATTTGAAATACGATGGACAATGCGTTACGTCATAGAATACTGTAGCCTACATCGCGGGTACGATACACACAACGCAATGCATCACAACACAGCACGCATGGCATGTCCGTCCAGGCTCTACTCCAGAATGCCCCCCCCCTCCCCCCCCCCCTCCCCCCCCCCCCCCCCCCCCCAATCCTATTTCATTTTCAGCTTGGACCTCGGTAACACGTGTGTGTGTGTGTGTGTGTGTGTGCGCGCGTGTGCGCGCACGTGTGTGTGTGCGCGTGGGTGCGCTCTGTGTGTGTGCGTGGGTGTGTGTGTGTGTGTGAGTGCGTGTACGTAAGCGTGTGTGTGTGTCTGTGCCCTCTTCTCTCTCTTTCACGAAGACGAAACGGAGCCAAGGAGTGACTTTCGACCATTGTGTTTTCCCACACTCTGTTCCGGCCGTTCCTTTAATACTCGCTCAAGTGCCGCCGCCGAAAACTGAGAGAGGCCGGAGCTGCAGCAGACCTATTTCTAGAGGCAAAGCGGGATGCAAGGTCCTCCACAACACACCGACCGACACTTTTGCAGTAGCTGGCTGGCATGCTTGAACCAAACTTGCTGTTTCATAATAGGTTGGTCCTGCAGACACAGTTTAGCCACTGGGGTTGCATTCTCACTGAATTTTTATGCAGCGGACGGGATAGGGAGTGGTCTGGTTGGCATGGGATGTGTGTGTGTGTGTGTGTGTGTGTGTGTGCACGCGCGCGCGCGCGCGCGTGCGCATTGTGGTGCGTGCAATGTTTGTGCGTGCGTCAAAGCGTGTGTACCCACACGTGCGCACAGGCGTGTGTGTGTGTGTGTGTGTGTGTGTTAGTATGTGTGTGTATGTAAATGTGGATTTATATTGATCGTATTCAAAGTTTAAAACAGTTGCCATTGCCATCTCCTATCCCCGCCCCCCGCAACCCCCCCCCCCCCCCCCCCCCCCCCCCCCCCCCCCCCCCCCCCCCCACCCCCCCCCCCCCCCCCCCCCACACACACACACACACACACACACACTTCACTCCACCTCCGCCCCTCTTTCAGGCGACAATTTTTTTCCTGCCCCACTCCCCAAACAACCCCCCCCCCCCCCCCCCCCCCCCCCCCGCCTTCCTGTTTCTGATGTTCTCCACGAGCCTGGTATGGACGAGCTAGTCATGGTGCCGACACGCAGGAACAGCGCCTCGAATCGTCAACAAATCCGTTCTCACGCTGCTCGCTGTTGTGCCAAGGAGTTCCGCATCTGAGTGTAGGAAATGACTTCAATCGTCCGTCTGGCCTGCTTTTCCGCTCGTGACGCAATCCGGCCGACGCATGACGTCACAGTGGAGATACCTATACGTGTGTGTGTGTGTGTGTGTGTGTGAGGACTTCAGTGGCGCCAGCATGAACATAAGCAACTAGCTTAGGTGAATCAGACCTTGGGCACCCACCATGGGCCCACTCCTGGTCTGGAACTAAACTAACTGTACCAACTGCTCTTTCACGTAGAATCGCGTGAGTCGTCTCCCAGGGCCTGCCGGTGTAACGAAAATTTGAACTCCCCGAATGGTTTAACTCCAAGGGAGTTTAACCGTTCATATGTAAATTTTAAGTCCTCCGGGAGTTCAGCTAACATGACCCCCACCCAGTGCCAAAATAACTCCACTCAGTAAAACTTCAAAATGTTCTAAAATCTTTGTTGTAAAAGTCTCGACAAATTCTTGAAAACATCAAGGGGAGAGTCATTTTATACATATGTCAGACTTAACTCCCACCCTGTAACAGAATGACCCCTGGGAGTTAGTCTGTACTATATCCAGATTAACCCCAGGAGTTAATCCAGGTGTGTAAAGTTTAACTCCCTGCCAACTAGGGGGGGGGTGGTGGTGGTGGTGGTGGTGGTGGTCAGTTTTCACAGTTTAAAATAACCCCCCCTGCGAGTTAATGTGTAGACTTTTTTCCTGACGTGAATCGACTCCAGTGGAGTTACTTGTAACGGAGGGGGAGTTAATCTGATCATGACTAAGATGACCCCCCACCCACCTATCCCAGCTGTCTTTCTGTAAGGAATGGGTAAGGGTATTTAATGTTCATCATCATCATCATCATCATCATCATCATCATCATCCAACAACCACAGCAGCAGCAATAACAACAGCAACAACGTCTTAGCCATCGTGGTCAGTTCAGTTATGCCCCAAAACACTGGGCCCACTGGTTGTAAGATATGTAAATGAATCATACAAAGACGGAGAATTTTCAAAAACACAGAAGCAGGGACTAATATTTGCATACCAAAAGGTGATAAACCCAGATAACACACACACCACACATATATATATATATATATATATATATATATATATATATATATATATATAAAATTGGCGTCCAATTTTCCTCCTGAAGTAATATACAAAATAGCTTCCTCGTGTATTCCAAAAAGAATAAGAAATGTTTTACCATCTCTCATCAGTGAAGATCAAACACGTTTCATGGCTAACATATTTATGGGCGACAATATTAGACTAATTATGATTTGATTGATTATTTAAATGCGAAAAACTTCCCTGGACTGTTGCTCTGTATAGACTTTGAAAAAGCCTTCGACTCACTCGATTGGGATTTTATGTTGAACGTTCTAAGGGCTTTCGGGTTTGGTGAAAGTATATGTCACTAGATAGAAACATTCTATAGGGATATTAAATCAACTGTTATTGTAAATGGCCAGACTGCTCAGTGGTTTAAAGCAGAAAGAGGATACAGACAGGGAGACCCTATATCTCCTTACTTATTCATTATATGCGCAGAAATTTCAGCCATAATGCTAAAGGAAGAAAAGAAGATAAAATGCATAAAAATAAATGATGTAGAACACAAAATATCCCAGTTCGCTGATGACACTCAATTAGTAAACAATGGCGACAAAAATTCGTTAGAAAAGTCTATTAATATCCTTACCACGTTTGGGAGAGTTTCAGGACTTCTCGTGAACAGCGAAAACACGCAAGCAATATGGCTAGGATGTCATGAAAACTCCAAGAAAAACTATTGTCCTCATCTACAAATCATATGGAACCCTTCTCAATTCAAAATACTCGGTGTTTGGTTTACTTAAGACTTGGAAGAATGTGAAAATATGAATTATGACGATAAATTTTCGGAAGTTAAAACATTATTCAAAATTTGGTCTCAAAGAAGTATAACGCCAGTCGGAAGAGTTGCTGTTCTCAAGTCCCTCATTCTAAGCTCATACACCTCTTGGATTTTGTTACCCAACCCACCTGACCTCTTAATTCAAAAACTTCAAAAGATGTGTTTTAGCTTTGTGTGGAATGGTAAACAAAAATGGTAAACAAGATAGAATAAGCAGGAAAACAACAATTAAAACTATAAAGCAAGGTGGCTTAAATATACCCGACATCAAAAAAATATATTAATGCTTTGAAACTTTTATGGATAAAAAAAACTTAAAATCACAAATCACAAATGGAAGAGCATTGTTACAAAAATGTATCCATTCAGCGAAAAAATTGAAAATTACGGACCAGCATTTGATACAGGATACATGAGCTGTAATTTGCTTTGGAGACACACCTTTATAGCCTATAGGGAATTCTGTCCTTGTGCGTGACACCACAAACATTAAATGAACTTCTAGCTGAACCTGTTTTTTATGACAAGATAAAAACAGGAAATGAGATAATTAAAAAAAAAAAGAAATTAACTGAGAAAGGAAAGTATGCAATAAAACATTTTCTGAAGGAAAATGGACAATTCATGAACTTTGAAGAATTCATGACTAATGATGATTATACCATAAAATTTGTCTCATACTGTGGATGGATTTCCTCAATGAAAGAATACATAAAGCAAACTGGAATAAAACCTGATAATGATAATGCAAACACAATTCAGAACATGCCGAGGGCTTTCAATGTTATTATGAAAAAACAAAAGGAACTAAACAATACTATGAATTTTTACTCAAGATGAGCGTAAACCAAACTGTTGCCCTCAATGGCTAAAAAAAAATTAATTCTGAAGTTCCTTGGAATGAGGTATTTACCCAGTCCACAAAATTAAAGATGTAAAATTGAGATGGCTTCAAATTAGAATTATTCACAGAATTATTGGCACAAATATTGTTTTAAATGCCATGGGCCTGACAAACACGACGAACTGCACATTTTGCAATGAAGAGAGGGATTCAATCCAACACTTTTTATGGATGTGCAATTACGTTCAAACTTTTTGGACAGAGGTTGAAAATTATTTAGCGAAAAATGCCGAAACTCGTTTACCATCAAAATCACACGCAATATTGTTACCTTTGGAGTCGACAAACATATGCAAACAGAGACAATTTTTGATATTATTATTATGGTTGCTAAATGTTACATTTACAAGTGTAAGATCAAAAGACGTAGGCCAAATGCTTTAGCTTTTCAGAGCCAGCTGAGCAGCAGATTCAAAATCGAACTCTACAATGCTAAAGTTAACAATGATCGAAACAGGTTTAATGCTGTGTGGTACAATTGCATGCTGATGATTTTTTTTTTTTTTACAGTATTCAACAACGCAGCAGCAGAAGACCAAGAGGCATTGCAAAAAAGTGGTTACAGCTACAAACTACAATACAACCCAGATAACAACATGAACAAAAAAAAAAAAAAAGCAGGAAAAGGAAAATCACATGGTACAACCCTCCATATGATGGACGAGTAAAAACAAACGTAGGGAAAAAGAATTTTAAAAAATTCTGACAGCATCCTTCCCAAAGAACACAAATTGTCCAAAATATTCAACAAGAAACACCATCAAACTATCATATTCATGCATGCCTAACCTTAAAAATATAATTGATTCATCCAACAAAATGAAAAGCAACACAGCAAAGAAGGGTGAAGAAAGGAAATCCTGCAATTGTACTACAAAAGAACAGTGTCCCTTAAGCAACAAATGCCTCTATAACAACATTGTATACCAAGCCACTGTGACATCAGAAAATGAAAAAGAAACATACATAGGGATCACTGAAAATCACTTCAAAACCAGATATGCAAACCATAAACAGTCATTCAACAAAGTAAAAATACAAAAACCAAACAGAACTGAGCAAATATATTTGGAGACTTAAAGACAAAAAAATAAACTATAACATATCCTGGAAAATCATAAAAAGGGCATCACCATACAATAACATTTCAAAAAGATGCAACCTATGTTCACAAAAAATGGTTAATACTATGCAAACCATACTTAGCAACCCTAAATACTAAAGTAGAAATAGTAAACAACTGCAGGCACAAATGGAAATCGTTGTCAGCAAACGCACCCTGAACTGTAAACAACCTGAAAAAAACCGAACAACACGTGCAGCCAATCCGCACGTGCAAACAGTGACATTAGGCCATATAACACCGGCAGTAGGCGACCCAAAACCATCCTGAGGAGAGCCAGCGCTCGAAACAGATCTGTTGTTGATTTTAAAACTTCCTTTTACCATACTATTTTAGCAGATGTTGCTCCCCAAGGGGTTGAGCACTTTAAAATTTTATTGGGCGTTTTAGTAATATTCTTGATAATAGCTCCTCGAGTTGAGCACTTTGGCCTAATGAATTTCAAAATGGAGGAAATCAATTTTAGACAATCAACAAAAAAAATATACCATTCTCCAACCCGCAATTCTACTTAAAAAGGTTAATAGAACAAACTGAAAAATTCGTAGAAACATGAGATGGAAAGCGTTTTTCTTCCTGAACCCGAATGCAAAAAAAGAGGACAAAAACACATATGGCTTCAAATCATGGCGATCTCCACCGGCCATAGATGAAATGAAATCTTTCGAGGGATAAAATGAAAAAAGAATGATAGCCAACATAGAATTCAAAAAATCAAACAACGATTTCCAAACATCATTAAAAAATGAAATAAAACAAATACAAAATGACAAAAAAAATATTCGTGAAGGCTGACAAAACCAGTAATTACTACAAAATGGAACCAAACGAGTACTCACAACTTCTTGATAAAAACATTCAGAAAAACTACAAAAAAGCTGATAAAACCATACACAACAACATCCGAAAAAAAAAAAAAAAAGAACTCGTACACCACATGGATCTAGGTGACAGGGTGGAAACAACACAGCAATAAAAGAAGCCTTCATAAACTCTTAAAGACCATAACCCAATTTCCACAACAACCCAACATGTAGACTAATAAAACCCATCTAAATCTGAACTGGGCAAAATAAGTAAGAAAATCCTAGAAAAAGCCATAAAAAAACATAAAATCAAACACGGAATACAACCTCTGGAAGAACACATATGAAGTTATCCAATGGTTCAAAAATCTTAAACAAACAGAAGAACACAGTATTCATCACATTCGACATAGTAGACTTCTACCCATCCATAGATGAAGAGCTACTCACTAAAGCTCTGAAATTTGCTAATAAACACACAGACATAAACAGGGTCAGAAATGGAAATCATTCTCCACACCAAGAAAACTTTACTCTACAGCAGAAATGAAACATGGATCAAGAAAACGAACGAAAAAAAACTCAACATTTGATGTGACCATGGGATCGTATGACGGTGCCGAAACATGCGAACTGGTCGGACTGTTCATGCTATCCAACATCCAAAAACAACTCGGAAAGCAAGTCGGACTATACAGAGACGACGGCCTCGCCGCGCTAAACAACAATCCAAGAACCATCGAAAACAAAAAAAAAAAGAACTATGCAAAATTTTCCAAAACCATAACTTAAAAATCACCATCGAAGCAAAAACAAAAGGTAGTGAACTACTTAGACATAACACTTGACCTCAACAACTACATATATAAACCATACAAGAAACCTAATGACACTCCCATTTATGTAAACATCAATAGCAACCACCCACCATCTATACTAAAAACCATACCCAATGGCATAAACAAGAGATTATCTAATCTGTCACATAATAATGAAAGAGTATTCAACAACGCAGCAGCAGAATACCAAGAGGCATTGCAAAAAAGTGGTTACAGCTACAAACTACAATACAACCCAGATAACAACATGAACAAAAAAAAAAAAAAGCAGGAAAAGGAAAATCACATGGTACAACCCTCCATATGATGGACGAGTAAAAAAAACGTAGGGAAAGAATTTTTAAAAAATTCTGACAGCATCCTTCCCAAAAGAACACAAATTGTCCAAAATATTCAACAAGAACACCATCAAACTATCATATTCATGCATGCCTAACCTTAAAAATATAATTGATTCATCCAACAAAATGAAAAGCAACACAGCAAGAAGGGTGAAGAAAGGAAATCCTGC
This sequence comes from Conus betulinus, assembly GCA_016801955.1. Lineage (NCBI taxonomy): Eukaryota > Metazoa > Mollusca > Gastropoda > Neogastropoda > Conidae > Conus > Conus betulinus. Next base: position 566,365 of record JADBJO010000170.1, read on the forward strand.
AATTGTACTACAAAAGAACAGTGTCCCTTAAGCAACAAATGCCTCTATAACAACATTGTATACCAAGCCACTGTGACATCAGAAAATGAAAAAGAAACATACATAGGGATCACTGAAAATCACTTCAAAACCAGATATGCAAACCATAAACAGTCATTCAACAAAGTAAAATACAAAAACCAAACAGAACTGAGCAAATATATTTGGAGACTTAAAGAAAAAAAAAAACTATAACATATCCTGGAAAATCATAAAAAAAGGGCATCACCATACAATAACATTTCAAAAAGATGCAACCTATGTTCAACAGAAAAATGGTTAATACTATGCAAACCATACTTAGCAACCCTAAATACTAAAGTAGAAATAGTAAACAACTGCAGGCACAAATGGAAATCGTTGTCAGCAAACGCACCCTGAACTGTAAACAACCTGAAAAAACCGAACAACACGTGCAGCCAATCCGCACGTGCAAACAGTGACATTAGGCCATATAACACCGGCAGTAGGCGACCCAAAACCATCCATGATAATGCCTGTCTGGATGATGTTACTGGCTGCTTCCTCAGGGTGTGTCCAATCCATCCCAATCTTCTGCGCCGGATCTCATCTTCGGTTGGCAGTTGGTTGGTACGCTGCCACAGGTCGGAGTTGCTGATGGTGTTGGGCCAGTGGATCTGGAGGATTCTACTCTGGCAGCTGTTGATGGAATTCTGCACTTTCCTGGTGGTGGTCTTTATTGTCCTCCATGTCTCGGCTCCACACAGTAGCACCGACTTGATGTTGGAGTTCAACAGCCTGATGTTCGTGTGAGTCGATACCACCTTGGAACTCCATATGTTCTTCAGCTGCAAGTATGCTGCCCTCGCTTTGCCGATTCTTGCTCTGACATCTGCGTCTGTGCCATCCTGTTTCTCAATGATGCTGCCCAGATATGTAAAGGCCTCCACTTCTTCCAGCTCGCTTCCATGCAGTGTGACGGGTCCTCACTTTTTGTGTTGATGTGGAGGATCTTGGTCTTGCCCTCATGGATCTTAAGACCACTGTGAAGAGGTGGCTTCCAGCTCTGTTGTCTTGTCCTGCATCTGTTGGTGGCTGTGGGAAAACAGGGCTAGGTCGTCAGCGAAGTCCAAGTCATCAAGCTGGTCCCATAATGTCCACTGGATTCCATTTCTTCTGTGTGCGGTTGACCTCTTAATGGTCCAGTCGATCACCAGGAGGAAAAGAAAAGGTGACAGGAGGCAGCCTTGTCTGACTCCAGTCTTCACCCCGAAGCTGTCTATGAGCTGTCCACCATGGGCCACCCGGCAAGTCATTCCTTCGTAGGAGTTCTTGATCAAGGTGACCAGTTTAGTTGGCACTCCATAATGGCTTCGCGGCTTCCAGAGGGTTTCGCGGTCAACGCTGTCAAACGCCTTCTCACAGTCGACGAAGTTGATGTACAGCGATGAGTTCCACTCTAAAGACTGCTCAATGATAATGCGCAAGGTGGCAATCTGGTCGATCTATGATCTGTTCTGGCGGAAGCTGGCCTACTGGTCTCGGAGGAGGGGGTCACTGCACATTTCATTCTCTCGAGAAGGATCTTGCTGAAGACCTTTCCTGGCACTAACAGAAGCGGTATTCCTCTGTTGTTTGCGCAGTTGCTGAGGTCTCCTTTCTTGGGTAGCTTGATGAGGTAGCCCTCCTTACAGTCTGCTGGTACCTCTTCTTCTTCCCAAATCTTCACGAAAAGAGGGTAAAGCATCTCTACGGTTGTTTCCAGGTCTACCTTGAGTGCTTCTGCAGGGATGTTGTCTGGTCCTGCCGCCTTGCGTTACTCAGTTGCTTGATGGCTTTCCTGATCTCCTCTCGCGCTGGTTACCCACAGTTTGATGTCTAGGTCTCTGTCGGCTGGATCGATGTCAGGGGGATTTGGAGGGACGGGTCTGTTCAGAAGCTCTTCAAAGTGCTCTGCCCATCTGTTCAGTTGTTGCTCCGTTCCCTGGACAGTGTTTCCCTCCTTGTCCTTGACTGGTCGCTCGGTCTGCTATACTTCCCTGATAGTTTCTTGGTGGTGTCGTACAGCTGCTTCATGTCGTTACTGGCTGCTGCTTCCTCTGCTTCTTCTGCCAGGCTGTCAACATACTTTCGCTTATCTGCTCTTGCGCTATTCTTCACTTCTGTTGGCTTTTGTGAAGTCTTCTTGTGCTTTGCCCTTTGCTGCCCTTGTTCGGCTGTTGTTTACTGCTGTCTTCTTCTACTTTCTCTCCTGCATTTTGCGCAGTGTGTCTGCTGATATCCATTCATTCTGTTGATGTCTCTTGGGGCCCACTACTTCCTCATCCTGACATGTTGATGTGAGTGTCTCCTTCACTTTTTGCCAGTGGGTCTCCAGATCAGCCTCTTCCTCAAGTAGTTCTTGTAGCACTTGGTATTTGTTGGTGAGGGACAGCTTGAAATCTTCTCTAGTCGTTGGGTATTTCATAGGCTGAGGTTGTACTTCTGCCTCTTTGTAGTTGGTTTCATCCAGTTCTTCTTCAGCTTCAGCTTCAGCCTGGCGACCAGTAGGCGGTGGTCAGATGCAACGTCTGCTCCTCTTCTCACTTTACATCCTGTAGGGACCTCCTGAATTTCTTGGCCATACAGATGTGGTCAATTTGATTTTCTGTCGCCAGATCTGGTGATACCCAGGTGGCCTTGTGTACTCTTCTGTGCGAGAAAATTCTGCCACCAATGACCAGATTGTTCATCGCACAGAAGTCTGCATATCTCTCGCCATTCTCGTTTATCTCTCCCAGTCCGTGTCTTCCCATCACTTCCTCATACCCGGTGCTGTCTTGTCCGATTTTGTCATTGAAATCGCCCATGAGGATATTGACGTCTCTCTCTGGGTAGTCGACTATGACGTCCTGCAGTCTGTTGTAGAAGCGGTCTTTTGCTTCTTCATCGCTGTCATTGGTTGGAGCATAGCACTGGATGACATTCATCTTGACCATCATCTTCTTAGTTCTGAAGGATGCTGCAATGATTCTTTGTTCGTGTGCTTTCCATGCTATCAGAGCTTGCTGAGCAGGTCCAGACAGCATGAGTGCTACACCTTCTGTGTGTGGAGCGTTGTCTTCTTCATGTCCAGAATACAGCAACATCTCTCTGCTGAGCAGTCTCTTTTTTCCTGACTGTGTCCAACGGGTCTCGCTGATTCCAAGCAGTGTGAGTGGTAGCTTTTCATTTCTGCCGCTACTTGTGATGTTTTTTCCCGTCTCATACATGGTCCTCACATTCCATGTTCCAACTTTGATGGTCCTAGTCGAGTCGATAGAAGGGGAGTCGGTCTTGTGGCTTCCGTTGACTCGCGGCTTTCACTACACGGCGTCATACGTCGTCTTGAGGAGGACCCTTCCTCTCCCAGGGTAGAAGTTCCTTGGTCTGCTGTTGGCGTTTCTGTAACAAGTTGGCTTTTACGGGATGGAGGTGTTAACCCCATGCCCAACCCTTCTCCTTTATCCGGGCTTAGGACCGGCTGGGTGTTCCCTGAAGGTTACACCCAGGCGGACTTTTAGCCATCGTGGAGTAACCATTAAATCCTGGATCAGTGATGACACTTGGGAATTGATAGCAGAGAGGAAAGAACTCCATCAGAGGAGACACAACTGCTACTCAGACCAAGCAGCGTACTACCAGGAATACATCGAGAAGGACAGGCAGGTGAAGCAAAATGCCCACAAAGATAACAGGGATGGCTGGATAAGCAAGCAGAAGATGCCGAAGAAGCTGCAAGCGCAACGACATGAGAGCTGTCTACCAGATTGCAAAGAAGATAACTGGTACTGTGAGGACTGGCTCTGGACCTGTGAAAGGCGACAGATGGCACACTTTTGTCAAGAGGCGAGAAAAAGCTTGCAAGATGGGCCGAACACTTCAAAAAAGTACTAAACAGACCCAAGCCACCGATACCAGCTGAGACGGAAGACCCATCCCTCCTGCTCCCAATCAACACACCGATGACTTCACTGAAGAGGAGATCAGAACAGCCATCAAGACATTAGCAGTAAGTCCCCTGGGTTTGATGGAATAACGGCAGAAATGCTTAAAGGTGATGGTGACTGCATCGTGTCTTGGATGTGCAGTCTCTGTAACCAGGTCTGAAACTCCGCTGTCGTCCCAGAGGATTGGAAGAATGGCGAAGTCGTCTGTATTCCCTAAAAAGGCCAACCTCTCGGAGTGCGACAAACTAGAGAGTTACTCTACTGTCTACAGGGAAAGTGTACTGCCATGTCATCCTCAACCAATGCGTGACGCTGTGGACAAATAAGCTCAGGGAACAACAAGTAGGCTTCCGCCCGAAACGATCCTGTGCGGAACAGATCTTCACACTAAGACAGACCATCGGGAAGTGTGGTAAGGTAATGTTGCTTATAGCCCAGCCGACCGCAAAGGGCCACATCAGGGCTGTCACCACGTTAAAATCAACTCAAGTCATTAAAAAAAAAAAAAAAAGCTTTCACACACATCTTTAAATGACATCTTCTAGAAACGCACCATAAACTTCGTTAAAAATCTTTCTTCCGTAAAAGTGTGGAGAGCACCAAGTACCCGTGGCCATCAGCTTCACTGACTTCTCTTAAACATTTGACAGTATTCACAGATCATTGTGGAAAATCGTGAAAACCTACGGCATCCCAGAGAAAGTTGTGTCGGCCATTGAGCAAATTTACATAAACTCAAAGTGCAGAGTAAGGACGGAAGATGGCTACAGTGATTCGTTTGAAGTTGTCACCGGAGTAAGGCAAGGCTGTGTCCTCTCCCCTCTCCTCTTTGTACTTGCTATTGACTGGGTTCTGAAACACGCAACCCAAGGAAAGGGAATCAAGAGGACAGAAAGAAAAAGCCTTTCAGATCTGGATTTTGCCGATGACATTGCCGCTCTTGCAAGCACCACTCAAGATATGCAGGTGCTTGTAGACAGTATCAGCAAGTTTGCAAGCAACATTGAACTCACTATCAGTGCCAAAAAGGCTAATAACATGCTTACCGGCAAACACCAAGGGCAACAGACATTCTCATTTTCATCGACCAAAAACAAGTGGAAGAAGCAGAGACCTTCACATACCTAGGCAGCTCTATCACAACAACCAATGATCTCGACCATGAACTTAAGTGTCGTATTGGGAAAGCAACATCAGTATTCAATCAGCTGAACAAAATATGGAATAGCAAGAAATTCTCCCTTGAAATGAAACTGAAATTTCATAACTCCAACGTGATTTCAACGCTGTTATATGATTGTGAAACCTAACAACTGAAGACCACCCAGGAGAAGAAACTCTACGCTTTTGATACTAAGTGCCTACGCAAGATCTTGGGCATCAAATGGTCAGACTTTATACCAAATGAAGACATCAGGAAGAGGTCCAAAGAGCTCCCCGTGTCAACCATCGTCTGCAGACGGCGCTTCCACTGGCTGGGTCATGTCTTAAGACTACCTTCTTCAAGACCTGCAAACCAAGCCATTAAATAGACCCCAGCAGGCCTGAGAAAAAGAGGACGACCCAGGGTGAGCTGGCGACAGACAATGGAATGCGACCTCAGATTCACTGACTGAGGAGGGAGTGTGACACTAACAAACTGGCTGAGGCCCGTGCACAATGGAGTGTCTTGACTGCCTCATGCGTCGCAAGACGCGGGCGCATCTAAGTTTAAGTCTAAGTATGTTTATCATTATGTGTATTGTAATTATGTTAATATGTTTGCTACTATTATGAATATTATTTTTATATTATTAGTAGTATTTTTGTTATTACTTTTCATTGTTGTTGTTATTTTCTTTTAAATATTTTTTCAGTCCCCTCCACCCCCCGCCTTCACTCTTTTTTTTCTTTCGTCTTTTGTTTTTGTGCCTTTTTTCCCTTTTAACACAATGTTTTATGTCTTTACTTTTGTTTACTATGTTTATTATTGTCATGTGTGTGCTTTGGTTATGTTTTATCATTGTGTTTTATTATCATTATGTTTATTATCACTATGTTTATTATTACTATTGCGTTTATTATGATCTTTATGATTCTTCTTCTTATTATTGTTATTATTTCTATTATGTTTATTATGTGTATCATCTTAAAGTTTGTCATGCTTATTATTGCTGTGTTTTTTATTATGTTGATTGTGATTATTACGTTTATTGTTATTACGCGTTTTGTAATTATGTTTATAATTATTATTGCGTTATTATTATATTTAGGTCCTCCACGCCTTTGCTTTATTTATTTTTTTTTGTTTTTTGTTTTGGGCCTTTTTACCCCCCTTCTTTTTTGCTTTAAGGCGGTCTTTATGATTACTGTTATTACTATTATTATTACTGTTATTATTAACAGTGTTATTGTTTATTTTTTTTTTTTATGTTTTTATTATCATTATGCTTATGTTTATTCTTAAGTTATATATTATTGTATTAATATGTTTATCATAATTACGCTTTTTTAAAAAAATTAATAATTACCATATTTATCATTAATATTTATAATTACTATTATGTTTATTATTATTATCGTTATTATTATCATGTTCATTATGCTTGTTACTAGGCTCAATTCCTTCCACACTTCGGAAACCTCAGGCATCTACTCGGCACCTCCCGGCGAGACAGGGTGACCAACACAGAAGTCCTGTCTCGCGCTGGCCTCCCTTCCATGTATACCCTGATGAACGATGGCGTTGGCTGGCCATGTAATCATTATTATTGTTGTTTGTTGTTTTTACGTTTATGTTTTTGTTTGTTATTATGTTTATTATTATTATTATGTTTGTTACCATTATTATGTTTATCACTATTATCACGTTTACTATAACGTTTATATTTACTGTTATGTTTATTTAATTGTCATTATTCTTATTATGTTTATTGTTAGGCTGAATTCCGTCCACCTCAGAAGCCTCAGGCGTATACTGGGCATCTCCCGCGAGACAGGGTGACCAACACAGAAGTCCTGTCTTGCGCTGGCCTCCCTTCCATGTATACCCTGATGAGACGGCGTTGGTTGTGTTGGCTGGGCCATGTAATTATTATTATTATTATCATTATCATTATCATTGTTGTTATTGTTGTTGCGTTCATGTTTATGTTTTTGTTTATTATTATTTTTATTATTATTATTATTTTCATGTTTGTTACCATTTTTATGTTTATCATCATTATCATGTTAAATATTATGTTAATCATTACCATTATGTTTTATTTTTACGTTTATGTTTTTGTCTATTATTATGTTTATTATCATTGTTGTGTTACATTATTATGTTTATCACTATTATCGCGTTTACTATACGTTTATAATTACTGTTATGTTTATTTTATTGTCATTGTTATTATTATCATGTTTATTATGCTTATTGTTAGGCTTAGTTCCTTCCACCTCAGAAGCCTCAGGCGTATACTGGGCATCTCCCGGCGAGACTGGGTGACCAACACAGAAGTCCTGTCTCGCGCTGGCCTCCCTTCCATGTATACCCTGATGAGACGATGGCGTTGGCTGGCCATATAATCATTATTGTTGTTGTTGTTGTTGTTGTTATTTTTTCGTGTATGTTTTTTGTTTATTATTATGTCTATTATTACTATGTTTGTTACCATTATTATGTTTATCACTATTATCACGTTTACTGTAACGTTTATAATTACTGTTATGTTTATTTAATGGTCATTATTCTTATTATGTTTATTGTTAGGCTCAATTCCGTCCATCTCAGAAGCCTCAGGCGTATACTGGGCATCTCCTGGCGAGACAGGGTGACCAACACAGAAGTCCTGTCTTGCGCTGGCCTCCCTCCATGTATACCCTTCTGAGACGGCGCTGGTTGCCTTGGCTGGGCCATGTAATCATTATTATTATTACTATTATTATGATTATTGCTATTGTTATTGCGTTCATGTACGTTTTTGTTTATTATTATGTTTATTTATTATTATGTTCATGTTTGTCACATTTTTTATGTTTATCATTATTATCATGTTAACTAGTATGTTAATCATTAACGTTATGTTTATTTTATTATCATATTATTATTATTACGCTCATTATTTCATTATTATTATTATATCATTATTAGCAGTAGTGTAATTATTATTACTATTATTATTATCATTGTTATGATTATCTTCATTATTGCTATTGTTCATTATTATCATGTTTATTATTATTATGATTATCTTCCATATTGCTATTGTTAATTATCATCATGTCTATTATTACTTTTAAGTTTTTCATTATTATCAGGTTTATTATTATCATTATCATTTTTTTTATATTATTGTTATTACTTTTATCATGTTTGTGATGTTTATCATCTTTGTCTTTTTTTGTTTGTTATTGTATGTTTATTATTATTATCAATATGATTATCATGTTCATTATGCTGATTATATGTTTTGTAAGTATGTTTGTTATGTTTGTTATTAAGGTTTTATCGTTTTATTTAGTCCCTCTCCACCACCCCCGCCTTTGCTTTTTTCTTCTTTTTTTTTTGCCCCTTTTCCCCTTACTCTTTTTTGTATCAAGGCGGTCTTTATCATCATCATCATTATTATTATTATTATTAATGTTACCATTATTATTATTATCATTGTGTGCAACTTTGTTGATTATCATTAGTAGTGTGTATTACTTTTATTATTATCATTAGGTTAAGTATTATTGTGTTTTATCATTGCTATTATGTTTATTATTTCCATCATCATCGTGTTTATTTGCTTATTATTAGGCTCAGTTCCTTCCACCTCAGAAATCTCACGCGTATACAGGGCATCTCCCGGCGAGACAGGGTGACCAACACAGAATTCCTGTCTCGCGCTGGCCTCCCTTCCATGTATACCCTGATGAGACGATGGCGTTGGTTGCATTGGCTGGGCCAAGTAACCATTTCTTCTTCTTCTTCTTATTATCATCATCATCATTATTATTATCATTATTGTGTTTATGTTTTTTTAAAAATTATGATTATCATTATTATGTTTATTACAATTATGTTTATTACTATTATCATGTTTTACTACTATTATTATGTCTATCGTTATTGTTTTTTTATCATTGTTATCATGTTCTTGTCATGTTTATTATGCATATTACTAGGCTCAATTCTTTTGACCTGAGAAGCCTCCGGCATATACTCGGCATCTCCCGACGACACAGAATGACCAGCACAAAAGTCCTGTCTCGCGCTGGCCTCCCTTCCATGTATACCCTGATGAGACGGCGTTGGTTGCGTTGGTTGGGCCATGTAATCATTATTATTATTATCATTATAATGGTGTGTTTATGTTTGTCACCATTCTTGTGTTTATTATTATGTTTACTATTATGTTTATCGTTATGTTCATCATCATTATCATCATTATTGTTATGGTTTTTTTTATGCTTATTATTAGGCTCAATTCCTTCCACTCTCAGAAGCCTCAGACGAATACTGGGCATCTCCTGGCGAGACAGGGTGACCAACACAGAAGTCCTGTCTCGCGCTGGCCTCCCTTCCATGTATACCCTGCTGAGACGGCGTTGGTTGTTGTGTTGGCTGGGCCATGTATTCATTATTATTATACCTTGCACAAAAAAAAACGCGTATTTTTATTTCAGTCATTTTATGCGCCATTAAGCATTCAAAAATGTTACAACCACAGAAGAAATAAGACATCAATCTACTGTTACGTCTATTCATTATGTCTGACTATTCACACTGGACCTGCTTGCTATACGGGGCATGTTTCCGTCAAAATTGTCCTTAATATTTTCAGCGAAAAATATGCGTTTCTTTTTGTGCACTGTATATTATTGCACAATAATAATATTATTATTGTTGTTGCGTTTTTATTATTATTATTATTATTATTATATGTCTGTTTGTTATGTTTGTTACCATTATCATGTTTATCATTATAATCATGTTTACTATTATGTTTATTATCACTATTATGTTTATTTTCATTGTCATTATTGTTGTTATGTTTGTAATGCTTATTGTTAGGTTTAGTTCTTTCCACCTTAGAAGCCTCCGGGGTATACTCGGCATCTCCTGGAGAAACAGGGTGACCAACACAGAAGTCCTGTCCACACCCCCAGAAGTCACGCTGACCCCCCCCCCCCCCCCCCTCCCCCCCCCCCCCCCCCCCCCCACACACACACACACACTTCCATGTATACCCTGCTGAGACAGCGTCGGTTGCGTCGGCTGGAGGATAGTCACATTACAAAAGACGTCCTCTATGGGGAGCTTGCTGCAGGGCAGAGAAATATTGGCCGCCCACACCGAGATACAAAGACTTTTGTAAAACAGACATGAAGGCGCTTTGAGATCAACACCGAGTCCTGAGAGGACCTCAGAACAGACAGCAACAGGTGGAGAAGCACTCTCAAGAAACGCCTGCAGATTGGCGAAGAAAAATTGACAGCTGCTGCAGCAGAAAAGCGAGCCAACAGAAAGGGGGATGACAGCCAACAAACCAGTGTCAACATACAGATGTGACCATTGTGTCAGAGAATGCAACTGTCGTGTCAGTCTCTGTAGCCACAGTCGACGCTGTTAGGGGTGAGCAGACAGCCCAGACAAGTATGAATAAGATAAGATAATGTTGCTTATAGCCCAGCCGACCGCAAAGGGCCATATTAGGGCTGTCACCACGTTAAAATCAACTCACAAGTCATTCATTCACACAATCTTTAAAAGATATCGTCTAAAAACTCAACCAAAACTTTGTTAAAAAATCTTTCCACTGTAAAATCTCAGATCCGATGAAAAATGTTAACCTCTTTCAAGAACTCAAAGATCGCGTCAGGCGGAACATCTCTGAACAAGGTTTTCATGGAATCTGCTGTAAAATGTTTGTGTCTCACATCGTGCAAGTCCCAAAATTCTAAAAGAATATGTTTCACTGTGAGTGGCACATGACACGATATGCACCACGGAGCTTCTTCGCTCTTTAAAAGGTATGAATGGGTAAAATACGAATGGCGGTGTGCAGCCGGCATAGAACTGTTTGTTTCTTTTACGACCATCAGACGAAGATGAGAGGAACTCCTTAAGGTTTGGACGGATCTGAAAGAGTCCGTTTCCGTCTGTGTATTCCAATCCTCCTGCCAGAGGTCTCTGACATAATCGTTAATTTTGGGTTTCAGATCCGAGCAGGGGATAGGTGTGTTTGACAGTTTCTCTCTTATGGCATCCTTGGCCAATCGATCAACCATTTCGTTCCCTCCAATGCCAACATGACCAGGAACCCAAGCCAGAAGAATGCTGTAACCCTCCACTTTCAACTTGGTAAAAAGTTCAAAGAAGTGTAAAAGTTCTGGATGCTGAAGGTTGCGGTCAGCTATGGCCTCCAAAGCCGACAGTGATCTGACAAAACTAGAAAAACTCCTCTTCTTAGATTGTGAGATTATCCTCAGTGCCAGAAACCAGAGCTGCAAGTTCAGCAGAGTAAGCAGAAGCATCTGAAGGAATATGTTCTAACAGTATTTGAGAAGGAGCACCAGGGCAGTAGGCTGCACATGCCACTCCATCTTCATACTTAGAACCGTCAGTGAAAATTTTCTGATAGGATGAGAATTTCGAACAGAGGTCAGCATACAATGCCTTGTATGCCAGAGAGCTGATAGCATCTTTGCGAAAAGCTGCAAGATCAAAACGAATCTCTGGTGTGAAAAAGGTCCATGGAGGTTCATCTGGAAACTTGGAAAAATCGGACACAACTCCTAGGTCTAGACCTGCATTCCGCGCGTGAGGCTGCATACGAAGACAAAAACGGCGGAATACAGTTAGGGTTGTTTTTGAATTTGCTTTGAAACCGAGGGTCAAAGACACAGTCATAGGCAGGGTTTTTTCGGTTCAGAGGAGTCTGATATAGTAATTCAAAGACAGTTGCAGCCTGCGGTTGGACAGTGAGGGTTCACCTGCCTCTGCGTACAGGCTGTACACAGGGGTGGTGAGGAAGGCTCCAAAGACAGAGACGAAGCCCTTGATGGTGGATAGGGTCCAAGAGTTTTAGTCTTCTTCTCTTCTTCTTCGTACACCTCACAGCGTCAGCCCAGCCTCGTTGATAAATAAAGCCGTTTTCTCCAGGTCTTGTCGGCAGCCGTGGAGCTTCGTATGCAGCGGAGTCAGCGTTGGCCACACAGTTTCTCTCAGTCCCTTGAGAAGGGGACAGGTCTGTAAGATGTGTTCTGGTCTTTGGTCTTCAAGACCACAGGAGCAGGAGGAGGAAGGCGCCAGCTTCAGCTTCCTATGCAGTGGTCATTGAGTCGGCAGTGGCCAGTTTCTAGTCTCATAATGACCACCTGCTCCTCTCTCTCTCCAGAGATGGAAGGCATCCTTGTGGGTTGTGGTCGCATCAGAGCCTTCACAAGGGTCTTCTTCTCTGCAAAGCTGACGCTGTTGTATGGTTGTCTTCTTCCTCTGGCTCCGGTTTTGGCGAGCTGATCGGCTGCCTCGTTTCCTGGGACTCCGCAGTGGGCAGGTACCCATTGCAGGACTACTCGTCTACTTTTGGTGAGTTCCTGGAGTTTCTCCATTAGACGAGGAAGTTTGTCTCCTGCAAGGGCCTCCAGGAGGACGGACAGCGCGTCAGAGAGGAAGACAACTTTGGGGTGCAGTCGCTCTGTGAATCATGAATCATGGAGGCTGCCTGCATGAGGGCCTGAACTTCTGCTGCAGCATAATTGGAACAGTGTGTTCCCAGTTGGTATCCCCTGCTGTGGTGGTGTGTCCCTCAGGTGACTTGATGAATAGGAGAGCATCCGGGGAACTTCCAATTCAGTGGCGGGGCGACCATCCCCAACCCGGCGGGTCCCCGGGTGGCGGATAGGGGAACGGCCCTCAGATATGAGGGTTAGCTGCGATATAAGTCAGGCTCGCCTGGTCGAATAAGCAGTCCCGGGACCAACTGGCGGTGCTCCCAGCAGGACGGGGTGGGGCAGCAGGTGGCACTGCTGCACTCAAGAAATACCCCATATGTCCCATGACGGGTTCATCACGTGATCATGAGGCGCGTTTAAAACCTCTAGCTACGGGGTGGGACCCTCGGAGAAACAAATCCCCCCTGTGCTCACAGGGCAGGACTTTGGACCATGAGCTAAGGGCGGGGTAACCCCTACAGAAACCTCGAGTGCTGAAGACGGAGGTGTTGGGCTGCACGGCGCACTCTAATAAACCACGACACCACGCATCATCGCCATATGACAATGTCAGCCAGCCGAGAGTTTTAGGTAAGACGGTCTTGCAGAGCCGTAATAGTCGAGTTTGCAATGGACCAAGGCTCTGTAGAAGCAAAGTTTTCTTATCAGCGCCACAGTCAGTGTGTGCTACGACCCGCAGAATATTCAGAGCTTTCTGGCAAGAGGTTTTGAGGTTTTTAATGTGGCTGAGAAAGTTGAGTGTTTGATCAAAAATAACCCCCAGAAATTTGCTTCTTTTACAGCTGGAATGATGGACTTGTCCAGACGAATTTTAGGATCAGCAAAGAATGAATTGACGAAACTGTGAAAATGGATTGACTGGGTTTTGGTATGTGAGAAGGTAAACCCGTTTTCCTCGGCCCACTGTTGGATCTTGTTGACACAAAGCTGGAGTCGACGCTGTACGCTGGCGTAAGCAGCTCCAACTGCGTACAGCGCAAAGTCATCAACAAAACAGAGAGGAACCCTGGCTTACTGATTTCACAATGTCGTTGATTTTAATGCTGAAATGGGCAGGAGAAAGGATGCTCCCCTGAGGTACACCCAATTCCTGCCCATGGATGTCAGAGAGTGTGGTGCTAACACTCACCTGGAACTGTATCTCAGCCAGAAAAGTTTTGGATAAACAGAGGTAGATGACCACGAAAACCAAGGTTATGCAAATCCGTAAGGATTCCCGATTTCCACGTGGTGTCATAAGCTTTCTCTAAGTCAAAAAAAGATAGCGACCACATGCTGCTTATTGACAAAGGCGTTGCGGATGGTGGTTTCCAGACGGACTAAATGGTCAACTGTCAAGTGGTACTTCCGGAACCCGCACTGTTCACTGGCCAAAAGGCCATCGGTTTCCAGCTTCTACATCAGACGGGAGTTGACCATCTTTTCCATCAGCTTACAGAGGCAGCTGGTCAGAGCTATTGGGCGATAGTTTTGATGGGTTGGTAAGGTCCTTCCAGGCTTAGGGATTGGAATGATCAGGGCTTTCCGCCAGGAGTGCGGAAAGCATCTTGTGGTCCAGATATGGTTGTAGACTTTAAGAAGGGTCTAGAGACAGCTTTCTGGAAGGTGTTTCAAAACCTGATAGTGAATGTCATCCAGGACCAGGGGCAGAATCATTGCAGGTTTGCAAAGCTGATTTTTGTTCATTGATCGAAAAAGGTAGATTGTAAGCTTCAGAGTTGTCTGATGCGAAATTGTTTGAAGATTTCTCTCTGATTTGCTTGTTTCTTAAAAAGGCTGCAGATTTATTTGAAGATGAGTAGTTCTGTTGGATGGTGGAGGCCAACAGATTGGCAACAGCTTGTTTGTCAGTGATCAGAGCATCGGCAAGTTTCAAGTGATGAATGGAGGGGTTGGTGTTCTTTCTTTTGATTTTTCTGATGATGATTTCCAAACTTTTTTCTTTGAAGTTTTAAATGTCAGCCCGGAGCAGAAGTTTCTCCAAGACTGACGTTTACTGATTTTGAAAGTGTGTCTCGATTTGGCACGGAGTTTTCTGATGGGGCTCGAGCGTTGGGACCTGAAGGTCGTTGGTATACCCGACGCTGAGCCCGTTTGCGTACTTTTGAGATTTGTTGGCAGTCAAAATTAAACCAGGGCGTTTGGGCAGTTTGGAGCTTATTGGAAGACATTGGAATACAGGTTTTAGCACAGTTTATCACAGTATTGGTCACAGATTCTGCTGGGTCTGGACTCTGAAGAAAATCAATTTCCTGGAATTCTTTTGAAATATTGGTTGCAAAAAGATTCCAGTTTGCCTTCTTATAATTAAGATATTGTGAGAGAGAGGCGTTTTCAGTTAATACGGGTTTTAAAAGAACAGGAAAATGGTCACTTCCGTGCAGATCGTCATGGACAGACCACTCATAGTCCAGGACCAGCGAGGGGTCACAAATTGACAAATCTAAACACGAAAGTGAACCTGTGGAAGAGTGGAGGTAAGTAGGAGCTCCATCGTTCAGACAACACAAATCAAAGTCTGAAAGGTCATCTTCAAGAAGCAGACCTCTGGAAGACGAATTGACACTTCCCCAAAGAGGATTGTGTCCATTAAAGTCACCCAACAGCAAAAAAAGGTCGAGGAAGTTCTCCAATCAGACTGACAAGGTCCTGACAACAAACGGGACAGAAGGTGGCAGACAGAGTGAGCAAATTGTAATAGTCTTGTGGAGAGTGACTCTCGCCGCTACAGCTGAAGGGAGGTAGTCAGAGCGACAGGACTAAAAACAGCAAGTTTTATGTAAAAGAAGGGCAGCACCGCCCAATAGTCCCAATGTGGATGGTTGTGCAGGCTTGGAAAGAATATTAAAGCCAGAAAGAGTGAATGTCTTCTGGCTCTGAATTTTAGTTTCTTGAAGAGCTACGACGTAAGGTTTTAATGTTTGACACAGAAGCTGCAGCTCCTCAAAATTTGAATGCAAGCCACGGATATTCCAATGGATTATTTTACTGTCCATGGTGCAGAGGATGAAATAGGAGAGAAATCAGGTCATCTCCGAGTCATCATCTGCATTTCAATGGAAAATTTATTAGAAAGTTGGACTGGACTGTTAGAGTCTTCAGACCTGCTGGCAGACTTGCCCACAGGCGAAGAAGGCCTGGAGTTTGGAGATGGTGGAGGTTTCTTTCTCATCTCCACCATCTCCACACCTGGCTGAACTCCCTCGCCTGCACGGGCACTGCACACAGAATTTTGAGGCGGGAGGGCTGGCTTTTAATCTGCCTAGCAGCAGATGGAGTAGACTGCTTGGCAGTCTGAGGGGTGGCGGATTTTTTGCCTCCACCAGGGGCACCCACTTTGGGTGGGAGGTGTGGATTTGCTTCCACCAAGCTTAATATTCTGCCTTGCAATGTTTTACTGAAAATAAATTCATCAGTCTGGCAGCAGACTGAATGGATGGAAACTATCTTCACAGCCGAAGCATATGAAGACAGCGTTGTCTGACTACCAACAACCTGTTTGTGTGTCTCAAAAAACGAGATTTTCTTTTCAGTTTTCACACTTGGATGGTTTCACACTTTGGATCCTGGACTCCTGGATCCAAACAGGGCAGTTGCGTGAAGAGGAGGGGTGGTCGCCACCGAGGGGTGGTCGCCACCGCAGTTGGCACAATGAGCTGGATCTTTACACGGCCCATCATGGGTTGCCTTGCAGCAAACACCACACACCTCCTCCCCAGAACAGCGGTCTCTGATATGTCCGAACTTCTGGCATTTGAAACATCTCATCAGGGATGGGACAGTTGGACAAGGACATTTAGGTATCCTACTTTAATGACCGGAGGTAACACAGGGTTGCAGAATGTCAGAAAGAGGGTGTTGGTGGGCACTCTTTCTGCACCTTTACGTACTGTCACCCTATGCACCTCCGTCACACCTTGGGATGCAAGCTCTGTCTTGATCTCCGCTTCTGAGACACTTTCAAATCCGGGCACGACTAACTCCTTTGGATGAATTTAACTGCTTATGGGGAGTCATCCGGATTCCTCTGTCCACGAACCTTGTTGCCCTCAGCAGCTGTTCCGACTGCTTCCTCGATCTACACTGGACGAGGAATGAGCCGTTCCGTAGCCTTTTCACTGACTGAGGGTCACCTGCTAGACCTTGAAAGCCCTTCTGAATTGCAAAAGGACTCAGAGCAGAAATAGGCTTTTCCTGCTCTGTCCCTTCAATCACAAGCCAGGAAGCCCCAAAACCTGTCCTCTCTCTCTCGTCCCCATATCCGAGTCACTGTTTGAATCCAGTTGTCTGGAAATGGGGTCCACTGCCTTCTTCTTCTTTATGGGGGAATGATTTTAGATAAAGCCATGTTTTAGTTGTATAAATTTCGTCTCGCCTTTACCCCCCCACCATGGAGTCCAACAAAGGGGCCAGGGCCAAGAAGTCACTGTCTTGACCCCTTCCAGGCTTCAAGCGAGATATACGACAAACAGAGCGCCACTAACCCTATCCCCCCTGATCATGCTCAACTCCCGGGAGCAGAGAGCTGAGCACTGCAGGGGTTACCTTAGCCAGCCGGAGAACTGCCGGTCTTGACCCAGCCCCATGAAGGGGGAGCCGATTAATACACCTGGGCCAGAGTGTACCTCCTGTCTAGGAGAGGTTTGAGCCAAAGTGTTGTGTGTTGAGGGCGCTGGCCCTCTCAATCACCAGGATCTCATTCCCCTCCGTCACAGGTCGCACCGCACGGCAAACACGGCGGATCTTAAGAAGACCACAGAGAGAAAAAGAGTGGGGAAAAGAAGACTTGAAGGGGAGACGAAGATAGAAAAGAGCCAAATAAGAAAGGCAGAAAACAAGAAATGGAGAAAGGCGGGTTACTATTAGTCAGGATCCTCACCCTTAGCCTATCTGACATGGGAAGCCCTACCAGGGGCATCAACTCCTTACCACGTTGTGCTTAGGCCAGACAGCATCTTGACTTCTCAGGCCTAGAAGCATTTTTAAAAACCAGCCTATCTTCAAGTATTGATGCCCCCGCCAGCAAAGCCTAAGGGATCACAGGCCCACGCAAGCCCTCCGACCACGGCAAGGTTGCAACCCCCGGAGGGCCCACTGTGCAGATTCTTTTTTTTTTTTTTTTTTTTTGTAGGCCGCCAGCCTCCACTTTTTCCCCACATTCTTTGATTATTATTATTTTTTTAAAGCTTCTCTTCGTTTTTTCTTTCTTTCTTTTTTTTTCTTTGTTTTTTGGTAAGTGGGGTCCTCCATCCTCCTATTTTTTTCCCACTTTCTCACTGTACTTCTGTCCTCCAACAAAGGTAAGGTGATGTTGCTTATAGCCCAGCCGACCGCAAAGGGCCATATCAGTGCTGTCACCACATTAAAATCAACTCACAAAAAAAAAACTTTCACACATCTCTTTAAAAATACATCTTCTAAAAACGCATCAGAAAACTTCGTTAAAAATCTTTCCTCCGTAAAATCTTAAATCAGATGAAAAATGTTCATCTCCCTCAGAAACTCAAAGATCACGTCAGGCGGGACATCTCTGAACAGGGTTTTCATGGACTCTGCTGTAAAGTGTGTTTATGTGTCACATCGTGCAAGTCCCAACAATCTAAAAGAATATGTTTCACTGTGAGTGGAACATGACATGGTATACACCATGGAGCTTTTTCGCCTTTCAAAAGAAAATGGGTATAAAACGAGTGGCCTGTGTGCAAGCGGCACAGGACTGTTTTCTTTACTTACGGCCGCCTCTGGAACATGGTAGAAACTCGTCGAGGTTGGGACGGATTTTAAACAGTTTCTTATCCGTCTGCAAGGTCCATTCCTCTTGCCAGACGTCTTTGGCACAGGCCTGTGTTCTGGGTTTCAGATCAGTGTGAGGAACAGTAAAAACTGCTCAACTTTTGCCTTGTGGCATTATTGGCAAACTGGTCAACCATCTCATTGCCTCGAATGCCCACATGGCTGGGAACCCAAGCAAACACTACTTTGTGTCCGTTTGATTTTAGGGAGGTGTACAGTTCAAAGACTTTCAGTAGCTGAGGGTGCTTAAGATTACGGCCAGCAATGGCCTCCAAAAGCAGAAAGAGAGTCTGACAAAATGAGGAAATCTTCGGTTTCGATTTTGAGATCATCTGAAGTGCCAGGACAAAGGCTGTCAGCTCAGCAGTGTAGAAGGAGCTGTCAGTGGTAATGTGTACCGTACATCTCTGAGAGGGGGGTTCTACTGCGCAAAACACAGCAGAGGCAACTTCCTCCTCAGATTTGGAACTGTCAGTGAAAATTCTTTTAAAAGATGGAAACTTGGAGCACAGTTCAGCAAAAAAAAGGGACTTGTATGCCAAGGAACTAATAGAATCTTTCCGGTATGAGGTTAAATCAAACCGGACCTCTGGTGTGAAGAAAGTCCATGGAGGGTCGTCAGGAAACTTGGAGAAGTCATTAACCACTCCGAGGTCTATACCTGCTTTGTTCAGATGGGGAAGGATACAAATCCCCAAGGGTGGAATGGAACTGGGATGGTCATCGAATTTCTTTTGGAATTGCGGTCGAAAACACAGTCATATGCAGGGTTTTGAGGTTCAGACGAGAGACTCGGGACAGTAATGCAGGGTTTTGAGGTTCAGACGAGAGACTCGGGACAGTAATTCAAGGCAAGTTTTAGTCGGCGATTTGAGAGGGATAGTTCTCCTGCCTCGGCATACAAGCTATAAACAGGAGTGGTGCGGAACGCACCCAGCACAATCAAAGCCCTTGATGGTGGATAGGGTCTAGACTTTTCAGGCAGGACGGTCTGGCAGAGCCATATACACTACACATCCATAGTCCAGCTTGGAGCGAATCAGAGCCCTGTAAAGATGGAGGAGAGTTTTCCTGTCAGCGCCCCAATCTGTGTATGCCACAACTCGCAGAATGTTCTGTGCTTTCTGACATACAGTTTTTATGTGTGGATATGACTTTTAGAGTTAAGTTTTTGATAAAAAATAACACCCAGAAATTTGGCTTCTTTTACAGCTGGAATGCTGGACTTGTCCAGATGAATTTGTTTAAACGAATTTATTCAGGAAGTACACACAAAAGCAGCAACAACATATAAGACGAGTACAACAAGCAAAATGCTTATACACGGTACTCGCAAATTCCAGACGAATTTTAGGATCAGGAAAAAATTGACGAAAATTGTGAAAATGGATTGACTGAGTTTTGGTACGTGAGAAGGTAAACCCGTTTTCTTCGCCCACTGTTGGATATTGTTGACACAAAGTTGGAGTCGACCTGTACGCTGGCGTAAGAAGCTCCAACTGCGTACAGCGCGAAGTCATCAACGAACAGAGAGGACTCAGAACCCTGGTTTACCGACTTCACGATGTCATTGATTCTGATGCTGAAAAGGGCAGGAGAAAGGATGCTCCCTTGAGGTACACCCAACTCCTGTCCATGGATGTCAAAGCGTGGTGCCAATACGCACCTGGAACTGCCGATCAGCCATAAAGTTTTGAATAAACAGAGACAGATGACCACGAAAACCAAGTCTGCGCAGATCCATAAGGATTCTTGTTTCCAGGTTGTGTCGTAAGCTTTTTCTAGGTCAAAAAAAGATAGCGACCACATGCTGCTTATTGACAAAAGCGTTGCGGATGGTGGTTTCCAGACGGACTAAATGGTCAACTGTCGAGTGGTACTTCCGGAACCCGCACTGTTCACTGGCCAAAAGGCCATCGGTTTCCAGCTTCCACATCAGACGGGTGTTGACTATCTTTTCCATTAGCTTACCGGGGCAGCTGGTCAGAGTTACTGGGCGATAGTTTGATGGGTTGGTAGGGTCCTTTCCAGGCTTAGGGATTGGAATGATCAGGGCTCTCCGCCAGGAGGGCGGGAAGCACCCTGTGGTCCAGATATGGTTGTAGACTTTAAAAAGGGTCTGGAGACAGCTTTCTGGAAGGTGTTTCAAAACCTGATAATGAATGTCATCCAGACCAGGGGCAGAATCATTGCAGGTTTGCAAAGCTGATTTTAGTTCGATTGAAAAAGGTAGATTGTAGGCTTCAGAGTTAGATAAGATAAGATAAGATAATGTTGCTTATAGCCCAGCCGACCGCAAAGGGCCATATCAGGGCTGTCACCACGTTAAAATCAACTCACAGGTCATTCATCCACACAATTCTTTAAAAGACATCGTCTAAAATCTCATCCAAAACTTTTTGTTAAAAAATCTTTCCACTGTAAAAATCTCAGATCCGATGAAAAATGTTAACCTCTTTCAAGAACTCAAAGATCGCGTCAGGCGGAACATCTCTGAACAAGGGTTTTCATGGAATCTGCTGTAAAATGTTTGTGTCTCACATCGTGCAAATCCCAACACTCTAAAAGAATATGTTTCATTGTGAGTGGCACATGACACGGAATGCACCAAGGAGCTTCTTCACTCTTTAAAAGGTATGAATGGGTAAAATACGAATGGCCGGTGTGCAGCCGGCACAGAACTGTTT